>OZ038453.1:26552204-26603660 GCA_964036195.1 Sphaerolaimus hirsutus | reverse complement strand
CCGAATCCCGAAAAATTTCGGGATTTTGTTGTCCCCATCCCGTAGCCCCAATCCCGATCCCTATCCCGAAATGCCGATCCCGAAATATTGCAAACCCTATCCGATCCCGAAACCGCAATCCCGGAAATTGTAATTGTTCAATGCAACCCCTTTTTGCAGGATGTGGGCAGAACCGCAGCACAGCGTCGAGTTTTGGCGCTGTGCCAACTTTTCCTGCCTCTTCCCCATCCCGTTGTTGCTTTTTCTCCTGGTGCCCATGCCGCAATGGTTGGTTTGCTTTTGCTGCTCCTTCGGACTGGTTAAGTATGACCGAGGCCTTCTGTGCATATGTTTACCCGTGTGCATGTAGACCCCTAATTTCACTCAAAATCGCTTATTTTCATACCCTTTTTTGTAGATTTTCACCTTCAAAGTCACTAGTTCAAATGTTCAATTGTCTATTTTAGCTATTTTTGTAGTATATGTGCTTATATACCCATTTTTAGTAATTTTTCACTTACTTTTAGCGATTTGTCTGCATTTTTTTCTACCTCTTGAAAAAGCCTGTATATTGAACCCCCGCGAACCCCCAAACGACCCAAAAGTTTTTTCCCAGCTATCTATCCCTCCAGAGGAGCGATTAGCCATCAATCCGACCCCCTGTAAGGTCAAAATCTAGAATACCCCTGACATGCACAGCGGGTAAACATGCACAGAGGCACAGGCCCGTTTAGTATTCAGTTTTTTTGAAGTGCCAATTTTGGAAATCTACCGTATACCCTCAAATAAGTACCCAGGGGGTGTTATTTTTATCAGATTTTTTTTTGAAGCGGGGAATTATTCAATGGGTACATTTTTTAGTTTTTTTAGTCAGAATTTTCTGTAAAATCTGATTAAATTGCTGCACGAATGGGTTAAATTTGGTAGCATGAATAATTTGTAGGATAAAAATTCAGAATTTTAAGTCAAAATTTGGACAATTTTGTTGCAAATCAGAGAAACCAGCTATAATAATCCGCAAATTGAGAAGTGAGAAGTGAAATAGCAAATGCGAAGTGAAGTGAGAAGTGAATTGTGAAGGAAATTGGCAAAAGCGAAGGGAAATCACTTTTCTTTTATTTTTTACTTCCTTTTGCCAATTTACTTGCCATTTCACTTCGCTTTTGCCAATTTTCTTAATTCACTTCGCATTTGCCACTTCACTTCTCATTTCTCAATTTGCGGTACTGGCACCTATGGTCAAAGTCATCCAAAAAGTCAATCCCGTTTGGACTCTAGTATTTGTAATTAGGTCATCATCCGCTGTGCTGCGTAAATAGTTTGTGCAATGTTGTCAGGGATTTGGACCCCCGCGGGGGTTCAGATAGATAGTAAATCGCTCCTCCGGAGGGATAGATAGCTGGAAAAAATTGGGGGTAGGGCGTGGGGTGTTCAATATATAGGCAATTATGAGGTTTAGAAGCTAACAAAGGAGAAACTCACTAAAATGGGTAAAACAAAAGCTGGTTATGAGTAGGTACAAATAGGTACACAAGCACATAAATAGCCAAAAAGAGCTGAAATTAGGTGATAAAACATACACATTGATGATTTTGAAGGTGAAAATATATAAATTGGTATGAAAAGTAGCGATTTTGAGTGAAAATTAGGGTGAATTTCTCAAGAATCGCTCCAGGATAGATAGATAGCTGTCGATTGGGGGGGGGGGGGGGGTTCAGGGTATAGTAGCCAAAAATTTCGCCTCGGGATAGGTAGATAGCTGAGGGGCCGGGATGGATAGATAGCTGAGTGGCCTTAACCCCCCCCCCCCTACCAGACCCCTGAATTTTGTCTTTTCTTCGCGCAGATGGTGCGCGTGGAAGTGTGTCCGGCACCGGGTTTTGGCGCCGGGCCAACTGTCGCTGCCGAGTCCCCGAGTTTGCCCCCCGCTCACATGGGATCGTTTTTCCTGTGCTGTGCACGCTTCATGTATACCTAATGGGTCTCTAGGGTTTTTACCCTGTTGTAGTTTGTAAAGGTAGCGAATAATTACGCCTCTGGATTGATGGGTAGCTGAAATTTTTTAGGGAGGGGGGGTGGGGTTTGCCTTTGACATGGGGTAGTGAAGGGGGGGTTACCCCCCCCCCCAACCGCCCATCTATTTCTAGGAGTAGAAGGAACGCAAGCGGAAAAAAATCGCTAACAGCAGGGACGTATCCAGAAATTTTGAGCTGGGGGGAGGGTGGCTCAGCCTAGGGTTGGGAATTACAAAATTTTCGGTTCCGGTTCTCGGTTCCAAAAAATTTCGGTTCGGGTATCGGTTCTCGGTTCCTGAAAATTTTCGGTTCCGGTTCTCGGTTCGGTTCTTAAGCTCGGTTCCGGTTCGGTTCTTTCGGTTTTAAAATTATCAAAATTTCGGTAATATGATAACCGGGTATTGGGTGATAATCGGCTGTCTCACAGTATATTTCTCACAAAAATAATGTAAAAATTAGTATTGTTTTAATTTTTACTCTGGAACACATCCAAATTGTGTTTTTCTTTCATGATAAGTATTTCTTATGACAATGTCCTGCGTTTGCCAGTTTCTGTCTGGCAAAATGACATTTTCAAATGTAATGAAAATGTATGCGAGTAGATGAGTACTGGTATTTGTTTCTGGAGGAAACACAAACGTATTTACGCAGTAGGCGAGTATGCATTTTTTTTGAGTACAAACATAAATACGTTTTGCCAACTATGATTACCGTATTTCCTCGAATTACCCCCCGGGGGTTTATTTTTTCAGAGTGAAAATTTTGAGAGCAAAACGTGAAAAATGCAACAATCACCACCATTTATAAGTTTTTACAGCCTTATATAAGGATGTAGATGGTATAAATGATGTTCTAACGTAACACAGTAAGTGTTTTGAACGTCTGTTATGCATTTCCCAGACCACAAATTCATAGTGCCCATTTTGAGGGGGGTATTTCGAGGGGGGGGGTATTTCGAGGAAATACGGTAAAACTGCTACAAAACGAATGAAAACTATTACCACCAGTGATAATGTGTATGTTAAATTACACATTCCCGTGCAATCATTTTGCAAAACAGAGTGAACAAGCACCAATATTTTCAGCTGCTGTTTGAAAAATGGCTTCAGATGTAGTAAGCATTGGAAAAAACGCTTTAAAAATCGTGTAAAACTTCAGATTACTCAAAAATTTGACGGTATAAGTGACGGTTCTCGGTTCCGGTTCGGGTCCCAAGCACGGTTCCGGTTCTCGGTTCCAAAATAGTTCTCGGTTCGGTTCGGGTTCCCAACCTGAGCTCGGCCCCCCCCCCCCCCTTAACATGTGTCCTACACTGTGACGGTATGGCGTTAGTGCCATGGCGTTTATGGCTCTGGCACTAGCGCCATAACCGCTGTATAGGGATAAAGCGGTCTTTGGATACACTGGAAGCGTCCTGGAAACGCATACATCCTTGGCCAATAGTAGGTGAAAGAGTAGTAGTTGAATAAGCAACGGTGTGTTGGTGCCCAAGTAAACCCGGTGCCCAAGTATGCCCAGTGCCCAAGTTTAAATACCCGGTGCCCAAGTACGCCCAGTGCCCAAGTAAAGTGCCTGTACTTGTGCACGTAAAGTGCCTGTACTTGTGCACGTAAAGTGCCCATACTTGTGCACGTAAAGTGGCCATACTTGTGCATGTAAAGTGCCTGTACTTGTGCATGTAAAGTGCCTGTACTTGTGCATTTTAAGTGACACAAGAACACAAGCCGTGATCATAGCAGCAATGAGTACTGGGTCTGTACGAACTGCTAGAATTTGCAGTGAGGATACCGCCTTACCTATCGCGTCAAGTATTTTTACCATTTTTTCATTTGTATTTTTTCCATTTTTTGTTTCTTTATTTTCTGGGTCATTTGTTCCATGTGTGTCGGGAGGACTCACAGATACTTTAAAATGTCATATGTAAAAAGTGTCAAAAGTCATGTAAATTTGCCGGGTAAAATGGCAGTTCAATGTGTGTCGGGAGGACTCACAGATACTTTAAAATGTCATGTAAAAAGTGTCAAAAGTCATGTAAATTTGCCGGGTAAAATGGCAAATGTCCATTTACCAATTTAATGCACATTTTACATGATTTCTTGCATGACATTTGACATTTTACAGGGCATTTGACATTTTACAAGGCATTTAAACATAATTGGGCACCGGGTATTTAAACTTGGGCACCGGGCCAGGGACGTAGCCAGGATTTTTGAGCGGGGGGGGGCGGATTGTATACGGAGCTCGGCGAACGGGGGGGCAGCACCCCCCCCCCTAAATTTGACCCCTGTGGTAGAGGAATGGCGCCTTGGCGCCAGCGCCATTCGTAGGCGCGACGCCATGGCGCCATTGGCGTTGGCATTGGCGCCAAATAGTGCTGTACTTGTATGTATTTTACATACATATACAGCGACGGGGGCGAATTTTCAGTACATTTTTGGTCCTAAACCACAGGTAACTAAAATATACTGTGTGGCGCCGAAATGCGTACTTGGGCACCGGGTATTTAAACTTGGGCACCGGGCGTACTTGGGCACCGGGTTTACTTGGGCTTTACCGGTCTTTCGCCGAATAAGCCACATAATAGTGACTTTGAAGGTGAAAATGGCTAAAATGGTAGGAAAAGTAGCAATAAGGGCAAGAAGATCGCGTTCCCTTACAGGGCTACTCGGGTGTTACGGTGTTTAGGGTGGCAGAATTTACATAACCGTACCGCATTTCCGGAAGATTTACCGTTCCGTTTAACTCACTTTTAGACATGTACCGTACCGCGTACCGCACTCATTTACCGCCGAAATTGCGGTAAATTTTAATATATTGACCTTAAACTTGAAATGGAAGGTTTACCATACCGAAATGTTTACCGCACAACAGAAAATTTACTGTACAGTACAGTTTACCGGAAGGTCGTACCGTCTGCCACCCTAGCGGTGTCCAATGGCATCCGCGCGCATCTCGTTTTTGTGTGTTCGCGAAATTCAAAATTTAGGTTTGTTTAATCTCGCAAACTACATAAAAAAATTGCCCAATGCAGATAGTGCGCGGTAAGGGTTTCAGCACGACGTCTTGGCGATGTGCCAATCGCCGCTGTGGGCTGCCTTATTCTCTGGTTTCAGAGTTTGGGTTCGGTGCCGCATTTTGGCGCTGTGCCAGCTACCGTGCTGTTGGATGTGTGGGTTGCGTGCCACCACTGTTTATACTTGTTGGTTATTTTTGCAGTTTGGGCTTTTTGGCTAGTTTTGGGGTTGCGGTCATCGCTTTTGTGCCCATCGTTGGCCCACTGCACAGTGCCAAGCGGCACGGGCTGTTCGGACATTTTTTTTGCATGGTCGGAATTCAAGGGCGGAATTAAAAAGTGGGGTGGAATTCAAAATTGTCCGAACTGACCCGAATTTCAGTAGTTTTTCAGTCTTGTCGTAAATAAAGCGTCCATACCGACTTGAAAAATTCCGCCCGGGTGGAAATAAAAAACGTCCGAACCGCCCGCGCCCGGGTCCGCTTTGCAGTGTGCGGTAGACCATTGGGTGGACATGTTCAGATCTATCTTTCAAGTAGGGTTCAAACGGGATCCCGATCCCGAAATCTCAAAAAGCCAATCCCCAATCCCGAAAATTTTCCAAATCTCAATCCGGGTCCCGTGACCCGAATCCCGACCGGATCCCGGAAAAATCGGTGGAAAATTTTGAAAGCTGAAAAATGATGTTTTCCACTAAAAATGTGAACGAAAACCCCTTGCGTCCATTTTACGCCACTTTTCTGGCATCCGAGAGAGTTTTTAGACCTTTCTGAACAACTCTGAATGTCAGAATTTTGGCCCCCAAGACCGAAATCCCGATCCCGAAAAACTGCCGCTCCCGATCCCGAAATCTCAGAAAGCCAATCCCGATCCCGAAAAGTCAATCCCGTTTGAACCCTACTTTCAAGTTGTTTTGCGGGAGGGTGTAGCGGCCGTAATGAAAACCCGGCCGTAATGAAAGCCTGGCTGTAATGTATGCCTACCCGGCCGTAATGAAAGCCTGGCCGTAATGTAGCATCCCCTACATTACGACCAGGCTTTCATTACGGCCGGGTAGGCATACATTACAGCCAGGCTTTCATTACGGCCGGGTTTTCATTACGGCGAGGCCCCCGTCGTTTTGCGGTTCCCGATGCGATTGTTTCGATTTTCAATTTTGTATCGATATTTGGTTAGTTTAGCATCGATTCACTGGTGATTTGCTATCATACACATACAAAAATATAAAAAAGTGCAGTAATTTAATTTTGTTGATTTTATATCAAGCAGCTTGATAACTCTACACGGACCAGTTTTTTCATTGTCATTAGGGTTGGGAATTTCAAAATTTTCGGGGTCGGGTCGGGTCGGGTTCCCAACCCTAATGGTCATTAGCTGGGTAGTATTCTATTTTCATAATTTTTTAATAGTTTGTAATATTGTCATGATGACAATGAAAACACTGTTCCTATATTCCGTCACCAGGTTATCTAAATCGCTACAGTTTTAGGCTACCTTTTTTGGAATGTTGTTTGTGGTTTCATCTTGACACGTTTTGTTTTGTATTTACTATAAGTAGAGTTGTTGAAAAATTTCTTTGATATATGCATGTGGCTGACACTAGCGTTCAGACCGAAGTTGTTTACAGGTACCAAACTTTTTTCAAAATATATATGTAAATGTAAAGTACTTATTTTTACTCAACCCCTGAGTACAGAAAACGTAAAGTAATTTTTTTTATACTTTTACTCATGAGTAAACATGAGTAAAATACTTTTTCCCTAGAAAGTGTAAAAGTGAGTATTTTTCTGCATTTTGCCCCAATTTTAACTCAAAATCACTAATTTTGTACCTTTTTGACGATTTTTTACCTTCATATTCACTAGTTTGTGTGTTCTTTTCTCCTTTTCCCCCATCTATGCCTTGAAAAAGCCTATAACAGATATCTGAATCACGTTTTCTGTACTTGAGTACTTTAAAAAGTATACGTAAAAGCGAGTACAGGTACTTTTTCCAAAGTATACGTAAACGTATTTACTCAGTACTCGAATCTACGTATGTACTTTTTGAGTAAACGAATCTACGTATAAACAACTATGGTTCAGACTGGATTGAGTTTTCATGATCGGGATCGGAATTTTGAAATTGCGTGATCGGGACTGCAAAATCCCGAAATCAAATTCAAATTTTGGACATTTTCTTTTGAAATTGAAAGCGAGATTTCAAATTCAATTCAAATTTCGATTACGATTTGAATTCCCTTTCATTTGAGTGCAAATTTTGGAAATGAAACAAAAGCTATAAGAAATAACTTCGAAAATATTTATGAGATTTATATTTATCTACATCTACATCTGTCCTTCTTTCCCATAAACAGCTAATGATATTTCCTTATGCGAGCTTTTCTCAGTTTTTCTGAAAAACCCTCATTTTTGGAATGATAGGCATTATTTTAATAGGAGATAGCCTTAATTAAGTGACAAGTAATCTTGTTGTGACAGGTGGCTATTTCCGATACAAATTGACTTGTCACTTAATACACTCACCTTTCACTTTTTCTGGCACTTAACCACTTTTCTTGTCACTTATCCGCTTACAGAACCGCGGAAATGTGCCTCGGGATGATTAAATTCCATCCCTGTATTCTCTCTATCTACATAAATTTACAATGGCCCTACACACACTTGTTTTATACAGAAATCGAGAGTTTGATCGAAAAACGATTGAAATGTCATGAATAAGTTTTGAACGCATTTGTGTTTACCCGAATGAGCTGTCCGTCAACTACAGTTGACGGAGATAAAAAAATGCTACATACAGGTGCCAGTCCCAGACCCTGTAAAATGTCAAATGTCATGCAAAGTGTCAAAAGTCATGCAAAATGATCTGCAATATGGCAACTCAGTTGCTATTTTTCAGGGCATTTTCCATGATTTTGACACTTTACATGACATTTGAGATTTCACTGGGCATGGGACACTTTACATGACATTTGAGATTTCACTGGGCATGGGACACTTTACATGACATTTGAGATTTCACTGGGCATGGGACACTTTACATGACATTTGAAATTTCACTGGGCATGGGACACTTTACATGACATTTGAGATTTCACTGGGCATGGGACACTTTACATGACATTTGGAATTTCACTGGGCATGGGACACTTTACATGACATTTGAAATTTCACTGGGCATGGGACACTTTACATGACATTTGAGATTTCACTGGGCATGGGACACTTTACATGACATTTGAGATTTCACTGGGCATGGGACACTTTACATGACATTTGAGATTTCACTGGGCATGGGACTGCCCTCAGCTGAACTCAGATGCGTTCAAACCTGGTTTATGAGTTTCCAAAGAAGTTTGAAGTTTCTGTAGAAAACTGCTGTATGTAGGCACAATTCACGCGTGAATTGAATGGATTAACTATAGTTTTTAATCACGTTTTGCCATGGAAACAGCCTTAGTTAGTCAGGTGCTATGGGCAACTGCAAATTACCATTTTTCTTATTTATTTAGCTTGTAGCTAGTTTTATCATTGACAAAGGTTTCATTTCAAGTTTGATTTCACTCAATTGTCAAAGATTTTTGAAAAAATCAACCATTCTTTTCACATTTTTCATGAATCCAGGTTGTTAAACCAAAAATACTTTTTTCGAAGTATCATATTTAGTACAGGATATATACTCTGATAAGTCCTCCCCCTCAAATAATGCTTTTAATTGTTGAATAGTTCTTTTGAAAAATCTCCCCTCTTGAAAAATTCCCCCTTGAATAATGTCCCCTCTTGAAAAATTCCCCCTTGAATAATGCCCCCTCTTGAAAAATTCCCCCTTGAATAATGTCCCCTCTTGAAAAATTCCCCCTTGAATAATGTCCCCTCTTGAAAAATTCCCCCTTGAATAATAATGTCCCCTCTTGAAAAATTCCCCCTTGAATAATTTCCCGTCTTGAATAATTCCTCCAGTTAGACGGGTGATTTGAAAAATAACCAATCCTTGTAACCCCCCAAACAAACGTTTCAACCTTTTGTTGTGCTTTTTCTGGGTGTCAAATTTCCATTTTCCATTTCAAACTTTTTCCGTTTTCTGGCTGCTGAATTTTTTCCCCATTTTCTGGCCACTAATTTTTTTCCGTTTCCGTTTTTCTGGCTCATTTTCCGTTTTCCGGCTCAATTTTCTGTTTTTCCACTGTTTTCATTTTCTGGTTCAATTTTCTGTTTTTCCACCTCATTCTTTTTTTCTGGCTCAACTGTCTGTTTTCTGTTAAAAGCCAAACTGGTAAACATGCATGCAGCTTTTCAATTATGTAAATTCTTTCCATTTTCAATCAAAATTTCAGCAATTTTTACCATTTCTAGCAAATTTCAGCAATTTTTTCCGTTTTCTGGCAAAATTTCGTCAATTTTTTTCTGTTTCCGTGCAAATTTCATTTTTCCGTTTCCGGATTTCATTTTCTGGCTGCTGAATTTTTTCCGTTTTCCGGCAAGTGCAAATCTTTTCCGTTTTCTGGCTGCTGAATTTTTTTCTGTTTCCGTTTTCCGTAAAACAAATTTTTGACACCCTAGTTTTTTGGCATATTTGATAAATCGAGAAGTAAAAAAATTATTAATGAGAATTCAATTTTGTTGGCATGTTTCCTGCGTGAACCGCGCGTACAAGGTTCAAAATTAGTGGAGTACATCCACTATATCATTGGGCCCACACACGCTAGTTGACATCGACACCAAATGTCAACTGGTTCCGTTCCCAATTCAAAGCTTCCTGATGAGCCAACCAATAACGTTCAAACGCCAGCTTTGAATTGGGACGGGAACCAGTTGACATTTTGTGTACATGTCAACTAGCGTGTGTGGGCACTTTCTCTCACTTGACAGGTTTGAAGTCGGCCCCAGACATAAGCGAATGCATTATTTCACAAATATTTAGATGGTAGTGTTTGGACTCCGCGGCGGCAGGGCATCACTAACGTCATATCCGAGAACAAGACAATCTTATATTGTTGCTGGCATGACTGGCTGGTGCCAGTCCCGGACCATGTAAAATGCCCTGGAAAATGTAAAATGTCATGCAAAGCGACTAAAGTCATGTAAAATGCCTCGGAAAATGTCATGCAAAGTGTCTAAAGTCATGTAAAAGGCTCTGTCAAATGTCAATGTAAACTACTCTGTCAAATGTCATGCATAGTATCTAAAACATGCAAAATGCAACTAAATATGTTTGCCATTTTCCATTTCTTTAGACACTTCCATCACTTGAAGCATGACATATGCTATTTCCAGGGCATTTTACATAACTTTTGACACTTTGCATGACATTTTCTATTTTCCAGGACATTTTACATGACTTAAGGCACATTGCATGGCATTTGTCATTTTCCAGGGCATTTTACATGGTCTTGGATTGCCCCCCTGGACCCAATTCAATGGCGGCCAGAGCCAAAGTAAAACCCGCAAAGACAAAGGTGCAGCTGAGCAGGATGATTGCCACAACCCGGTGCCCGATTTCATTTGCCCGACTCGTTTTTTTTTGGGCTGCCCGATTTTTTTTGGATTGCCTGAACTAGTGGTTTTAAAGCTGAAAGTCTATAAAAAGGTGTGAAAATCAGTGATTTTGAAAAAAAATCTAGGAAAAATTCCTCAGAAATCGCTCCACCAGATGGTATACCTTATTTCCTCGAAATACCCCCCCACACTCGAAATACCCTCCCTCGAAATACCCCCCCCACACTCGAAATACCCTCCCTCGAAATACCTCCCTCAAAATGACCACTGAACTTATAAACCCGCCTCGAAATACCCACCTTGAAATTTCCACTATGAAAAAAAACCCTGGGGGTATTTCAAGGATATACGGTAAATAGCTGGGCGATGTGCGGTTCCGCCTAATTTACCGTAACCGACATTTTTGTTTCACTTGAATGGTTTTTTTATTTCACTTAGAAATATTTGCCTTTTCTTGCCTGCTGTAAACAACGGGTGATAAAGTTAATGACATTCATAACATTTAATCTATATTTTTATTAATCTTTATAATTCTTTATGTCAACCCGTTTTCTAACGACATGCGACAGGTGCAAAACCTGATATTTGCTTTAAAGTAGACACAATAAGCAATTTGCTCGCGTTTGAAGGTTAAATCGCCCATATGTAAGGCCGTTCTTGCCTAAAGAACGGCCCAGTCTACGACTACTGATTTCTGAATTAAATGATTACTTTGTTTGATAGAAATAAAATATAAACCAGAACAACTTGAATAAATATCTGAATAAAAGTTAAGGTTTCCGCACTGCAGAACGCAGGAAAAATAACCCCAAATAGTGTGAAACTTTACATGGCGCAGCGGAAAGGATAGAATTAGTAATTCAGTCCTGCAAAAAATAGAACCTGCACAACAGAAACCCCAATAACATCCAAATTTTTACAAAATACATAATTCAACATAAATTATTAAAACTTTATAAAGCAGAAGCTAAATTTAAATCTAAAGCGAAGCGTAAAAAATCATGAGCGAGGTCACCCCCACTGGACCGCTCAGGATGAGGCTCAACGCCTACAGAACCGATGCCCTGAAGATCCTACAGGCCGAAATACCGTATTTCCAAGTGGACAAGGACCAAGATTACCACCACAACAAGAACGCAGCAGAATCTGCCACAACACAACAACAAATGCTGCTTACAAAAATTCGAGACAAAACAACACTGCTACAAACCGCTACGGACAAATACGAAGAAGCTGTGGCCGAAATCCTAAAAGCTGCCAATGGGCCAAATGCTACACCGGAAATGATCAGCGCAGCTAACAAGGAAAACGAAAAATTGAACGACAAATTATATCGGGACAATGGCATCATGGCAATACTAGCAAAAATGCAAGAACTACAAAGCCAGTTGGATGCCCTGAAGGACAGCACGGAACGACAAATAAAAGACCTAAAAGAAGGTATAACGGGTGGATTAGAAAAGAAATTACAACATTTAGATAGTTCAAGTGATGACGAAGAATTAATGAGGTTGCCAAAGATAAACGTGCCAAAGTTCTCGGGCGACCCATTAGAATGGACTCGCTGGTGGAACATCTTCAAAACACAAATCCACCAACGAAAGAAAATGAACGTCACCCTAAAATTCACCTATTTGAATGATTCACTCAAAGGTGAAGCCAAAAAATTACTTGGCGGATTAAACATGGATGGCGCTGATTATATGACAGCAATAAAACTTCTAAAATCCAACTTCGGCAATACAACATATGTCACCAACACATTATGGGAAAAATTATATAATTTACAATCCCCTACAATGAGAGGTGACAGTCTCATGGCGTTTAGACGGGAGGTCGGCACAACACTGACTCAACTCGCAGAGCGCGGAGAGAACACGGAGTCCGGGGCGGTGCTGCGCGAGCTGAGGAAATACCTCAGCCCAGAACTTCGCTTAGCAGTAACCGAAGACTTCAGGCGAGAAAACCCGCGCGACGACGATGATGACGACGAAGATGGACCGGCAATGACCGTCAAAACGTTTCTTAAGGCTTTGGGAAATGTGGCCCAGGCCCGATTAGAATGTCAAACAACAGCAGAAGCATCAAAACAAAATGATAACACTGCAAAACAACAAAATAACAAAATTAAATCTAAAGGAGTACACAATACCGTTGCCTATTCCAGCTCCGAGAAACGAGCGGAGGAGGAAGACGAGGACAACACTACGTGCGCGGCCGCCACAACACAACGCCCAGCACCACGCACCTACGAAAAACGACAACAACAAAAACAAACGAAACCACCCGCCAATTACAAGTGTCTGTTCTGCTCTGGCAATGAACACTGGACGACCGACTGCGACCATTACCCGACGATCGAAGATCGCAAGTTGGCGCTGAAAGCGATGCCGAACAGATGCCCGAGGTGCACAAAATTGGGTCACGACAAAGCTAATTGTCAGTCGGAGCTAAGCTGTTACTACTGCCGGTCAAGGGATAAGCACCACAGCACCATGTGCCCAGACCAGTTTGACAGAAGCTCCAACAACAAAACAACATCCAGCAGCAGCTCAAATACGAGAGAACAAAAAACAACAGCGAACGCAGCAACAAATTACTATGAAGAGCTGACGCCGGAACCCGACAGCAAACCACATCGCCGAACAGAGACGGCAGCCGCGACTACAAAAGCAGCCCACCAAGACGACAGTGAGTCTTTGTCTTTTAAAGTCGTGAGGTTGCAAATGGCCCAGTCACCAATCCTGAACAAAGAGACTGGAATCATGTCAGAACATGTGAACATTTTCTTTGACACTGGGTGTGAATACTCCTACATACGACAAGATTTAGCACATGAAATAGAACTAGACAACAAAGGGGATCTCATGCTGAGCATGAATGTGTTCGCGACTCCCCACCCACTTAAAGTGAAAGCAAAATTGGTAGAAATCACAATACCACAACAACACTTAGGGCATGAGGATTTGAGCATGTTAGTGAGGGCAGTCCCCGAACTAGCAACTTACTGTCAACCTCCCCCGCTGTCAATAAACGATAAAAACATGATATACAACACTTGGGGAATAAACGCCGATGAATTGTTCGCCGAGAAATTCGAAACAGCGACACAACTAACAGGAACCAAATTACGACAGCCAGCTGTCGTAATTGGACAGGATAATTTTTGGAAATTTGACATAAAACAAACTGGACTTCAATTACCATCGGGACTACTGGTGGTAAGCTCCACGCTTGGCTTCATGCTAGCAGGAGCAAGTGAACAACAAATTGACGACAACCACATGGATTTCGCAATGTCAGCCACGTGCGGTTCGACCGCAGTAGCCATTGGGAAAGAAACTTTACGACAATTTCACAGTCTAGAAGCCGTGGGTATCACTGATGACCCCTACGCAATCGACGACGACATCGCTGAAGAAATGATACTAAATAGCATCAAATTCAACGACAACGACAAACGATATTACATTAATTGGCCCTACAAAGAGAATATCGGCGACCTACCAACAGGAAAAGCTGAGGCACTGGCAAGGTTCAAATCGCTGATAAAAAGATTCACAAAGGACCCTAATTTATTCGAACAATATCGAAAAGTACTAGACGACCAATTAGAAAAGGGGATAATAGAAATATGTGACGACAAAACAGACAACAAGGGAGTCCATTACCTGCCGCACCAACCAGTCATCACTCCGGGAAAATCAACATCATGCAGGATTGTGTATGATGGATCGGCAGGTAAGCCCAG
Organism: Sphaerolaimus hirsutus; assembly: GCA_964036195.1. Classification (NCBI taxonomy): domain Eukaryota; kingdom Metazoa; phylum Nematoda; class Chromadorea; order Monhysterida; family Sphaerolaimidae; genus Sphaerolaimus; species Sphaerolaimus hirsutus. The sequence goes on along the minus strand of OZ038453.1, from coordinate 26,589,407 downwards.
TCTTAATGAATGTTTATTCAGAGGGCCAATTACAACACCACTGCTTCTGGGCCTGCTTCTGAGGTTCAGGGCAGGTAATTTAGCATTAATTGCTGACATTGAAAAAGCCTTCTTGCAAATTGGATTACATGAACCAGCAAGAGATTACACTCGATTCTTTTGGCTGAAAGATACCACAAAACCGATAACAGAAAATAATCTTATGGTACTCCGATTTAAAAGAGTATTGTTCGGTTTAGTCTGCAGCCCATCAATTTTGGGAGCAGTTATAAAATATCATTTAGATTTGACAATAAACAACATGAACGAATATGAAGAAAATGAAGTTGAACGAAATCAAATTGCAATGATAATCAACAACATTTACATCGACAACTTCATCATGAGCGTCACCAATGAAAATGAAGCACTGGAGCTGTACTACAAAGTCAAAGCCCTTTTCAACAAGTGCTCAATGAACATGAGAGAATGGCTATCGAATTCCAAGGCAGTCATGAAAGAAATAGCAGAGCATGACAGAAGCCCAAAAATGAATAAAATCGTAGCCGTCATGGGAATGAAATATAATCACAAAACCGACATGCTGGCAATCTCGACACCGAAATTACAAATTGACAGCATTACAACACCCACTAGAAGAAATCTAAACAAATTACTGGCATCAGCATACGATCCAATTGGGTTCACAGCACCTGTGACCCTAACCCTGAAGGCTCAGTTGTCGATGCTGTTGCAAGAAACAAAAACAACACAGTGGGATGAATTAATTGAGGACAAAAGAGCACTTGAACTGATGACAATTATGAAAAATCACTTAGAAAAAATCGACAGAGTGGAGTTTCCACGCTCCTATCAAAGAATGGGTATAAATGTATTTGATGACGACAAACCCTTGGAATTGCATGTGTTCAGCGATGCATCAAAATTAGGATACGCGGCATGTGCATATATCCGACAACAAAAGAAGAAAGGAGCTGGAGACTACAATACAGCATTTGTGACAGCTCGAACAAAATTGGCACCATTACCATCTAAATCTGGGGCCACAACACCAATTACCAGACTGGAACTGCTCTCAGTGACAATTGGTTCAGAACTGGTCAATTACATCCACGAAGAGCTGAAACAGCTAGGCGGATGGAAAATAAAATCGACAATACTGTGGACAGATAGTACAGTGGTGATTGGTTGGCTGAAAACAGCCAAGCCACTGGCGACGTTCGTCAACAACAGAGTCAAAAGAATAAATGAACTCAGCAACAAATGCGAATTTCTGGTAGCAAAAGTCGCCACTGAGGTGAACCCAGCCGACATCGCATCGAGGGGCAGCACAATCGATGAAATCATGCTGTCAACTTTATGGAAAAGCGGACCAGAATTCATGAAAGTACCAATCACAAAAGAAATGAAAGATGTGTCACAATACCAGAAGGCAACAACAGAATTAGCAAAAGGAACAACAATAATACACAGGCCGATATGGGCTGGCGCTGCAACAGAGAACAAAGCGCACTACCTAGTAGAAGAATCGAAGAGGAACTACAACCCATACGACCTGAACTTCGAACGATACAGTAGCTTGACTAAGCTACTGAATATCGTTATCAGATTGAACAGGCTGCACAAATTCTTCAGCAACAGCTTAAACCGAAAAGTGAGAGGATTTTTATCCCGACCGCTGGAGCCAGAAGAAAGAAATGCAGCATGGCAACACATTGTGAGAATTGCACAACAACAACATTGCCGCAAATTGATACAACAGGTACGAAAAGAAAGCCACCAAGAACTGGCCTACGACAACAACGTCGACATCTTGTACCGAGTGACAAGACTACCAAAGGATGCAGACAGAGTCCCGATAGTATTGTACTATCTCCCGAAACATGCATACCTGACAACACTAGTAATAAATCATTACCACAAGTATGTACAACATGAAGGGGCAGTGCACACACTAGCAGAAATAAGAGAACAATGCTGGATACCGGACGGCCGAAGAACAGTTGCGTCAGAACTCAGAAAATGCACAACATGCCGAAAAGCAACAGGAGGCACGTTCGCGATGCCAGACTTCCACACGCTGCCGATAACAAGATTACAAGCAAAAATAAAACCCTTTCAACACTGCGGCATCGATTACATGGGGCCGCTACAATACATGCACAACAATGAAAGGCACAAATTCCATATACTTCTGATTACATGCTTCTCAACGAGAGCTGTACATCTAGAATTTGCTGACACAGTAGCAACGAACGACACACTAATGGCCTTGCAACGCTTCTTCTGCAGAAGAGGCATGCCGAAGTCAATCTGGTCTGACAATGCGGGAGCATTTAAAACATGCGCAAAATCAGTTCCAGAAATAAAATGGAGATTTACAACAGCTACCTGCCCATGGCAAGGAGGTGTGTATGAACGCATGATCGGCCTTGTAAAAAATCTTTTAAAGAAAGCAAGCGGGCGCCGATTGTTGACATGGAAAGAAATTCACACAGTAATTCTAGACATAGAATTCGCTGTCAACACCAGACCAATCACCTACGTATCGAATGACGACATTTCGGCAAAAATTCTCCGCCCCGTCCATTTTCTGTGGGGAACCCCCCCTGACGGAGTGGAAGAAAATTTGGATAAAAATGAAAAAATAACATGCATGGATAAAATTGAACTTACAACAATCAATGAAAAAGAAAGAGACGACATGATGCAGTTATGGCGAACAATAAGTGATAACAGAGAAAAATTATGGAATGCATGGTCCAAAGGATATGTGGATATGCTAAGAGGTACAACAAGGAAAATAAACAACAGAGGAAAAGTGAAAGAAGAACCAATAGTGGGACAGGTTGTGCTCGTACAACATGGCAAGATGCCGAGAGGAGCATGGCAAATGGGAAAGATAACAAAAGTGAACAGATCGACCGACAACAAAATCAGAAGCGTGACCTTGAAAACAAACACTCAAAGAGAAATAGAAAGGTCACCAACACAGCTGTGCCCACTTGAAATCAGTGGAAAATATCAAGAACGAGAAAACATGGAAAAAGATGAAAATAAAAATACACAACAAACTCTGAAACAAAAGAATGAAACATCACCCATCAAAGAAAGACCGAAACGAGGGTGCAGATACGCAGGAACATATGCGTTCTGGGCGACAATGGCGATAGTCACGGCGGCAAACGTCATGGCAGCCAATGCAGAACAACAAACATGGATAAACAAATATAACAGAAATTACAATGTGTGCCATAAAACGAGGACAGGACACCCGGTACAAATCCCGAAGACAGTCAACTGTCACTTCCCTGAACCACAAAAGATAACCAAACAGGGAGTGAGAGTGTGGGCGCTGAAGACGGAACCACAACAAACACAAGTATACCGGTGTTATGAACAACAGCACGCAATAATCACATACATGAGCCTGGTGGGAGGCAAAGCAATGCTGCCGCCGGAAATTCTAAACAACAGAGTCGTAACCTTATCTGAATGCATGAAAGCAATGGAAACAAAAAGGTGGAAAGAACAAAATTTGACACAAGTCAATAAAGCTTTATGGAGCACAAACAACACCTTAATGATACAATATTGCTACTTTTGTCGAAATTTCACAAATGAAGTGATAAATTTTCACATAGAAATCGGCACAGTAGCAAGTTTAGACGGCAAACGCATTGTCTCAGAAATTCAAGATCTGTCGCACTGCGCACCAGCCGCGGGTTACTGCTTTGACAGTGATAATGCAGTGTCGGTGTGGGACGCTACAAAATTTGAAGGACAATGCGCATATGAAAATTTCGGAAATTTCGAAGCTCAGATATCCGAACGACACATTGTCATACAACAATTACAAGCAGCCTTCACAATAACGATACAAAAAGAGAGACCAGAAAATTCGGAATGCGTCCCCGAACATGCAAAATATACAGAACAGGGATCGACGTTCATCGAATTTGCAAAATCAAAAGAAGACAGCATGACCGCACAACAGATCAATTCCGTAAATCTGAAATATTTCAGAACGGAACAAAGACAATATGTCATATACAAAATTGCAAGCTTAGAAAAACAACAGTTCTCTATGATATGGCAACAATTATGTTATTTGAGACAAAATCAAATTAACATAATCAATCAATTCATAACACTGAACCCCACTCTGGGATTGAGAGCCCTATTGGGCCGCAACAACATCTACGCAGAATGGCATGGAGACGTACTAATGTTCTGGGAATGCCAAACAGTGACACCAGAACATATTTACTTCAACCACAAAATAAACGACACATGCTATAGATTCTTGCCAGTGAGACTTCCGGGACACAGGCACATCATGTTCGTGTCCCCAGGAGGAAGCGACCTTATTACACAATCACCTGAAGAAAATTGTCATTACAAAGATCATAAATATTACATGCTGAGAAACGACAAATGGGCAAACGAAAATGGACCAACAAATCTGCATGTGACAAAACTCCCTCTGGAACTCATCTGGAACGGGACTTGGAGCCCCTTCCATTTGAACGTCACTGGAATGCCAAGTCATACCATGACAGATGTAGCGTTCAGCATAACAGCCGCACGACATCAGTTCAACAAACTACACAACATTGAGAAAAAATTAGACAAAACTGTACAATATTTCTCAACCATGTCAAACGACCCCAAGGCTATCCAGGCCTTTGTGGCTGGAATAGGGCAAGGGGTCGGAGCCTACTTTGAGGGTGTAGGAAAAGAATTAGGACACATAGTAAGCGGAACAGCAGAAGGAAGTGCTTCGGCACTAGACATCTTGCTGACTGGGCCATTACAAACAACAGTGAATGTCGTAATAATAATATTAATAATTGTGGTGATATGCTACTGTATCTATTTATATTTGCAGTGGCGAGCAGTTACGGGCCGCGCCGTCATGCCGAAGCTCGCGTGTTCTACAACACGACTTCGCGCCCGGTTAAACGCTTGGCGAGCGCGCCAGAGGACCTCAGGAAGCGCAGCCGCAGCCACCAACGAGAAGTGTGCGAGACAACACGACGAGGGCCACGCACACCACCTCCTCCAGAGCCCAGGACTCCGCCAAGACACCACCGGTCTCGGTCAAGGAGGTCCCCCTCCTCCCGACGCCGAAGGGACAGAAGGTCTACAACATCTCGGAGCCATGACAATGACGACACCAACGACACCGATGGCCAGGCTGACAACAAACAGCCGAAGGTTGGCCGACAGCACCGAATCAATGATATCGTTGACAATATTGAGGCCAAGGCTACGACAAATAACAAGCCCTTGAGCATAAATGATTTTCACTTCCAGAAAACAACAACAACATTGGGGACAACATGCGTCGGTGGGAAAGCTCCAAATCTTCCTGCAAAGAAGAGCCGTGAAAAGTCGAAGAAAAGAACCCCGACCCCATCGTCTGACGGTGAGTGTAGCTCAAGCACGAGCTCTACAACAGGCTCTTCCGATAATAACAATAACAACACAGAGCCTATGGAGACGGATGGGACCAATGGAGCTGCCACCGATGATTTGCTGCCCCCCGAATGATACCTCTTTTTCATTCGTAAAGCCTCTTTTTTAATTAAAACGTAAAATTTTAAATTTGTGATTTTAAAATTTTTCTTTAATTTCTGGGGAGTGTGCGGTTCCGCCTAATTTACCGTAACCGACATTTTTGTTTCACTTGAATGGTTTTTTTATTTCACTTAGAAATATTTGCCTTTTCTTGCCTGCTGTAAACAACGGGTGATAAAGTTAATGACATTCATAACATTTAATCTATATTTTTATTAATCTTTATAATTCTTTATGTCAACCCGTTTTCTAACGACATGCGACAGGTGCAAAACCTGATATTTGCTTTAAAGTAGACACAATAAGCAATTTGCTCGCGTTTGAAGGTTAAATCGCCCATATGTAAGGCCGTTCTTGCCTAAAGAACGGCCCAGTCTACGACTACTGATTTCTGAATTAAATGATTACTTTGTTTGATAGAAATAAAATATAAACCAGAACAACTTGAATAAATATCTGAATAAAAGTTAAGGTTTCCGCACTGCAGAACGCAGGAAAAATAACCCCAAATAGTGTGAAACTTTACAGGCGATTTGTAGGGGGGGGGGTTCCCCCGTTGTGAACCCGCGCTTTTCCATACAGTGCGTTACGCTATTGCAAAATCGGACAATATTATACTTCCCACAACAGAAAAAATCGGGCTGCCCGACAAAAACTTGTCGGGCACATTACCGTATTTCTCCGTGTAAAGCACCCGGGTGCTATACAAAATTGAGACACTTTGCAGCAACCTTTTTTTAAACCTTGTATAACACCCGGGTGTTAGGTCAGGGGGTGTTATCCACGGAAACACAGAAATCCAATTTCTTTTTTTATCCCAGTGTGCATAAATTCAATGGAAAAATGCGTGCCGCGGAATTACAATGAGTGGCGCGCGCCACGCCACGTATTTAAGTAATTCAAATTGGGTGATCTTTTTGAAACCTGGCATAGCACCCCCGGGGTGCTATGCAGCTGTGTAACACCCCGGGAGTTGTGCACGGGGGGTCCTTTACACAGAGAAATACGGTAAATACGTACCCTGTATACCCAAGCGCACCGCCAGCGTACGAAGAGAAAGTCCCTGAAAGTGTTGCGTGCGGAACGGCTCGTGAACCATCGTACACCACTCTGCGGTTGGTGGAATTTGAGTACCTTGTTAAGTGTCAAGTCTAGTGTGAAATGTCATGTAAAATGTCAGGCAATAGTAGATTTTACCACTGAAATTTCGACACTGCATGACAATTGACAATTTGTATGATATTTGACACTTGACTTTCTACTTTACACGGTGTGAGAATTGCACATGGTGCCAATCCCGCAAATGGGGTAGTAAAGTTTTTACTTCTCATTTAACTTCTTACCTACCGTATTTCCTCGAATTACCCCCCGGGGGTTTATTTTTTCAGAGTGAAAATTTTGAGAGAAAAACGAGAAAAATGCAACAATAACCACCATTTATAAGTTTTTACAGCATTGTATAAGGGTGTAGATGGTATAAACGGCGAGAACTCGGCCGTAAAGTAAACCCGGCCGTAAAGTAAATCCGGCCGTAAGGCATAGTTGTACAAACGTATTTACGTTTACTCGATAAATACGTATACTCGAGTGCTGCGTAAATACGTTTACGTTTCCTCCCGAAAAGATACCGGTACTCGCTTACTCGCGTACTTTGAAAGTACGCGGGTACAGAAAACGTGATTGAGAACATTTTTTGAGTGCTTAAAAAGCAAAAAATCACTCACACGAATATAAACGGCTGAAAAAATAGCGTGAAATAACATTGGAAATTATAGAATTCGCGATGGGTAGCAATAGCGACGACTCTCGCTTTCACGTATACTCATTTTTACGTTTTCCTAGGTACAAAACTAAAGTAGCACACTCTACTTTACGGCCGGGTTTACTTTACGGCCGGACCATCCCCGGTATAAACGATGTTCTAACGTAACACAGTAAGTGTTTTGAACGTCTGTTGTGCATTTCCCGGACCACAAATTTAGGTATAGTGCCCATTTTGAGGGGGGGGGGGGGGGTATTTCGAGGAAATACGGTAAATGTTTTTTAACTCCTCTTGCGGAATTTCTCCTAATTCCTCATCCATATACCTATAAGGGGGATAATATATAATATATCCGAGTTAGGGATGTTTTTTCCTCACTCGTCTAACAGGGGGAATTATTCAAGTGGGGGGGGGTTATTCGAGTAAACACGGTAGTTTAGTCCCGATTCGACACTGTGCACATTCGCAGGTGTTACCACGTGCACCGTGCTGCGGGGATGTATGCGCGCGTAAAAATCATACTGTGCATCGTGGCCCTGCTGATTATCGCGTACAAAATGGGACTGAAACAGCGGTATGTTATGTTCACAGTTTGTGTGGGCACTTCACTCGTTTGGGAGTTAAGGAAGAGTGTGTTTTGGATTCGTTTTTTTCAGGGGTATCAAGGATTTTGACCCTCTGGGGGGTTGGATAAATTGCAAATCGCTCCTAGATAGCTGAAAAAATTGGGGGGGGGGGGGTTGCGTGGGTTCGATACATAGACTTTTTCAAGGTGTATAAGGAAGAAAAGCTAGAAAAATTGCTATAAGTAGGTGAAAAACGCTAAAAATGGGTACATAAGCACATATAGTACTAAAAATATCTGAAAATAGGCAGTTAGACACATGAACTAATGATTTTGGAGGTGAAAATCTAAAAAGGTATGAAAAATAGTGATTTTGAGTGAAAATATCGGTATAGTTTCTCAAAAATCACTCCAGATAGGTAGAAAGTTTGTCGACTATTTACTGATAATTACAATGTAAAGAAAATACTCCTATTATTTTCTGTACAGACCAAGTAAACTTTTTAGATCTCTAATCATTTTTCAGCACGCAACCGTACATGGTGGTCAAGCGAGACACAAAGTTCACCGTGGACAAAATGTGGGAAATTGAAGAGAAATCAGGTGTCATATCAGGTGCCATTACCAGACCATGTAAAATGTCATGCAAAGTGTCAAAAGTCATGTAAAATACCCTGGCAAATGTCAAATGTCATGCAGTGTTATTTAAATATCCTGTAAAACGTCCTGCAGAATGTCAAATGTCACACAAAGTATCAAGTCATGTACAGGGTTGGCAAAATCTCAGAAAAAAATAAAAATAAAATGGAAAATTGAAGAATAAAATAAAGTGTTACATGAATAAAATAAAAATAGAATACAATTTTTACAATTTTTCTACAATCTTAGTGAAAAGAATTTTACTAAAACCAACCCTGGTCATGTAAAATACCCTGTAAAATGTAAACTGTCATACAAAGTGCATTGAATGTCATTTTAAGTGTCAAATTATATTCTTACTGGTCATTTGACATTTTACAAGAGCTTTCACAATTTTTATGACATTTTACAAGAGCTTTGACAATTTTTATGAAATTTTACATGGTCTGGAAGTTTCACCTGGTGAACTTGATGAATTTGGTCAGCTGCCCTCTGATATGGCAGATGGGGGTAGTGAAGCTGTGAACATGACAAGTTCACAAGAAATTGCAGAATATGATAACTCCACCTATGAAGGTGAGATATTGAAGTTTTTTTTGGGTTTTATTGGATTCTGCAGAGTTGACAATATCACTGTATGTTTCTCACTATCATAGTGTGAGATCAATATAATGTCAAGTGTGTATAATATCACTGAACCCCTGCAGTCCGATAAAGACAAAGTGCTCAAGTACGGGTGCCTGAGCACCGGATCTACATTGGCACTGGATGTTGCTACTTGTGCACCGGGTCAACTCGTGCACTGGGTTCTAGCTCTTTGACCAACTACCGTATATCCTTGAATAAGACCCCAGGGGAGTTATTTTTTCGTCAGAGGTTTTGAGGGGGGACTTATTCAAGGGAGGGAGTTATTTTTTCCTCAGAAACTTGGACTGAATTCATCGTATGAATGCATTCTGTCAACTCATGTAATCCATGTATTTATTTAACAGTTCAACAACAAAAAAAAGGTATTTATACACTGCAGACATGTCATGAATCTGCTGTCGCTGCCATACGTTAACATTCTTTTGTATTTTCATCCATCATTTTTGTAAATTTTATAGCATATTTTTCACCCAAAGGGGGGACTTATTCAAGAGGGGGAGTTATTCGAGGGAGGAAGTTATTTTTTCGTCAGTGTTTTTGAGGGGGGGGGGGGGTTATTCAAGGGGGAGGAGTTATTCAGAGGGGGGGTCTTATTCAAGGATATACGGTATAATAATTTTTGCAAAAACCGAAAAATCCCCACACCTCGCAGTACCATTGTTATCGAAAGAAACACTGACAATCACTACGGAATGGCACATTTCCCAGGTGCTAATGCCGCAAGTGGAGAAGTAAAAAACCGTGTGAGAAGTGAAAAGTGAAATGAGAAGTTGTGATGGAATGGTGCCATTTGGCGTTGGCGCCATTTTTTCTGGCGTTTTTCGATCACCAATGAGAAGTAAAGTGTCAATCAAAACAAAAAAGAAAAGATTTTATTACTGAAATTTGCATGACAATTGACACTCTACTTTGCATTTGCCTTTACATTTGACACTTTACTTTACACTTTACAGGGCTTGGCACTGCCCCTAGTTCTCATTTCTAAAAAGGTTATTTAACTATCCACTTACGGAATTGACGCCAGGGATTTTTCACCCCAAAAGCTAAACACTGTAAACGAGTGCTGAAATCATTCGCTTTCACAACTGTGATGTATTTGTTGACATTGATCGCTTTGCGCCAGGGAATCAGGCAGTACAAGTGCGTGTTTTGGGTTGGGTCGATAATTATAAAAATATGACTTTTCGATATCGATATTAGATATTCAATATTTTTTCCTGGAAGTCGATATTCAAGTTCGATGTCGATATGGACCCTCGATATCGATATTCGATATACAATAGAGAATATGGTCGATATTCGATATGGAAAATAGGTAGTCAATATTTATTTTTTTCAAACTATGATATCGATATCGTTGATGTTCGATGTTCGATATGCGATACGATATAAATATTTATGATCCCGACCGTAGGGTTGGGGAACCGCACCGACCCGAACCGAACCGAACCGAGAACCGAGCACTATTTTGGAACCGAGAACCGAGAACCGGAACCGAGCTTGAGAACCGAACCGGAACCGAGAACCGGCAGTTATACCCGGAACCGAAGTAAATACCCGAAAGAACCGAAATTTTCTAGGAATCTTAAAGTTTTTAAATTGGTTTGATAAATATGATGAAATTTTTTAGGTATGTTCATTTATTCTGATGGGATATGGTAGATTTCATTGTAAGGTGTAATGTCGCTGCAGTATACACATTATCACTAGTAGTAGTTTTCATTGGTTTTGTGTAGGGTGTCAAAAAATTTTACATAATTGACAATCTGCATGAATTTTTTCCCAGTTTGGATGGAACAAAAAACAGAAAGTTGGGCCAAAAAAGGTCAAATGAGGCGGTAAACAGAAAATTAAGGCGGAAAAAAGGCGGAAAAACTGGAAATTGAGCCGGAAAACAGAAAAAAGGTGGAAAAACTGAAATTTTAGCTGGAAAATGGAAATTGAGCCGGAAAAACGGAAACGGAAAAAAAGTGGCCGGAAAACGGAATGGAAAATGGAAAAAAAATTCAGCAGCCGGAAAACGGAACGGAAAATGGCAAAAATTTGCCTGCGGAAAACGGAAACGGAAAACGGAAATTTGACACCCTAGTTTTGTGGCAGGTTTAACCATAGTTGGCAAAAGTTATTTATGTTTGTACTCAAAATAATACGCGTACTCACTCGCATACTACATAAATACATTTATGTTTCCTCCAGTAAAAAATAACAGTACTCAGTTGCCAGTGTACTTTTCGAAAGTACGCAAGTACAGAAAACGTATATGTTTGCTTTTATAATTTTTTAAATACCAGTATTATTATCACAACTCTGATTTCTGCATTCTACCATGAAATAATAAGCTGTGATATGCTCCTGTAGTATGAAATATCCAACCAATGTACTTACACATGTAAACTTGGGTATATTGTTTTTCTGTTGTTCAGCCGATTATTACCCGATACCTGGTTATTTTATTACCCGGAACCGAAATTTTGATCATTTTAGAACCGAAAGAACCGAACCGGAACCGAGTTTAAGGACCGAACCGAGAAACGGAACCGAAAATTTTCAGGAACCGAGAACCGATACCAGAACCGAAATCTTTTGGAACCGAGAACCGAGAACCGGAACCGAAAATTTTGAAATTCCCAACCCTACCCGACCGTAGTGGATATTCCTTTCTATGGCTCCCGCCATTCTTCGAAGGTGATTTTCCATCGCCACTATTCTTCGTTGAACAGTTTTCGATATAGATATTTCAGTTGACAGCTGACCGATTGTCAACTAATATGTCTGTCTAGCCAATAACGATTGTATGGCGCCGAAAATCACCCACTTTTGTCGACACAAACTGTAATTAACCGGGCAATTTACCTCTGGCGCCATATATTTTTATGGCGCCATGACATTCCTGGCGCTTGGCGCCATTTCCAGGCGTTTTTCCATCACAAATGTCAATTATCGACCTCACACAGGCCATGTTTCTTCTATCCACACCTTATCTGGCTCGTGGGAGCGATTACGTTTGATTTTATTATAGTCGTCTGGTTTCCGATCAACTATCTGCAGCAAAAAGAGCACCATGGATGGTCGGTCGATTTTTATTGGAAATTGTACATTGAGAATAGGTGTACTCGGCCGACTGCAAAATTACTTATGTCTTAGTCGATAGCAGATACTTATGTACCCACTTTCACAAAAAAATTTGTTAAAGGCGCGCTCGCGTACAAGCGACGTATGTTTTTTTCTTGAAACGTTTTTATTTTTTTGTTGCAAACGATGACGTCATGATGTAGTGTTTCTTTCAAAAAAATGCACAGCATGCGGTCGGCCAACTCAGACGTTGATTTCTAAGAGTCGGTAACTCCAAAATTATAAAAATTGAGTTAAGCACGGAAACGGCGTGCAGAATTGGTCGAACACATTTTTCTCATTTTCCGATTTTTGCCCTACGTCATTTGCATTGCACCTGTTTTTAAGTCGAACATTTTGACACTTTTGGGACAATCCGGAACAATTTTTAAAAAAAGAATTGATCGTATTTCGTAAATGGAAACACTGGAGTTATCGACTTCTGTCGAGAAGTCGATAACTCCACTGTTTCCATTTATGAGATACGATTTTTTCATGGTGTAGGACGGGAAAAAAGTGGGGGAGTCACAAAAGGGGTGCAAAATGATCAAAAAACATGATATTTATATGGGGTTTTTCATTGTGCCTGCGCACACTAGTTTTCACACGAGACACGAAACTCAAAAATCAACTTAGAACGCATTTGAGTTTCCTACAATAAAGTGGCCGTCAACTACAGTTGACGGAGATAAAAAGATCATTGTGGGAAAGTCAAACACGTTCAAAGCTCATTTACGAGTTTTCGAAATTTCGTGTGAAAACTAGTGTGCGCAGGGCCATTACATTTCAAAAAAAAGAATTCCAGAAACGTACTGTATTACCGTATTTCTTCTAATAGAACGGCATACCTCCAATAGAACGGCACCTCTAATAGAACGGCAGGTAAAAAGTTGACGAAAAAAATAGAACGGCGCCGTTCTATTAGAAGAAATACGGTATATCAAATTTCCATGATATTTTACCTACATATTTAACATTCGATTAAAATACAATAACGTTATCTTCAAATCTAAAAAATATCATAACTTTTCAAATTCCAGGCACAATATCTATCGACACCAAAACCACGCCCATGTAAAAATCGGCCTATTCGCTGTGATTTTGGCTGTAATTTGTCTCATTGTGGATATTTACTGCCTGCAGGTGCCACTCTCAGACCCTGTAAAAAGCCCTGTAAAATGTCAAATGTCATGCAAAGTGTCAAACGTCATGGAAAATGCCCCACAAAATGGCGACTCTGTTGCCATTTTTCAATGCATTTTCCGGGACTTTAGACATTTTGCATGACATTTGACATTTTTCATGGCTTTTTACAGGGTCTGGGACTGCCCCCAGATGTTGTGGAAAGCGAAACACTTTGCTGAGAACCATTCACAGGTTCGTTTTTACCGTAAATCGTCAAATAAGTTGCCGCTGTACTACCCACCAATGCGATACTTACCGTATATCCTCTAATAAGTCCCGCCCTCGATAAACCCCCCCCCTCGATAAACCCCCCCCCCCTCGAATAACTCCCCCTGTTAGCTGACTGTGGAAAGAATAACTCCCCCCTCTTTAATGGGTGACAAGGATGTCCATATATGAAAGACGTTTTTATGCATGTTTTTTTCAAAAGCCATGTATTTTTTTGCAGCTAATGTTCACTAGCATTGAATTCATTGCATGAATTATGGAATTTCAACCCTTTTCATACAATGAAATCATCATTCATATATTGATCATGCATGTTACTTATTTTTCTGACGAAAAAATACCCCCCCCCCTCGAATAACCCCCCCCCCCATCGAATAAGTTTCCCCTCGAAAAGTTCTGACGAAAAAAATAACTCCCTTATTCTGACTTATCTGACTTATTCGAGGATATACGGTATGCATGAACTTTTACAAAAAAAAGAGAAAGGCTGAGTTGAGTAAAATCAACAAACCGTATATCCTTGAATAAGACCCCAGGTAAATTATTTTTTGGTCACACTTTTTTTGATTGTGGAGTTATTTAATGACAGCAGTATTTTGTCGGACTTTTCAGTAAAATGCGTGATTAGATAATTACAGCGAATCAAGGAAAAGTGAATCAAAACATACCATATTTCTTCTAATAGAACGACATAACTTCAATAAAATGGCACCTCCTATACAACGGCAGGTTTAGGCTCCTTTTTGCACTCACGAAAACAATAAAATGGCAACCTATAATAGAACGCCACCTCCAATAGAACGGCAGGTAGATTTTACGTTGGAAGGGTGCCAGAACACATACAAACATAGAAATTGATGGTGGGGGGTATTTCGGGGGGGGGGGGGTAAATACGGTAAAAATAAAGTATCTAATGTGATAAAGTACAAGTATCTCTGAAATTTCAGATTGAGTTGATCACACATGTGAAGGGCTGTGGAGATTCTGAGAAGGGAAGTGAAGCGAGCACTGATAAGAATATTTATGTGATTGACAAGACAAGTTTTGCCTGATTATCAGTTTGGCGGATGGTTATCAAAGGTGGCAAAAAGGCCCCACACACGCTGGTTGACATCGACACCAAATGTCAACTGGTTCCGTTCCTAATTCAAAGCTTGCGTTTGAACGTCATTCGTCGGCTCGCCAGGAAGCTTTGAAAAGGGATCGGCACCAGTTGACATTTGGTGTCGATGTCAACTAGCGTGTGTGGGTTCAAGAAGTTTCAAGTGTTTTAATTTTTTTTCGATTCATAACGTTGACATTTATTTGGAATTTCAAAGGTTACAGTGAGTGATGGAAATACGCTAGGACTTGGCACTTCTCACAGTTTTTACTGTGCCGCCACATGAGGGCACTCCCAGACTCTGTAAAATGCCCTGTAAAATGTCAAATATCATGCAAAGTGTCTAAAGTCATGGAACATGCCCTGCAAAATGGCAACCGTGTTGCCATCTTGCAGGGCATTTTGCATGACTTTTGACACTTTGCATGACATTTGACATTTTACAGGGCTTTTTACAGGGTCTAGGAGTGGCACTTGGCCACACCTATGAAAAGTGCCATGATGCTTTTGGCTCACAGTTCTATTTTTGCGTGTTCCCAAGAACAAAATGAAGGGTGTGCTTCTAAAAGTACCGATCTACAAATTTGTCAATTTTGAGTTAAGACCATTTTCGGGGTCCCCATAGCAAAGTCCTTCAAAAAAAATTATAAAAAGTGGGGGGTGTAAAACTGCATTTTGAGATACGGGGGGTCGAAAAATGCCAAAAAACGGCAAAAAACAGTTTCTGAAATTTTAAAAGTACCGATCTACAAGCTTTTTCAGGTTTTGTATCTTACAAAGTACCGATCTACAGACTTTTTCCAAAATTGTTCTTTTAAAAGTACCGATTTGCACATTATTTTTTGTGCTTCTGAATGTACCGATGTCAGATCGGTACTTTTAAGAGCACAAACTTGTTTTGTGCTTTTTTTGTATGGGTAAAAGTACCGATCTACATAGAAATAATTTGTGCTTCTGAAAGTACCGCTGTTAGATCGGTACATTCAAATGCACAATTTTTTTTGGTAATTCTTAAAGTACCGATCTGCATGTAGATCGGTACTTTTATTTGCACAAATTTCGGAATTCTAGTTTTTTGTGTTGTAGATCGGTACATCTGGAAGCACAATCTTGAACAGTGACTTTAGAATGCAGATCGGTACTTCTGAAAGCACAATTTTGAATAGTGACTTTAGAATGCAGATCGGTACTTCTGAAAGCACAATTTTGAATAGTGACTTTAGAATGCAGATCGGTACTTCTGAAAGCACAATTTTGAATAGTGACTTGTGAATGCAGATCGGTACTTCTGAAAGCACAATTTTGAATAGTGACTTGTGAATGCAGATCGGTACTTCTGAAAGCACAATTTTGAATAGTGACTTTAGAATGCAGATCGGTACTTCTGAAAGCACAATTTTGAATAGTGACTTTAGAATGCAGATTGGTACTTCTGAAAGCACAATTTTGAATAGTGACTTTAGAATGCAGATCGGTACTTCTGAAAGCACAATTTTGAATAGTGACTTTAGAATGCAGATCGGTACTTCTGAAAGCACAATTTTGAATAGTGACTTTAGAATGCAGATCGGTACTTCTGAAAGCACAATCTTGAATGGTGACTTGAGATTGCAGATCGGTACTTCTGAAAGCACAATTTTGAATAGTGACTTTAGAATGCAGATCGGTACTTCTGAAAGCACAATTTTGAATAGTGACTTTAGAATGCAGATCGGTACTTCTGAAAGCACAATTTTGAATAGTGACTTTAGAATGCAGATCAGTACTTCTGAAAGCACAATTTTGAATAGTGACTTTAGAATGCAGATCGGTACTTCTGAAAGCACAATTTTGAATAGTGACTTTAGAATGCAGATCGGTACTTCTGGAAGCACAATCATGAATGGTGAATTTAGATGGCAGATGGGTACTTCCTGAAGCACAATCTTGAATAGTGAATTTAGATGGCAGATGGGTACTTCTTGAAGCACAATCTTGAACAGTGAATTTAGATTGCAGATCGGTACTTCTTGAAGCACAATCTTGAATAGTGAATTTAGATTGCAGATCGGTACTTCTTGAAGCACAATCTTGAATAGTGAATTTAGATTGCAGATCGGTACTTCTTGAAGCACAATCTTGAAGCGTGACTTTAGATTGCAGATCAGTACTTCTGGAAGCACAATCTTGAATAGTGACTTTCGATTGCAGATCAGTACTTCTGGAAGCACAATCTTGAATAGTGAATTTAGATTGCAGATGGGTACTTCTTGAAGCACAATCTTGAATGGTGACTTGAGATTGCAGATCAGTACTTCTGGAAGCACAATCTTGAATAGTGACTTTCAATTGCAGATCAGTACTTCTGGAAGCACAATCTTGAATGGTGAATTTAGATTGCAGATCGGTACTTCTTGAAGCACAATCTTGAATAGTGACTTGAGATTGCAGATGGGTACTTCTTGAAGCACAATCGTGAATAGTGAATTTAGATGGCAGATGGGTACTTCTTGAAGCACAATCTTGAACAGTGAATTAAGATTGCAGATCGGTACTTCTTGAAGCACAATCTTGAATAGTGACTTGAGATTGCAGATCAGTACTTCTGGAAGCACAATCTTGAATGGTGACTTGAGATTGCAGATGGGTACTTCTTGAAGCACAATCTTGAATAGTGAATTTAGATGGCAGATGGGTACTTCTTGAAGCACAATCTTGAACAGTGAATTTAGATTGCAGATCGGTACTTCTTGAAGCACAATCTTGAATAGTGACTTTAGATTGCAGATCAGTACTTCTGGAAGCACAATCTTGAATGGTGAATTTAGATTGCAGATCGGTACTTCTTGAAGCACAATCTTGAATAGTGACTTGAGATTGCAGATGGGTACTTCTTGAGGCACAATCTTGAATAGTGAATTTAGATGGCAGATGGGTACTTCTTGAAGCACAATCTTGAACAGTGAATTAAGATTGCAGATCGGTACTTCTTGAAGCACAATCTTGAATAGTGACTTGAGATTGCAGATCAGTACTTCTGGAAGCACAATCTTGAATGGTGACTTGAGATTGCAGATGGGTACTTCTTGAAGCACAATCTTGAATAGTGAATTTAGATGGCAGATGGGTACTTCTTGAAGCACAATCTTGAACAGTGAATTTAGATTGCAGATCGGTACTTCTTGAAGCACAATCTTGAATAGTGACTTTAGATTGCAGATCAGTACTTCTGGAAGCACAATCTTGAATGGTGAATTTAGATTGCAGATCTGTACTTCTTGAAGCACAATCTTGAATGGTGAATTTAGATGGCAGATGGGTACTTCTTGAAGCACAATCTTGAACAGTGAATTTAGATTGCAGATGGGTACTTCTTGAAGCACAATCTTGAATAGTGAATTTAGATGGCAGATGGGTACTTCTTGAAGCACAATCTTGAACAGTGAATTTAGATTGCAGATCGGTACTTCTTGAAGCACAATCTTGTATAGTGACTTGAGATTGCAGATCAGTACTTCTGGAAGCACAATCTTGAATGGTGAATTTAGATTGCAGATCTGTACTTCTTGAAGCACAATCTTGAATGGTGAATTTAGATTGCAGATCGGTACTTCTTGAAGCACAATCTTGAATAGTGACTTGAGATTGCAGATGGGTACTTCTTGAAGCACAGCTTTGAATAGTGAATTTAGATGGCAGATGGGTACTTCTTGAAGCACAATCTTGAACAGTGAATTTAGATTGCAGATCGGTACTTCTTGAAGCACAATCTTGAACAGTGAATTTAGATTGCAGATCGGTACTTCTTGAAGCACAATCTTGAATAGTGACTTGAGATTGCAGATCAGTACTTCTGGAAGCACAATCTTGAATGGTGAATTTAGATGGCAGATGGGTACTTCCTGAAGCACAATTTTGAATAGTGAATTTAGATGGCAGATGGGTACTTCTTGAAGCACAATCTTGAACAGTGAATTTAGATTGCAGATCGGTACTTCTTGAAGCACAATCTTGAATAGTGAATTTAGATTGCAGATCGGTACTTCTTGAAGCACAATCTTGAATAGTGAATTTAGATTGCAGATCAGTACTTCTTGAAGCACAATCTTGAATAGTGACTTTAGATTGCAGATCAGTACTTCTGGAAGCACAATCTTGAATGGTGAATTTAGATTGCAGATCGGTAGTTCTTGAAGCACAATCTTGAATAGTGATTGAGATTGCAGATGGGTACTTCTGGAAGCACAATCTTGAATGGTGACTTGATTTTGAGATAATCACAATTGAAAGTTTGGAGTATGCAATACCCATACATGGGTATTGGGTATTGGAATTTGGGGTATGGGTATTTTGGGTATATTGTTGTCCACATGTGTGGGTATACTCTTTGATTGTACACATAACACTAGCTACATAAAATTTTGTGATAGTTATACCACTAAATTACCTAATAATTACTAATATACCACTAATCAGTACTTTTAGAAGCACAATTCTTTGCTTTTTATGTAGATCCGTACTTTAAAAAGCACAATTTTGAAGAAAAATTTTTTTTTATGGCAGATTGGTACTTTTTAAAGTACAAACTGTATATCAGTACTTTTAGAAGCACACATCTTTGCTTGTTATGTAGATCAGTACTTTTAAAAGCACACTTTTAAAAAACTCATTTTTATTGCAGATCAGTACTTTTTGAAGTACAAACGGTACATCGGTACTTTATGGAAGCCCAAATAGCTGAATTTTATGTATATCGGTACTTTTCAAAGCACAATTTTGAAAAATAGTTTTTTATTGCAGATCAGTACTTTTTAAAGCACAAACTGTACATCTGTACATTTTGAAGCACAAATCTTTTCATTTGATGTACATAGGTACTTTAAAAAGCACAATTTTGAAAAACAGATTTTTATGGCAGATTATTTTTTTATTGGCACTTTTAGAGTCACAAATTTTTGCTTTTTATGTAGATCCATACTATTAAAAACACACTTTAAAAAAAAATCATTTTTATTGAAAATGGGTATTTTTTGAAGTACAAAATGTATATTGGTACTTTTTGAAGCGCAAACCTTTGCTTTCCATGTGCATTTTCGCTTTTCATGCACATCGGTACTTTTAAAAGCACAGTTTCAACAAAATACATTTTAACATTGATGGGCACATTTTGATGTACAAATAGTAAATGGAAGCATGTTTGAGCAAAAATTGAAATGTGCACATGATGCGCTGGAAAGTTTTGCACATGATTTCCAGGTTGTCTACTCAATTTGCAAATGTCCAAGCATTCCTAATTGAGTAAAATTTAGTCACGAAAAAAATTGCCTTATGGACAATTTATGTACCATATTTCCTCGATTTACCCCCCCCCCCTTGAATAAACCCCCCTCGAAATACCCCCAGGGGTTTTTGGGCTGGGGAAAAAATACCCCCCTCGAAATACCCCCGTCTGGAATAATGCACATGATGTATGCAGTGTACATTATGTATATATTGGTCGCAGTTTGCATAGCAGCTACACATGTACTAGTTTGTGTAGCGATAGACGTTGATGTCCAAATATACCATACTTGGACCTCCTTTCACTTGGACTTGGACCTTGGATCACCTCTTTTGTGTATATAAAAGTGTACTCTTTACTATGAATTTCGTGAAAATTTCTTACGAAATAAACCCCCCTCAAAATTTCCACTCTGAAAAAATAAACCCCCTGGGTGTTTTGAGGAAATACAGTATTACATATTGTCCTGAAATTATTCCCCCTTCAAAAACCCCCTCCTAGAAATACCCCCATGTCTGACGAGCTGGGGAAAAAATACCACTTCTCGAAATACCCCACCTAAGTTGTGTTATAAGTATTTACATGATAAATACCGCATTTGTGATCTGTGTAATGCAGAGCACACATGAAAACAAATGAGTTACCTTAAACAAGAATTATAAGTAAAAAAATACACTACTGTATTACCTCAAAATACCCCTATGGAGGTTTATTATTTCACCAGCAAAATTTGAGGGAGGGTTAATTTGAGGGGGTATTATTTCCCTAGTCAGGGGAACAAGTCAGGGAAATACACTGTAACAGGCTCAAGGCCACAAATGTCAGAAAACCTCCAAGCAGCACCAAAAACATCAATGAAATCTACTAACCTGTCACTCATCCAAATCTCATCCACGAATGAGAGGGCACCAAAGGCATTTATACAGCTGCACTTGAACAAGCATCTTTAGAATTATTTCTCAAACAAATTTCAACAACTAACAAGCCATGCAGAGACCAGCTTCACACCCTGTAAAATGTTATGTAGCATAACCAAAATCTCAAATGAACAGTAAAAACAAATATCACTGATAATTTGATATTTTGGTGACACTAGTGACATTTTACAGTGTGTGGGAAGAAGCTTCTGTAGGGATTTTGCCTGGACACTGCTCAACAAAATGTTCATAACATTGAATCATGGTCCTGTCCACCACCTGTTTGGTGACCCAAATTGACCCAGCTCTTGCCAGTTGCACCCAAGCGCCACAAACGCAGTTGTTAACAGCCAATTGGGAGGACCAGCAAGCATTTAACAGGCTAGTATGAAGGTCAACAGTACCGTGGTCACAACCATGATAGCAATCAGATAAACACCCAAAGGATTGTTCATATGAGCCCATCAAAATGGTCATATGTTCAAAGGATTGACCCCATTAGTCATAACAGAAGATTTTAACAAAACTTGCTAATGAATGAAATAATTCTAATAGCTTGTGTGAGGAGTGCAAATTTTGTATCTTGTAAACTGCACAGCCACTAGTCTGCCTCCTGAAATAACTGCAAGGAATGCAAAAAAAAAACAGAATATGTGCCTAGGGTTGGCAATTTTGAAATTTCCAGCACCTACTCTGATTTTTTAAACTGCTGGCAAAAATTGTTCTGCTATGCATAAGGTAAATGCAAAAATTTCCAAGTATTAACAAAACAATAAATAAATAATAATAAAATGAATATCATAACAAGAAATAGACGGATGGAGCAGCAGGAAATAGCATAACTAAATGCAACTAGGGATGGCAGATGTTTTTCTAAGTCTTTAAAAAATGTTGTTGTTTTTTTAACAGAACCATCTAAACCGGTTTTTTAAGAACAGCAGCCAAAATGTTTAGTACATAGCATTAGGTACTTTGCAATTTTTTTTGCGCGCAAGGGTGCAATTTCACATACACATTACCAATGTATTAGCCTTTTCTTTTAACCTTATTTAAGCACTATTCCATGCAAAAATTGACTTGAAGTCACAAACATTCCACAAAAAGCGATATACTAACAAGTCAACAAAAAATGGGTATTTTTGACACAAATTACCACTTATAATATGTTGACCCATAACCATATCTGAGAGCTTTTAAAAAACTCTTCTTTTAACGTTGTTTTTTTTAAACAGGGTTGTTAAAAAAATTTTTGGCCATCCCTAAGTGCAACTACTGCAATGTGCAAAATTTCCACAATCATAACTGTAGTAAACTAATTCAGTAGGCATTTTGGGAAAATTATAAAAGAAAAAAATCAATTATTTACCAACTCTACACAGCAAAGTGGACAATCAACAGGTTGATAATTTTTATAGTTTATAACAAAACCTTAAGAACAGAGAAAATAACATGTACTGTATGTGCTAGAATAATTCCTCCAACGAATCAGCCTTTTAAGGGGGGATTTATTCAAGGGGATATTTTTCATCAAAATTTTCAAGCATGTTACTATCAACCCATTTCATTTAATTTGGTGTAGACACAACATAAGATGCCATTTTTGTTCAAATTTTTCACAACAAATTTATCATATTCCTAAAGGGGGGATTATTTGAAAGGTAATAATTTTTTCCTCACTCATCTAACATGGGGGAGTATTTGTGAGGGGGAATTGTTCAAGGTGGAATTTTTCAAGCAAATACCATACAAAGAAAATATGACCAAAAACAGGATCACCAGGATTCTGAGTAGGGCTCGAACTCGACTTGACTTGACTCGACTCGACTCGTGACTCGACGGTAAAATAGGGTACCGACTCGACTCGGCTGACTCGACCGGAAAAATATCGCCCTGACTCGAGACTCGAGGTTTTTGCCTGACTCGACTCGAAATTTTGGCAAATTTCGAGTCAGGGTTCTCCATTCAATCATGTCAAAAATATCAATTTTGACATGTTTTTTTAAACATATTTGTTGAAAATTTTGCGCGCAAATGCTCATTTCCACACCACATGCATGATTAATCATCAATTGGCTTGGCATATGTATTCAATGATAAATACATAGGATGTTGCTTTCCATTCCTTGTCTGAAATTGGCTTTTGTAATTTGCTGGCTGGTTGAGGGATGGCATTTTTTTTCCTGGTTTTGATGTTAAGGAACGTTTTGGCGGCGCGCCAATTTATGATATCAAACATCATCTGTGGCCTTGGAATTCAGGGTTTCAGTATTTCAGTTTCAAACATATTGGAAACCATAGCATCATGTCAGAATGATATGACTAGTGATGGAAAAGCGCCATGGCACTGGCACCTGGCGCTAGCGCCAAAGCAAAAAGCGCTTTTGGCGCTTGGCGCCATTTTCTGGTGGCGCCCGGCGCCGGCATTATAAATAGCGCCAAAAAAGCGCCAACCATGATTATAACAATTTTATGATTCAGTGAAAATAGACAAGCCAGTTGATCAGTTTTGAGAATGACTGAATAAATATTGATAAATATAAGGGTGTAAAGGAAAATTTATATGAAAAACATATTGATTAGGTAATATTTGGGGCAAATGTATATACCATATTTCCTCGAAATAGCCTCAGGGGGTTTATTTTTTCAGAGTGCAAATTTTGAGGGAGGGGTTGATCATTTCGCCAGGAGTTATCGTGAAGGATCGTGTAAAGAATAGGTAGTTAGTTACATACCCATAACTGGTAATAAATATGACTAAATGGGATATAATATTTTGGACCTATCAACGTAGGGCTGTTTGGCTGAAAAATAGGTGTATCCCTTGGGATTGTAACGATGTATGAAACATTGTAGTGGTTGATTGAACTTTTATTGCAAAAGTTAAATTGACTACTGCAACATCAGCGGTATGTCACAGCTACGAATTGATTATTCTACAAATGAACTGCAGGAAAATTTTTTGGCGCTGGCGCTATTGGCGCTTGGCGCCATTACCCTCTGGCGCCATTGGCGCTTGGCGCTGGGGTTCAGAAAAGCGCCATGGCGCTTTTGGCGCTTGGCGCTATTTTGCTCTGGCGCCATTGGCACTTGGCGCTGGGGGTCAGAAAAGCGCCATGGCGCTTTTGGCGCTTGGCGCCAAAAGTATGGTGCTTTTTCCATCACTAGATGACACAATTCCCTCGGTATTTTACATCGCTGCTTATTTTATCAATGCGATCAAGACGTTCATCGGAATGGACGCTACACCATCATAAAACATTCAAAAAAATAAAATTACTCAAGGGTGCCTTTTAAAATATGCATTTACAGTGAAAAAAATAAAATATCAAATTTGTGCAAATAAAAGTACCGATCTACATGATCAGTACTTTCAGAATTACCAATTTACGCTTCATTTTCAATTTTTTCAATATTTTTTCCAATGTGTGCCTTTAAAAGTACCGATCTACAGATCTAAACAGAAAATATTTTTATGTGTGCAAATAAAAGTACCGATCTACATGTAGATCGGTACTTTCAGAATTACTGATTTTTGCTTCATTTTCAATTTTCAAGTATTTTTTCCAATGTGTGCTTCTAAAAGTACCAATCTACAGCACAAAAATCAACATTTTCAATATTGTGCAAATAAAAGTACCGATCTACATGCAGATCAATACTTTAAGAATTACCATTTTGGCTTGATTTTGATGAAAAACAAACTTTTTTATAATGTGTGCTTCTAAAAGTACCGATCTACATTGCTAAAAAAAACTTTAAAATCTGTGCAAATAAAAGTACCGATCTCCATGCAGAATTACCAAAAAAATTGTGCATTTGAAAGTACTGATCTGACATCGGTACTTTCAGAAAAACAATTTCTTTCATTCTAGATGGGTAGATAGATAGATAGGTAGATAGATTGTGCTTCCAGAAGTACCGATCTGCAATCTAAAGTCACTGTTCAAGATTGTGCTTCCAGAAGTACCGATCTGCAATCAAAAGTCACTATTCAAGATTGTGCTTCAAGAAGTACTGATCTGCAATCTAAAGTCACTATTCAAGATTGTGCTTCAAGAAGTACCGATCTGCAATCTAAATTCGTTATTCAAGATTGTGCTTCTAGAAGTACCGATCTGCATTCTAAAGTCACTATTGAAAATTGTGCTTCAAGAAGTACCGATCTGCAATCAAAAGTCACTATTCAAGATTGTGCTTCAAGAAGTACTGATCTGCTATCAAAAGTCACTATTCAAGATTGTGCTTCAAGAAGTACCGATCTGCAATCAAAAGTCACTATTCAAGATTGTGCTTCAAGAAGTACTGATCTGCAATCAAAAGTCACTATTCAAGATTGTGCTTCAAGAAGTACTGATCTGCAATCAAAAGTCACTATTCAAGATTGTGCTTCAAGAAGTACCGATCTGCAATCAAAAGTCACTATTCAAGATTGTGCTTCAAGAAGTACCGATCTGCAATCAAAAGTCACTATTCAAGATTGTGCTTCAAGAAGTACCGATCTGCAATCAAAAGTCACTATTCAAGATTGTGCTTCAAGAAGTACTGATCTGCAATCAAAAGTCACTATTCAAGATTGTGCTTCAAGAAGTACCAAACTGCAATCAAAAGTCACTATTCAAGATTGTGCTTCAAGAAGTACCGATCTGCAATCAAAAGTCACTATTCAAGATTGTGCTTCAAGAAGTACCAAACTGCAATCAAAAGTCACTATTCAAGATTGTGCTTCAAGAAGTACCGATCTGCAATCAAAAGTCACTATTCAAGATTGTGCTTCAAGAAGTACCGATCTGCAATCAAAAGTCACTATTCAAGATTGTGCTTCAAGAAGTACCGATCTGCAATCAAAAGTCACTATTCAAGATTGTGCTTCAAGATGTACCGATCTGCAATCAAAAGTCACTATTCAAGATTGTGCTTCAAGAAGTACCGATCTGCAATCAAAAGTCACTATTCAAGATTGTGCTTCAAGAAGTACCGATCTGCAATCAAAAGTCACTATTCAAGATTGTGCTTCAAGAAGTACCGATCTGCAATCAAAAGTCACTATTCAAGATTGTGCTTCAAGAAGTACCGATCTGCAATCAAAAGTCACTATTCAAGATTGTGCTTCAAGAAGTACCGATCTGCAATCAAAAGTCACTATTCAAGATTGTGCTTCAAGAAGTACCGATCTGCAATCAAAAGTCACTATTCAAGATTGTGCTTCAAGAAGTACCGATCTGCAATCAAAAGTCACTATTCAAGATTGTGCTTCAAGAAGTACCAATCTGCAATCAAAAGTCACTATTCAAGATTGTGCTTCAAGAAGTACCGATCTGCAATCAAAAGTCACTATTCAAGATTGTGCTTCAAGAAGTACCGATCTGCAATCAAAAGTCACTATTCAAGATTGTGCTTCAAGAAGTACCGATCTGCAATCAAAAGTCACTATTCAAGATTGTGCTTCAAGAAGTACCGATCTGCAATCAAAAGTCACTATTCAAGATTGTCCTTCAAGAAGTACCGATCTGCAATCAAAAGTCACTATTCAAGATTGTGCTTCAAGAAGTACCGATCTGCAATCAAAAGTCACTATTCAAGATTGTCCTTCAAGAAGTACCGATCTGCAATCAAAAGTCACTATTCAAGATTGTGCTTCAAGAAGTACCGATCTGCAATCAAAAGTCACTATTCAAGATTGTGCTTCAAGAAGTACCGATCTGCAATCAAAAGTCACTATTCAAGATTGTGCTTTAAGAAGTACCGATCTGCAATCAAAAGTCACTATTCAAGATTGTGCTTCAAGATGTACCGATCTGCAATCAAAAGTCACTATTCAAGATTGTGCTTCAAGAAGTACCGATCTGCAATCAAAAGTCACTATTCAAGATTGTGCTTCAAGAAGTACCGATCTGCAATCAAAAGTCACTATTCAAGATTGTGCTTCAAGATGTACCGATCTGCAATCAAAAGTCACTATTCAAGATTGTGCTTCAAGAAGTACCGATCTGCAATCAAAAGTCACTATTCAAGATTGTGCTTCAAGAAGTACCGATCTGCAATCAAAAGTCACTATTCAAGATTGTGCTTCAAGATGTACCGATCTGCAATCAAAAGTCACTATTCAAGATTGTGCTTCAAGAAGTACCAATCTGCAATCAAAAGTCACTATTCAAGATTGTGCTTCAAGAAGTACTGATCTGCAATCAAAAGTACCTATTCAAGATTGTGCTTCAAGAAGTACCGATCTGCAATCTAAATTCACGATTCAAGATTGTGCTTCAAGAAGTACCGATCTGCAATCAAAAGTCACTATTCAAGATTGTGCTTCCAGAAGTACCGATCTGCAATCTAAAGTCACTATTCAAAATTGTGCTTTCAGAAGTACCGATCTGCAATCTAAAGTCACTATTCAAGATTGTGCTTTCAGAAGTACCGATCTGCATTCTAAAGTCACTATTCAAGATTGTGCTTTCAGAAGTACCGATCTACTTCTTGTACTTCAAAAAGTACCGATCTGCCTTAAAAATGTGTTTAAAAAAAATGTGCTTTTAAAAGTACCGATGTACATAAAACGCAACAATTTGTGCTTTGATAAAGTACCGATGTACAATTTGTGCTTTTAAAAGTACTGATCTGCATGAAAGTTTCCCAATTGTGCCTATAAAAGTACCGATCTACAGTAAATTAAGGGTATCACTATCACAAAATTTTATATAGCTAGTGTTATGGGTATAATCAACAATTATACCCATGCATGTGGATACCCAACAATATACCCTAAATACCCATACCCAAAATTCCTATACCCAATACCCATGTATGGGTATTGCATACTCCAAACATTCAATTGCGATTATCTCAAAATCGATTTTTCGTAGATCGGTACTTTTAGAAGCACACCCTTCAAATGCTTGGCACTGGTGCCTGGCGCACTTTTAACCTGTGGCACCAAAGTCCTGGCACTTTTTTCAGCACTAGTTATGGTATCATGTAATTAAGATTTTTAAGATTCTGTGTGCATGTGTGTGTGTGTGGGTGGGTGTTTTCAAATCTACATTCATACCGTAGTTCCTCGAAATACCCCCCCCCCCCCTTCGAAATAACCCCCTCGTTTGACCCCCCCCCCCTCTCGAGACCACTATGAAACAATCACCCCTCCTCGAAATACCCCCCTCCAGATTGAGTGTAAAGAGAATGTACATGACAAATACTGCAGTTTGTGTTCTGCGTAGTGCAGAACACTCGTTAAAACAATGTCGGAATCACGCTAGAACAGTGTTTATACTCGGTTATTGATGCATTTTTCTACCCCAGCGCACAGCACAAACAACGATTTTGTACGGCTCCGCACCTGTACGCACAAACGCCCGGCACGCACAAACGCCTGGCACGCACAAAATGAAAGTCCGGTACGCACAAACGCCCGGTATGCACAAAACTGTAGCCGTGTGCGTGCCAGTCGTTATGTATTTGTATACTCCAGTCACTTTACACCCTGCACGCGTGGTTCCCGCTGGAAGCGTGCCAACGATGTTTTACCCATGCGATTTTCAAAGTTGAAAAGTTGAAAAAAGTCATCTCTCTAACGATACTCATTTACTCTAACGATACTTATTCACACAATGATTTCTCTCATCTTTTGTACAAAAATCGCATGCTTTATCATCGTTGGCACGCTTCCAACGTGAGACATAAATGAGTGCGAGGGCAGAGTATCATATCCGCCGAGTATAACATTGCCACCAATCTCACCGAGTGTTTGAGTGCATGTTGGGTGCATTCACGTGTAATTCACGTGTATTCACATGTATTCACGGTACGCACAGAGCATCAGATTTGTGCGTACTGGACATTTGTGCGTGGCGGGCTCAATTTTGTGCGTGCCGGGCGTTTGTGCGCGCCGGGCGTTTGTGCGTAGGAGGCCTGGCCCTTTTGTACTATGTAGGATTTCAAAAAAATTCTTGCGAAATAACCCCCCCCCTCGAAATACCCCCCTCCTCGTTTAACCCCCCCCCTCTCAGGAGCACTATGAAACAATCACCGCCGGGGGGGGGGGTATTTCGAGGAAATACGGTATGTCTTTATGAGAGTATTATTTAGTGAAATACACAAGTTGCTGTTAGATCTTCTGCATTTCAGCCCTGTCCGAGCTCATGTGAAACATTGTTTATCAGAAAACAGACTTCAGTCCTTCAGAATTTTCAAAACACTTTCCCACTCACTTCTATTTACATTTACATATTTACAAAGCTTACTCTGAAAAATCCTGGTGTAGTATTTGATTGAATTACTACAATATTAATATCCTGTATTTTCTATAGGTATTTCCAATGTATACATTTCCTTGAGCAGCGTTTACATGGTTTCGTGTGCCGACAAAAAACTAAGTGAAAGGGTCCCATCATTCCGGAAAAAAGTTCCATCTCTGCAAGAAATGCACTAGTTAAGCGTACACACCTGCCGATTTTCAGATAATTTGAGCCTGTGGTTCAAGTTTTATAATGAATCGCAGTTGTTGGATCAGTTTCAAATGAAAAGCCATTTTGAAACCGAACCAACAACTGAAATTCATTATCAGACGTCAATGACAATCACTAATTACCGTGAATATTACCTCGAAATACCCCCATGGGGTTTTTTTATTTCGCCAGCAAAATTTGAGGGGGGGTTAATTCGAGGGGGGGGTTTATTCGAGGGGGGGGATAATTCGAGGTAATACGGTATCTGCAAATTTGGAGCTAGAAAGTTACTGCAAATTGCTAACTAGAAACATCCACTCAAATGGAAAGTTTACATGGGTTTTTTTTGCAGATGTGGAATCCTTAATTATGGTCTTCTTTAATAATGGAACTTTTTCACTTGTTTTTTTTTGTCGGCACAAAATGCAGTGTAAACGTGGCTTAAGAGAATTTTTCAATGCTAAGCTCCAACACAAAAAATAAACGTAAATACAACAAGAATACAGTGGGCACGATTTTCTGCCCAATTAAAATTTTAGTGATGTAACAGATACAGAAAAGTGACAGTAACCATGGGAAATGATCATGGTGCAAAGATGGCATTTCAACAAAAACATATTTATGTATATTTTTTCTTTGTTTTTGTAATTTTATGTTATTTGGGTTTTGTGTTTCTCTGGTGCCACTCCCAGACCCTGTAAAAAGCCCTGTAAAATAGCAAATGTCATGCAAAGTGTCAAAAGTCATGGAAAATACTCAGGGCATTTTCCATGACTTTTGACACTTTGCATGACATTTGACATTTTACAGGGCTTTTTACAGGATCTGTGAGAGCCCCATGGTGCCGGTTCCGCAAGTGTACAAGTTACTAGTTAAAACATTTAAATTTGAATTTGAATTTCAACTCTTAAATTTTAACTTTTCTCTTAAACTTTTACTTTACTCTTAACTCGCCATTTGTAATTTTACTCAATTCTTGTGTTTTAACTAGTAACTTGTACACTTGCGGAACTAGCCCCTGGTGATCTCACACAATGTTTCCCCCACATCGATATTTAATTGTGTCATTTCAAATTTCTATGTGTGTTTACATGTATCATCATATATGTTGTGAATTTTTTATCAGATTTATCACAATCAGGGTTGGTTTTAGTAAAATTCGTTTTACTAAAATTGTATTTTATTTTTATTTAAATTGTATTTTATTTTTATTTTATTCTTCAATTTTCCATTTTATTTTTATTTTATTCTTCAATTTTTTATTATATTTTTATTTTATTTTTATTTTTTATTTTATTTTGTGACCAGGATTGATTTAAGTAAAATTCTTTTTACTAAAATTGTATTTTATTTTTATTTAATTCTTCAATTTTACATTTTATTTTTATTTTATTCTTAAATTTTCTTTTTTCTTTTTATTTTATTATTATTTTTTTCTGAGATTTTGCCAACCCTGATCACAATACACAAGCATATTATCAAACCACTCAGTTATTTTCACATGAACAGAGAAATAAATACACGTGATGACCCCTTTCTTGTGTAGGTTATACTAGATTGTGTGATCAATATGATTTATCTGTATGTATCCAGGGTTTTTAACTTGTGGGTATTAGCATTTTCTAACCCCCCCTGCCATGTTCTTCTATTTTAGACAACAAAATATGTATATTTTATATGGGTATCAAATCCATTTCATTTCCATTCATGAAAATTCTAGCACTATTACTTAAAACAACATTCATATGAGACTGTAACAAATGAAATGCATATTTGTGATATCAAAGATTCAATAAGTGGTTGATGATGGACCAAAGATGGCTGTAAAGCAGAAAGGTTGCCATAACAATGAAAATTACCAAATTTAAGAATAAACATTCACAGTATTTGTAAAAGGGAAACCATTTGGACAGGAATTTGATCTTGTAAGGTTTATAGGACAGAACAAAAAATTCTGCTTTGAATCACCACCTCCAGTATAACCCATTTCACAATTCACAGAAGCATTTTTTGACAGAACATTCTCCATGTAATTTGTTTGATTTGCCAGCGGTGAAAGTTTCTGCAATTTGCCATTCAGGATTCTGGCTGAGATGAGACCATTTCCCTTTAAAGCAGCTGCTTCATTGTTTGTATTTGTTTCTCGTTGAGAGAGGTTCCTTTTTGTGCCAATTTGAACAGTGCTGCCATTTCTATGCTGTCCATTTGTTGAGGTGTTTGCTACTTGACTTTGAGATCTGACAGGCTGGGGTTTCCTGAATGGTGGTTTTGACAGATTTCATTCATGTTTTGGTTGGGTGGGCATGATAAGCAGAACTGGTTTTAACATTTGATAAACTTTTTGAGGTGTTGAATTATTCAAATATGCACTAATTGAGCAAAAAAAGCAAGTTTAGGTCATGCGAATTTTACATTTATCTCAACATTTATCTACTTTTTGAGGTGTGTAACTCAACTTTGGTAATCAAAATATAGTTGACTGTTAAAACTTTCCCAGAATTTCTTGTTAAGATGGTCCTATAATTACCCACAATTGAATGACACTTAACCACACTTACAAAGCCAATCTTCAAAGTGACATAAAAAACTCACACTTGTTCATGGATACCTTGTTGGCTGGGCATGTTTTGTGATGGGGTTGCAGTTGTGACCTCTTCCACGGACCTGAAGGGGGTTGTTTTATTTTGATTTACAATCAAATGCTCACCCAATCATATT
Source organism: Sphaerolaimus hirsutus (assembly GCA_964036195.1). Classification (NCBI taxonomy): domain Eukaryota; kingdom Metazoa; phylum Nematoda; class Chromadorea; order Monhysterida; family Sphaerolaimidae; genus Sphaerolaimus; species Sphaerolaimus hirsutus. Next base: position 26,557,248 of record OZ038453.1, on the reverse strand, counting down.
TAGATACCACCAGATTTATGTATGTGTATTTATTACACACAGAAAATTCAGCATTTTTAAAAACATTTTGTAATATCAGCCAATTAAAAAAACAGTCATCTGAAACTTTACTTATCATTTTACTTGACACTTGGCTTGAATATTAGCCCCATGGCACGATTCACATACCTATTTAGTGTGACATGTGTCTTAAATGAAGCAATATGTACTCAGCACTCCAATTATGATGCACCATGATGCTTCACAGTAAATAATGAACCCATCTTGCTATCAGTGTGGTATAACCAATTTATCACAGACATGAAAGGAAAAATACTCACTTTCTATGCCCTTCCTTCGCCCTTCTTAGAACGTGCAGTATGTGCAAACTTCTCCTCAGTGAAACTCCATTGCGCTGTTCCCTTGTGGCAATGATTTTAGCAAATGACAATTGCATCAGTTTCTGGCACAAATGTCCAGCCAATAGTGCTGCATTGTACTCTACCATTTTGAGTGATTATCGAATGTGTAATATGTGGAATGAATTGAAACTTTGCCAATCATTTAGCGATTCGGAATAATTAGCTTTTAGATGTCACATGTCTGAAAAAGAAAGAATATGCATCAAAATATTTTAATCTAAAGTGATACAAAAGATATTAAAAATCCACAAAATAATAAACACAGAACAAACTATATGGCTAAACATCAAAGCTAATATTATTACTACAGTATTTGGAGAGAATTGTGAATGATTTGCATCAAATATACATGTGTAGGTGGAAGTAAATACAAGCTGCAAGCACAAGCTTACTATGCTAGTGCCATTAGAATGAAAGTGCACTGTATTTACTAGCATACGTATATATGTACTTATGTATGTATGGTATATTTAGCCCATGCCCCATGCTGATGCAAGCTGCCTGAAATGTATTACATTTATTATTTACTCAGTTTCTTGGGTGGATGACCAATTAAAAGTTTGAAAAGAAAAGTTTATTGTAGCCAGGTGTCACTCTCAGACCTGTAAAATGCCAAATGTTAAGCAAAGTGTCAAACGTTATGTAAAATGTAAAATGTCCAATAAAACATAAATTTTGACATTTTACAGGGCATTTTACATGCCAACACTTTGTGTGATCTTTGACATAATACATGATCTGTGAGTGGCCCAGCTCAAAATTTGCAAAAATGTTATAAAAAACAACACTTTTCAAAAAATATCAAATGCGCCACACTGCAGAAATAAGCTTGTTCGGAGTTGCGCGGCTAGTACAATTTAGCTATTATAAAGTTGGGTTTTACTTTGGTTTTCTTGAATGTCACCCACGACAGCAGAAAACACTGCCCTCTGATGGATTTGGCACTGGTAAAGTGACAATTTTCAGATGAAAAATTCAAATCCTAAATGAAGTGTGATATGCCAAATGGAATTTTTACAAATGTCCTGTCAACTGAAATTGTGTTATCCGTACAAAAGGTACATTAGCCATACACTAGTGATGTGAAAAGCGCCAGAATTTTTGCGCCAAGCGCCAAAAGCGCCAATGGCGCCAGATAAAAATGGCGCCAAGCACCAGAAGCGCCATGGCGCTTTTTGCTTTGGCACTAGCGCCAGCGCCAGGCTTTTTGTTCCTGGCACCAGTTAAAAATAGCGCCAAGCGCCAAAGGCGCCATGGCGCCACAGCAAAATAGGGCCAAGCGCCAAAAGCGCCATGGCGCTTTCTGCTTTGGCGCTAGCGCCAGGCGCCAGCGCCATGGCGCTTTCACAGCACTACCCTACACACACTAGTTGACGATGATAGAAAATGTCAACTGGCTCCCATCCCAATACAAAGCTAAATTTGAACGTCGTTCGTCGACTCGTGAGCAGGCATTGAATTGGGAGGGAACCAGTTGACATTTGGCGCTCTTGTCAACTAGTGTGTAATGCCATAAAAGCACAGTGAATTAGAAAACTTGACAATGAAGTCAATGACAGGCTGTCATGAAATCGCCTCCCATCAGTTGGTAGAAACGCGTGCAATGAATCACTCCGTTTCCAAGATTGAACAAAAGCGCGAGCCTTGCAATTTACGCGTGCAAATCTGACTATGCAAAATTATAACTGCGTAAAAACAATCATACTACAATATTGAGGGGGGTATTTAAAGAATGCTTGTACTCTTGACGATTTTCAACCAGTTCACCTACCGTTTTTCCTCGATTTACCCCCCCCCTTGAATTAACCCCCCCCCCTCGAAATACCCCCAGTTGTTTTTGAGCTGGGGAAAAAATAACCCCCCCCCTCAAAATACCCCCCGTCTGGAATTATGTACATGATGTATTCATGTATATATTGGTCGCAGTTTGCATCGCAGCTACACAGTTTGCGTAGCGATGGACGTTGATACGTTCAAATATACCCCACTTGAACACGTTGATTACCTGTTTTGGGTATATAAAAGCGTACTCTTTACTATGAATTTCGTGAAAATTTCTGGCGAAATAATAACCCCCCCCCCTCGAATAAGCCCCCCCTCGAAAACCCCCCCTCAAAATTTCCACTCTGAAAAAAAACCCTGGGGTATTTCGAGGAAATACGGTAGTCCAACTTTAGTGCATTATTAAGTGACATGAATTAAATTACGAAGTTACAAGCGCCAACAGTTTATGTGATGACAAGTATAAAATTTACAGCGACTTTCGCTTATTAAAATACAACAAGTCTACTTGTCAGTGACAAGTTAAATATCACATTGGCTATTTGTATGCAATAATCACAGTACTTAAAGTACCTGCACTTTTTGGACTGATTCTTTCTACAAGTAGACAAATCCGGAAAGTGCTTTTGTATGTCACTTTATAACACTTATGTCACTTTATAAAATTGTTAGAAGTCTTAGTTTGTCCTAAACGCTGAACAATTCACCAACAATAAATGCTAAAACATCATAAAATCACATGCTAAAATATTTACATTCAAAATTACTTACCCAAATGTACAGTAAAAATATCCAGAAAGAACCAGTTCACTTACAGAGCTTGTGCGCGTTATGTAAAATGTATAATGCATCATATGGAAACTGTTAAATGTGTTTCGGTTGAAATGCAAAAAATCACACATTGTTTTAGAAAATCGGTGATAAATTTTGTTTGGCCAAAAAAAATTTCGTAGCAAATTCATTTTATCAGAAATTTATAAACTGCCCAATTAAAATGTTTTTTCTTTTATAATTGACAGTCAGTCTATTTTATGTCACACGAACTTAAATATGATCATTTCTTTTTTCCAGTGTTTCCAGGTCTTTTCAGAATTCACGGAAACGAAATGAGAAAAATATAATTTTTCGGTAAGTTGTACATAAAAAAGGAAAAAAGCACACATACCTAGATTTTTATCAGATGATAGGATTACAATGAGCCCACAAAATTTCGTCGGGTTGCCCGATTTTTCCTTTATACTGAAATTATATGCTGCCCGATTCAACATTGGGCATATAAAAATTTGGTGTCAATTCTACATGTAGACAATGACAGATTTTACAAGAAAAAAGTTTTTGAAGCGCGTTAGATTATAGGTGGGTAAGCGAATTATCAGGCGCCAGTTTCCCATAGAAGGTCAAATGTCATGTTAAATGTCTAAAGTCATGTAAAATTCCCTGGAAAATACAGAATGTCATGTAAACTGTCAAAATTGATGTGAAATGTGATGAAAAATACGCTCAGTAAAAGATTAAAAGGGACATTTCCAGGGTATTTTACATGACCTTTGATATTCTACAGGTTCTGGGTGTGGCCCCTGAGTAGGGTGTCAAATTTCCGTTTCCGTTTTCCGTTTCCGCCTTTCCGCAGGAAAATTTTTTACCTTTCCGTTTTCCGTTTTCCGGCAGCCGAAAAAATTTTACCTTTCCGTTTTCCGTTTTCCGGCAGCCGAAAAAATTTTACCTTTCCGTTTTCCGTTTTCCGTAAAAAAATTTTTTTGACACCCTACCCCTGAGCCCTGAAATTTACAATTGACATATATTTTAATTTACAATGTTTTTGTCACTTGTAAACTTGCGGAATAAATGTCATATTGTCCAAAAAAACCATTGGGCAAACTAAAAATTCCTTATGTTATGATGAAGATATAAACATCTGGAAGAAAAATGCCCTCAGATAGATCTAAACATCAGCTCAGCGACGCATAAAAATGGCAATATAATTTTCTTTGGCAGTAGGAATTTTGTATTTACCTCAAAAACACAATGTATTGCATCATATGTATTCCCTAGTAAAATGTTATTTCAGTGCGTAGCAGCAAAACAAACAAATGGGGGTCCAATAGAAAGTGACTCGCGTTTAAGACAAGAAATATGGCGCAATTTCTACATTCGAACAATTCACAATTGAAGAATTTCTAGCCAATTGAATGTGCGAAAATGGCTACTTTTGAGCATTTGTAAAAAAAACTCAAAAAAGTGCAAAAATGAAGTTGCAATCTAAAATGTCCAAAATGTAAAATACACGCGAAATAAACGGCGCTTTCAATGAAACAGCGCCGGGTGCAAATGAGTATGACTAAAATCGAATTTCGTGTGTAGGCCTGAAATGAGTCATCACGCCTCACTGGTGTGAACACAAAATGCGTTTCATACATGATGCAGATTCCGCGCGCAAATGTGTGCTAATAGATAACGTTCACAGTTTGGTGTGCATTAGATAATGAATTGCATTGGATAATATTTCAGATGCTTTTGGAAGACAGTGAGCAGAATGTAATAATTAGTGTCATAGGAAAGATGTACTGTGTCAAATCCTGTGACATGGGTTTGGAAAAGTGGCATGGCACTTTTGGGTGCTTGGTGCTGGTGTCAAAGCTAAAGCACCATGGAATTCTTAGCACTTTGCACTACTTTGCTTTGGTGCCATGGCACCAAAGCAAAGTAGTCTGGTTTGCACCAAAATCCTGGTGCTTTTTACATACAACTCACAACACTCTGATGATGTTTTGGAATTTGCATATTCAAACAATGACAAATGGAAAATTGACAAAATGTTATATTTGAAATTTTGACACATTTTTCTATATTTTTATTTTGAA
>OZ038453.1:26536836-26552004 GCA_964036195.1 Sphaerolaimus hirsutus | reverse complement strand
CCAGATAGGTAGATAGCCAGCGGATTTGCTGGGGCTAACCCCCCCCCCCCTACTAGGTAAACCCCTGCCACCAACTAACTGTCGTGGGCGTAAAGTTCGGGTGAAATGGAATAAACTGCTCAAACGCAGGAACGAGTTGATAACGAAGATCCTCGGGAGCGGGGATATGGCTGGCACAGTGCCAAAAACGGGACAGAGCCGGTCACTTGGCCCATTGAGGGAGTCAAAAGGTAGAGTAAGGATGGTAGGTCACTGCCGAGGGGCAAACAATTTGTCAGTGTTCGTTTACTAATTGGCTTAGGTTCAAGTGACACTCATACCTCCTTCCAGAGAATGAGCGCGTCACCAAAACACTCAGACCTAAGCCTAAGCAGAGCCTAAAACAGTGAAAATATCACAAATTTATACATATGTAAAGCATATCAAACCAAATGAATGAAGTACAAACCATATCCAAATCAAAAATACAAAGATAATTTTTGGCACATCATCAGAAAAAAAATCGTAAAAAGAATGCCGATGAATTGAGTCCCTGAACGATCACCAGTCAAAAAAAAATGAAAGCTAACCATCAAAGTGCATACAGGTTTTTTACATGAATTGTCTGCTCATAAAAAGCGACCGCACCGACCAGACCAAAAAAGCGACCGCAGGCGACACGACCGAAAAATCGGCAACCAAGGAATTCTGCGTTAGAAAAACTTTTGTCAACGCTGTGAGAAGTATACAGAGAGCTACATTGCGAATGAAAATATCGAATAAACCGCTAGTTGACATCGTCACCAAATGTCAACTGGTTCCGATCCCAATTCGAAGCTTGCTGAGGAGCCGACGAACGACGTTCAAATGAAAGCTTTGAATTGGGATCGGAACCAGTTGACATTTTGTGTCGATGTCAATTAGCGTGTGCGGGGCCAAAGCGGGGAACAACTAACCGGGTGTTTCTAAAAAGTCTATCCAAACTTTTGTTTAAAGCTCGGCATTACAGTGTGCACAGAAATTCGTGTGCGTATTGGCACCGACCCAAGTGCCACTGTTACTCGCGCACTCGCGCCAGCCTACATCTTAAAACTGCACGCGAATTTAGACCGGCCACGCGCCCCGTTTTCCCTATACAATCTTGTGATTTTTACGAACCTTTCGAGGCCCGCCACGCGCTTGAAAATGGGAATTGTGGGTCGAGCGTACGCACAGGGGGCTAAAATTATGTCCGTTCTCTGTCAGATGTAAAAAATCGTAGAAATTTAACTGTCGTTATTGAGCTCACACACAAAAAAAGGCGAGCCTGACGGAACGTTCGTGATTTTTGGGGTTAGCGCTAGTGGGCATTTACACGAAAGTGGGCGGAGCTTACGCTGACCGCCGCATGCAAAGCAAAATATCTGCGCACACTGTAGGCACGGCGATCCTATTCCGAAAGGGTAAAACGACAGAAATTATTTTTTATTTTTAAGACAAAAAAAACATTTTAACGGGGAGCCAATCAATAGCCGAAAGGGATTCGGATTACATGTAAACAAATTCACCTTTTGTTGTTAAAAAGGCGGGGTTTTATTTCACGAACCCTAAAAATAGACAAATGGTCATTGTTGTGCATAAAACCGCCATTTTGTCTCTATTGAAGCGGAGTTGAGAAAAAAAGAACTAGGTATTTGAATTCGCGCCCAATATTTTACAATACACTACCGTGCAGAATAGTTGGGACTTGTCACCCCTAGGAAGCAATGGGCTTTTTTGTCCACCACACTTTTGCACCTAGCCCAATTTTGATGCTGTTTAAGTATGTTGGGGTTTTGGGATGGGGCTAAAGATAATCCTCAAAATAATCGCCCAGTCCCAAGACAAGGGGCTCTATAAAAGCACATGCATTTTACATGGCAAATCTGACATGGCCAAGTGACTGATGCTTAATAACTTGGCCATTTCTGGGCCGATTTTGACCGTTGAACATTCAAAATGATCAGGACAACCCGTAGATTTCATTTTTTTGTGGGATTAGTGATGTCCAATTCCTTATGTCGATTTGGCCCTGTTTTTCAACAACAAAAGTAATATTTTCAGAACATGCTATCACATACTTAAGATGACGAGGATTCATATCAAACAAAAATGAGCTCAAATCTCATTCCAATCAAAAGTTATGGGACTTCAAACTTATTGGTGGTATCAAAATTCCATGTTGATTTGACTGAAGTTACCAACAAAAAAAATTTGTTTTTGAACATGCCATCATATACATAAGACAGAGAAGATTCATTGGCAAAAAGTTTTTCTCAATATATCTTTCCAATCAAAAGTTATAGCACTACAAACTTCCATCTTCCTCCAATACAAAATAATTGCACATTACATATTCACAGAGGACCAAGTTTCATCGCCAATAGAGCAAAGCCAAAATCTGAAATTTACACACTTAATAGCCCCACTGACTAGTGTGCCTACCTCCAATTTCCAGTGGCTGGCAATGGATGCAAAACTGGAGCTGAAAGAAAAGAATGCAACAGTGTCACATGCAAAACCATCTGCTGTTCATGCTAAAACATTCTTTGTCATGCAGTTTGGTGGTGCAGGCAGGCAGTACAGTACCGTATATCCTCAAAAAAGTCCCCTGGGGAGTTATTTTTTCATCAGAAGTTGTTGAGGGGGAGTTATTCGAGAAGGGGGTTTTTCAAGGGTGAGTTATTTTTTCATCAGAATTTTCAGTAAAATGAATTGTTTATTTACTGCACAAATGGGGTAAACTTGGTAACATAATTTATTCTGTAGGAATACATAATTCACAATTCAAGCAGTGAAATCAGTCCTAGTGAACTCTGGCTGCATGATGATACATAGATATAGTCACAAAAAAATGAATACATAAAACGTTTTCTGTATATGTGAGAGGTTTTTTATCCACCAAAGTGGGGGGGGGGGTTATTCGAGGGGGTTATTTTCCTCACTTACAAGAGGGAGACTTATTTGAGGATATACGGTAAATTGAAAATTTGCATAAAAATAGTCTGAATTGGATACACACCATGAAATGTGATTAGGGTTGGCCGATGTTTTTTTAACGTTTTTTTTTAAACATGACGTCCAAAATGTTTTCCGAAATTTTTAGTATGTGAGGTATTTTGCAAAATTTTTGCGCGCAAGCGCGCAATTCCACACACAAATTAACATTGGTAGTTGTTTTCATTGGTTTTGTGGCATTTTTACTATCAAAGCATCCATTTCTATGTGCTACCATGGGTTTATAAGCCGTCATATGTTGCTGTAGTATATAATATTGAGGTAATCTGCTTCCACGTACATCCACAGTGTGTAACTTCACTCCCAAAGTAACAACCTCCTTTTATAACCATGTTTGATCAATATTCCGTGCCAAACTTCACTTGAAGTCACGAACATTTGACTATAAGGCGATATAAATACGAACATGTTGACAAAAAATGAATATTTTTGACACAAATCACCACTTGTAATGCTATCCCATGGCTCCACAGCCATTATATGGTCATATATAACATCACAGAGTATTGCCACTTGTCTGATATACCTATATATGTTGACACAATGCCATATCTAGGAGTAGTGATGGAAAAAGCGCCAGACTTTTGGCGCCAAGGGGCAAAAGCGCCATGGCGCTTTTCTAACCCCCAGCGCCAAGCGCCAATGGCGCCAGAGCAAAATAGCGCCAAGCGCCAAAAGCGCCATGGCGTTTTTCTGAACCTTAGCGCCAAGAGCCAATGGCGCCAGAGGGTAATGGCGCCAAGCGCCAATAGCGCCAGCGCCAAATTTTTTCCTGCAATTCGTTTGTAGAATAATGGATTCATAACTGTGACTACCGCTGATGTCGTAGTGGTCAATTTAACTTCTGCCATTGAAGTTCAATCAACCACTACAATGTTTACATTAAGCAAATGCCCAGGGATATTTTTTTCAGCCAAGCAATGTGACTGGGGAGCTTTCAATGGGGACTTCTTTGTTCCCCACACAGCTAAAAAGCGAAGTTATTTAAGGGATGTTTATTTTATTCTCATTTGGCTAACAGTTGGAGTTATTCTAGGGAGAGGACTTATTTAGGTAATTTATGGTATTTTTATCGTGCTACACTGAGCAATTTATTGTTAAAATGTATTTACTGTATTACCTCGAATTACCCCCATGTGGGTTGATTATTAATTAATTCAAGGGGGGATATTTCGAGGAAATATGGTATATGCATATATACATACCCTAAATCCTCGAATAAGACCCCAGGGGAGTTATTTTTTCGTCAGACGTTTTGGAGGGGGGAGTTATTCAAGGGGGGAGTTATTCGAGGGGGGAGTTATTATTTCCTCAGGAAACTTGGACTTAATTCATTGTATGGATGCAGTATGTAAAATCGTTTAATTCAGGTATTTCACCATCCAATAGCAACAAAACAATGTGTATACACTGTATGCACATTGCGTATCTGCTGTCGATGTCATAGGCTACTATTCTTTTTTAGTTTTGTATTGTATCCTTTTCATCAGAGGGAGGAATTTGTTAAGAGGGGGGAGTTATTCAAGGGGGGGGAGTTATTTTTTCCTCACCCCGCCAGCAGGGGGGACATATTCAAGGGGGGGGGGGGGGGTTATTTGAGGGGGGGCTCTTATTCGAGGATTTGCGGTATACAAACTACTTTATATGTATTTGCTAGGGAAATTGGCAGCAAATAATACATCATGTACATTGCAGTCATGATGTACGTTATTAAAGACGGGAGGTATTTTGAGGGGGGTTAATTCAAGGGGGGGATAATTCAAGGAAATACGGTATATACATTTGTCACCAAATTTTACCTAATCAATATTTAATAAATATTAATGTCCCCTAACACACTTACCTATACCATATTTCCTCAAAATACCCCCCTCGAAATACCCCCCCCCCTCAAAATGGGCACTATGATTTGTGGTCCGTGAAATGCATAACAGACGTTCAAAACACTTACTGTGTTACGTTAGAACATCGTTTATACCATCTACATCCTTATATAAGGCTGTACAAACTTATAAATGGTGGTTATTGTTGCATTTTTCACGTTTTTCTCTCAAAATTTTCACTCTGAAAAAATAAACCCCCGGGGGGTAATTTGAGGAAATACAGTATTTATCAATATTTATTCAGTTGTTCTCAAAATCGATCAACTGGATTGTGGATTTTCACTGTATTTTAACAATTTTTATCATCATGGTTGGCGCTTTTTTCGCCATTTAAAATGCCAGCGCCAGGCGCTATTAGCGCCACCAGAAAATGGTGCCAAGCGCCAAAAGCGCCATGGCGCTTTCCCAGATCCCGGCGCCAAGCGCCAATGGCGCCAGAGCGTTTTAGCGCCAAGCGCCAAAAGCGCCATGGCGCTTTTTGCTGTGGCGCTAGCGCCAGGCGCCAGCGCCATGGCGCTTTTCCATCACTAGACATGACACATCAGCAATTGATGATACAGGTCTGCAATTTTTCATGGACAATATTGTTTTAATGTCCTTAATTGTGACCAAGGGTCATCGTTCACGGTCACTTCTATTTGATTGTGAAAATTCAAAAATTTCTTTTTTTACGCTGTAATTTTACGCTAGCTGAAGAAAAATCAATCGATAAATCAGCTACGCCAGGTAGAATTGATTTTTCTTCAGCTGGCGTAAACTTACAATGTAAAATAGAAATTTTTGAATTTTCACAATCAAATAGTAGTAACCGTGGACGATGACCCTTGGTCACAATGAAGGTATTGAATGAGAAATTGCAGACCTGTATCATCATCCACTTTCATGTGATCAATTTTGCGCTGGAATTTTACGCCTATTTAAAGTGGAAATTGAGACTAAGGGTGTCGCGTAAAATTAAATCGACCGCAAAATTTCGTGTGACAACTGTAATTATCAGTTTCAAAGAAAATGTAGATGCAGGTATTAGAAGCGATGATTATGGTAATATTGTAATCAAAAATAAATAGATGAACTCATATTAGTACACGGCCAAGGTATCTTATATGCTTTGCGAAAACATGCCACGTTTTCTATGACAACTTACGTACAGACACGCGTTTTTTATGTGCCCTTCTCCTAAACAGAAGAAGATTTCACCACAATCCGAGTTTGAGATGTACCGTTTATCCTTGAATAAGTCCACCAGGGAGTAATTTTTTCGGCATAACTTTTTGAGGGGTGACTTATTCGAGGGGGGGGGTATTTTGTTCAAAAGAATATTAAGTAACATGCATCATCAATATGTTGTACGAAAAGGGTTGAAATTTCATTAATCATGCAGTGAAATCAATGTTAGTGAACATAAGTTGCACAAAAATACATGGCCTTTGAAGAACACATACCGTACATAAAAATGTCTTTCATACATGGAAGTTAGTGTCACCCATCAAATAAGGGGGAATTATTCACGCGGGGGAGTTTTTTTTCTCAGTCAACTAACAGGGGGAGTTATTCGAGGGAGGGGGGTTTATCGAGGGGGGACTTAATCCAGGATATACGGTACCATATTTCTCCCTGTAAACCGCCCGGGTGTTATACAAAACCGAGGTGCTTTTCACCAACCTTTTTGAAAAACTTGTATATTGCCCGGGCGTTTAATCATTGGGAGGGGGGCGTTATGCACAGCAAATTTTTGCTTAAATCTTTGCATATTTTCTGTACCCTCCCAGCGTGCAATGAATTATATGGAAAAACGTGCATAATGTGGAAAACCGATGCGTGCCAGCAAGGCACAACATTCAAACAGTTCAAACCAAGTGGACGATTCATTACCGTTCAGCTTGATTTGTCATGTTAAATCTTACAACGTGGGTGAGGTTTTTGAAACCAAGCATAGTGCCCCGGGGCGCTATAAAGCTGTATAACGCCCCGAGCGTTGTGCACGGGGAGGCGGTTTACACGGAGAAATATGGTAATTTGATTTAAAAAATGTAAAATGCAACATAAATATGGACTCTGTTGGCAGGAAATGTTTGAATTAGGCATCCTACATATTGGCAATTTATTGGCCAATACACATCTATATTTCATTTTATTTATTTCAGCCAAAAAATGTATTTGTGGCTATTGCGTAAATTGTTTGCCTGTTTCTCATTCTTAAGTACCTGAATTCCATTTATGATTTAACCTTCAAGACAAGTTTCGCCTAACGTAACCCGTGCAATTTTTCCCACTGACAAATTCTGGATAATCTTTTTTGGATTTTGCATCAGCTGATTTTTTTCAATTTTTCTTTCAACTTTATTACTGTATTATGATATAACATTTAATATGGATACTTAACATTGATCTCAAGAAATGTAATTATTTCAGAAAAAAATCTACAGCTGTAATTACACCTTGAAATTTTTTCAACTTTATCTCACTCCCATCTCACACCATCACTCACACATCACACATATGCCACGAAAAACATGGCAGCAAGGCAGACAGCAGTCATCACAAAGTGATCAACATGGCAGTGGGCGGAGTCTGGCGTGGTTGTAGGCGGAGTCTCTGTGCTGGTGGTGCCAGTTTCAGTGGTATCTGTTGGCACTGTGCCAGTGGTGGAGTCACACTGCAGCTGTTCATGGTCACTGACACACGCGGCCAGCTTCCTCAGTGGTTCATCAATGCTGGCACTGGATGCAGTTGGCAGACCTCCAGACCACTTTGGTACCGCCTGTGAGGCAGATATGCATGTTCACTGTGGAAAGTAGGGTTGTGGATGTGTGTGTTGGGAAGTCTCTTCATGCTGGCACTTCACCAACACCCTGACCCTACTATACACTATTCAATAATGTGAGATTAATGAAAAATTTCTAAAAAATTCTCTTATTCTCTAAAAAATACCGACCCCCAATAGATGGATGACAAAAAAGTCACTTTTTGGAAAAAATTTTATTTGACACTTGAAGAGCTGGTTTACAATACTTTGAAGGGAAGGGTTTATGTTAAAAGTTTTTGTTCCTGCAATTATGTCATTATGATGTCATAAAATTAAAACCAAGTAAATTTTGCAATAGATGCATTTTTGTGGTATGGTTCTTTACACAACTTTAAACATCAAACCCTTCCCTTTAAAGTATCGTAAACGAGCTCTTAAAGTGTCAAATAAAAAAAGTTCCAAAAAGTTAGTTTTTGTCATCCATCTATTGGGGGTATAAGATCAATTTTTAGAGAATAAGATAATTTTTTAAATTGTTTCACATTAATCTCACACTTTTGAATAGTATATACCGTATTACCTCTAATATAAGGTATACCTTGTATTGTTTTCGTCAGATTTTTCGAGCCAAAAGTTATGCCTTATATTAGAGGGTACCTTATATTAGAGGGTACCTTCAATTATTTTTACCAGATTTTAAAGAAATTTTACCAACAGCGAACAACAATACAATTCATTTTTCCAAATTGGAATGAATGAAATAGGTGGTACAGTATCACTACAAATTGACATAAGTCGACGAAGAGTTATCGCAGTGCCCTTCGGCATAATTTTTATCATTTTCCGCCATGTTTGGTGACCGTTTTTATGATTTTGCGCATGTTGGCACGCAGCCAGCTGTGCCTTATATTAGAGGTATGCCTTATATTAGAGGGTACCTTATATTTATTTCGTTGCGTTCAAAATAGCCAAAAGTTATACCTTATATTAGAGGGTACCTTATATTAGAGGGATGCCTTATATTGGAGGTAATACGGTAGTAGGGAAGGGCTGTTGGTAACACATTCCCAAAATCTTAGATTTATACCCTTCCCACAGCTCAAAAATCAGTGGGTGCCGGAACTGTGTGGGACACCAAAACAGCCAACAAAATTTTGTACTTAGGGCAACCCACCCTGTAATGGGTTATCGCGACCCTCCCCCCCCCCAATTCATGCGAAGTAGAGGGGGGTCGCGCCAATATTTCCCCCAAGCTTCAGCTTCTGGCGTGCCCTAGAAGTGGAGATAGGATGTCACAAGTGAAATCAAAAATAGGGTGCCGGACCTGACCCGGAAAGTGTTTATATATTGGCACTGGTCCAAGTCACAAAAAGGGTGTCACCTGGAGAACATTGGCATACTTCTTGCACGCATCGGGCACTTTGTCAATGGCCAGTGATTGCAGTGTGGAATTGCAGCCAGTCACCAGGCGCACTGCTGAGCTGCTGCCATCCATTGTAATGCTCTGTGGGAATTACAGTGGTGTTGTATTTGTGTATTTGAATGCATGTACTATAGTACCTTGAATTGCCCCCATGGGGGTTTATTATTTTGTGAGCAAAATTTAAGCGGGGCTAATTCAATGCAAGCAGGGGGGGGGTATTCAATGGGGGTTTGTAATTTGACAAAATTTTTCGTGACATTCATAGTACAGAATATGCTTTTTCATACCCAGACCGGTAATAAACATGATCAAATATGATAGATTGTGACACATAAACATACCTATGTCAATACATAAACTAGCATATATTTATGCGTGCCTACCATGCACACTGCCATCAAAAAATGCATCATGTACATTGCATACATGATGTTCATCATTTTGAGGTGCAGGGTTCTTTTTTTCCTCAGCTCAAAAAGATATGGAGGTATTTTGAGGGCGGGATTTAATTCAAGAGGGGTTTAATTCGAAGATATACAGTAAATAGACAACCCCTTAGCCCTTACCTGCACACACATGTCATTTGGCTGACAAATGACATACTTACTACCTTGGTCATACTTTTCGTAGTTTGTGCTTGTCGCTGGTGGGATGCTTTCACACAGATTCTAAATTTTGAAGAAAAAATTTATGCCAGAAATTTAAAAAAATGAGAAATTCAATGCTCACATGCTTGTCAAATGGTACACTTTTTCCCTGGGGGCACAGGTTTCCACTGTTTGTCAGTTTGTCAGTATCATCACATGTGCCATAAGCACAGCACTGCCATTTGATGAATTTGCCACTTTGCTGGTCAATGGCATAGCCAACATCATCCTGCAGAAGGTTTTTTTCAAGGCACACAAAAAATAGGTAAATATTTTTTTTTGCAAAAAGATGAAGGGTAAGGTAGTTTACCAGGCACTTTTTGCCAGTGTTGACATGCAGTTTTGGCACCAGGTTTTCCACTTTCAGTTTGCAACCAATCTGCACTGCACTGTCATTGAACAACTGTTGATGTGATGTGGGGAAATGGTTACATTTTGTGAATTTTATAATGAGGTATCTATATTGAGGAAGCCTATTGACAACTGTGTTAGGGGTGGAAAAGTTTCAGTTGCATCTAGTGAGAAAACATCATCACGCCAGTAGTTTAATTTTTTGGTACCACTGGGCCATTGTGCTTTTGCAGTGTTTGATGGTATAATATTAATTTACATGGCACTATTTTTGATGGCACAAAAACGCCAGTAATCTGTTATTTTTATAAAACTATCCTGATCAATGGTACCATTGAACTGTGGAGGTTGTTTCCATCCCAAGTAGAAAATCTTAAAACACCATGTCACCATTGATACCTGTACTGTTATCTGTGGTTCTTATAAGTGGTGATATTAGAGATCAGTGCACTTGACACAGCACTTTTCCATCATCAGATAAGACCAAAGCAAATTGCAGCTAAAGCACCAACCTGAATGCAAGCAGTGTCCCCATTCTGCTTGAGGCAGTAGTGCTGGTCACTTGCTGAGTTGCTGGCACACTTTTTCACATGCTTCACCAGTTCCAGTGGATTTCCATCGGTGAGTGTGTGCTGGTAGTTGAGCCCTGGCTCTGACAATCCATGGCAGCCAGATGCAAACTTGCTCAGCTGCTCATTCATCAGCTGTGACATTGAAAGTGTAGGGACACACATAAATATGTGATTAGTGTAGAACACACTCAACAATGAAATGGAATGTGATTTGTGGTGAAGAATTGTGATGTATGTTTGATTTTGTGGT
Organism: Sphaerolaimus hirsutus; assembly: GCA_964036195.1. Taxonomy (NCBI): domain Eukaryota; kingdom Metazoa; phylum Nematoda; class Chromadorea; order Monhysterida; family Sphaerolaimidae; genus Sphaerolaimus; species Sphaerolaimus hirsutus. The sequence continues at coordinate 26,541,117 of OZ038453.1, read as the reverse complement.
GATGACCATTCGGTGCACAGATGCATCACACTGTTTCACAAAGCATACCATGATTGAAATATGATATCATGAAAATTGCAAAAAAGTGGTCAACGTTTGTTTTTGGTTGTGTAGGCTTTGTAAGACATTTGATCAGAAATATCGTGATGCATGTTGAAACAAACTACACTTCACACCCAATTTTTCACAGACAGCAGACATACCAAAGCACAAGGCTTCTCATCACTGCACACAGTGGCACCCAGGTACAGCTTGGCTGCACTCTGCATTGTGGCCCTGTCTGTGACATTGTACTTCCAGCACACACTTTTCTCGCTTTGCAGATCATCATTTGAGTCACTGCAGCTGTCTGTCTTGGTTGCAATTGCACAGTATGCACCTTCCGGTTTACCTGTGTGATGTAAAATTGGCAGTTTTTGCCATGTGTCTAAAATCACATTATTGCCAACAAAATGTCCATTCACACCTTTGTTCAAAAGTGGCAAGTAGATGCACTGGGCATAGTCCACAGTAGTCAGCAAAGCATTGGCACACCCTTCCAGCATCTGTTTGATCAGCTTTTTAGCTGACTCATCATCATTTGGAAGGAGCTGGGATATTTAATTAATTAAAACTAAAAACTAATTTGAAAACATAATATTTGAAACCAACATTGTATATTGTACCACATATTATTCAAATAAATTGAGTACATAACATTCAAAACTCACATTGTGTCTGTTAGTAAAACTGTCAATTGTAGCAGCACCAGAGTGGTCTTTATGCTGGACACAAATGTAGTGGTTGGCAATCTCTTTGCCCCAACACTTCACATCTGCCTGTGTCTTTGCTAGCACAGTTCGTTTGCCTGTGCCGTCGCTGCACCCAGACTCGAAGGCTGATACATCACTGGTGTCCATGGCCTGTGAAAATAGTCATTTGAATCAACTGACAATGTCCTCTGACAACTCACTGCCTTCATGCTGACAATAGTCAGTTCACACTAGTTGGCAATTTGTCAGCATGTGGCAGTATGTTGGCAATAAGTTTGCAGCCTGTGGCAGTATGTTGGAAACAAGTTGTCAGCATGTGGCAGTAAACTGAAGTCAGTTTGACAAGCAGCCACATTTCCACATAATTTTACATATGTTTTTCAACTAACATAGTAGCACTGATTATGGGTGATTGCACAAACTTCATACTTGCTCTGTTTGTGGTGGTAGCAGACATGGTTGCATGGCTCCCATGTCAGTGCCACACAGCACCACACGCCAGGGCCAGGAGGCAAGAAGTCAGGGCTTGGTTTGCTAGTGCCATACTTTTGTCTCTCAAATGTTTTTGTGCATTCATTTAAACCAGCTGCAACTTTGTTACCCTTCTTACATATTGCTGACCATTCTGGTGGTGTGCCTATTTCTGCCACCTGAGTTGTTGGATGAATAATTGAATAGACTGCTAATGCATTGATAAAGCAAACGGCTCAGGACAATTTCCACTGCACAACACATTTTTGGTCACGCTGTTTTTAAAACGCGTATTGCACAACACATGTTTGTTGCAAACATTTTTTTTTATTTTAGTGCAATGAAAGTGTTTTTTTATCATACACCCTTGGTCACTCATTAGATTTACAGTTTCATTAGCCAAAGTTACAATTTTCCTGAACAAATGTTTTGCTCATATCTATATAGTGAGCATATCAAGTGTTTTGAGTTTTAACTGAAAATTTCGCCCCTCTAGCTCCACCCACTGCAGAACTGCAGGGGTTACAATTTCGGTCATTTTGTACTGATGTACAAATGGTGCTCTAGCTCAACGCTGCTTTAAGTTGTGATCAGGGTCGGTTTTATAAAAATCATTTGTATACAAATTGTAAAAAATTGTATAAAAATGTATTTTATTTTAATTTTATTATTGTTTTGTTTTATTTTATTTTATTCCAAAATAATAATAAAATTATAAAATGGGACCATTTTACAAAAAAAGTTACAGAAATTTTACAAAAAATCAATCTTGCATGCAAGGCCAGAAAAATGTGATAATTAGACGTAAACATGAAAAACGCGTGACAAATTTTTCCATTACTCTGCAAAAGTTGCATGCAATAGGTATTGTTAGCTAGCTGCAAGTGTAAAGTTACAATTATCGATAAGAATGGTTTGCATTTTCAGTAGAAGGATTACTGGGCTGTCTGAAGGATACTGGATTTCAGTGTGCTGGGCACATTTGTTAAACGTCATGCAAAGTGTCAATTGTCATGACAAATGTAAAGTAAAGAGTCAATTGACATCTGAAATGTCAAGCAAAGGATGATTGTGTATCTGAAATGAAATGTCAAGCAGAGTGTAAATTGTGTATCTGAATTTTATGTTTTGGTATACAAACCTTATGTTTTGGTATCCAAAGCTTATGTTTTTGTATCCAAATGTTCACATAAGATTTGGCTACAAAAACCACAGCAAGATTTGGATACAAAAGACAAGATTTGGATACAATTTGCTTTACAGTTTCCACTTTAATTTATATTTGTCATGACAATTGACACTTTAGTTAACATTTGTCGTGACAATTGACACTTTCCATTTCATTTCATGACATTTTGACACTTTGTATGGCTTGGGACTAGGGTGTCAAATTTCCGTTTTCCGCAGGCAATTTTTTTCCGTTTTCCGTTCCGTTTTCCGGCAGCTGAATTTTTTTTCTCCATTTTCCGTTCTGTTTTCCAGCAACTTTTTTTTCCGTTTCCGTTTTTCCAGCTCATTTTCCGTTTTCCTGCTAAATTTTCAGTTTTTCCACATTTTTCCATTTTCCGCCTCAATTTCCAGTTTTTCCGCCTTTTTTTCCATTTTCCGCCTCAATTTTCCATTTTTCTGCCTCATTTTACCCTTTTCTGGCTTAACTTTCTGTTTTCTGATCAGCCAAACTGGTAAAAATTCATGCAGATTGTCAATGATGTGAAAAATTTTCTGTTTCAAGCAAAATTACTGCAAATTTTTTCCACTTCCAGCAAAATTTCAGAAAATTTTATCCATTTTCCGGCAAAATTTCAGCAAGTTTTTCCATTTCCATGCAAATTTGATTTTTCCGTTTCCGTTTTTCTGGCCTCTTTTTCTGTTTTCCGGCCGCAGAAAATTTTTTTCTGTTTCTGTTTTCCGCCATGTGCAAATTTTTTTTCCGTTTTCCGTTCCGTTTTCCGGCCGCTGAAAAATTTTTTTCTGTTTCCGTTTTCGTTTTCCGTAAAAAATTTTTTTGACTCCCTACTTGGGACTGCCCCAGCTCCGCGAAAAACAGGTTGAACAATAAACAACAGAAACAACAACCGTGAACTTAACACAACAAATGGGGTACATTTATCTACCCCCATACCAAATTTGAGCAGTTTTCATTCAAAATTAACGTGTTGGGAGCCAATTGAAACCGTGCGCTTGACGTGGGCCACCCTACATAGTTTTTTTGTACCCAAAACGTAATTAATTGACCAAATAGGATATATTTTGGTCATATTATCATAGATCGTTCCATAAACAAGGCCATGTATAGCTGCGATGTAAATTCGCAGCTATAAATGTATTATGTTCATAGTTCATAAATGTATAAATGTATCATGTTCATAAATGTATCATGTTCATTAAATGTATCATGTTCATTCCAGACGGGGTGTATTTCGAGGCGGGGTTAATTGAGGGGGGGTATTTCAAGGAAATATGGTATATGTGTATACAACACTGGATAGTGTTACTTGTCAGCAAGCTTTGAATTGGGATGGGAACCTGTTGACAAACAAATAGATACATAGCACTGCATTTGCATCGCTGCACTTTCTGCAGCAAAATTTTTTGGCGCTGGCGCCATTGGCGCTTGGCGCCATGGTCTAGAAAAGTGCCATGGCGCTTTTGGCGCTTGGTGCTATTTTGCTGTGGCGCCATTGGCGCTTGGCGCCAAAAGTCTGGCGCTTTTTACATCATTAGACATAAGTATCCAAACATGAATACTGTATATCCTTGAAAAAGACACCCCTTGGATAATTCTCCTCATGATGACCAGGCAAGGAAAAAATAACTCCCCATGTGAATAACACACACCCCCTTGAATAACTCCCCCATGGAAACTTCTGACAAAATAATGACTCCCCTAGGGTCTTATTTGAGTATATACCGTATTACCTCGAATTATCCCCCCCCCTTGAATTAACCCCCCCTCGAATTAACCCCCCCTCAAAATCGGCTGGGGAAATAATAAACCCCCCCCCTCGATATACCCCCCCCCTCCGGAATGATGTACATCATGTATGCAATGTACATG
>OZ038453.1:26508896-26536636 GCA_964036195.1 Sphaerolaimus hirsutus | reverse complement strand
GTATCTAATACTACTTATTTGCATCACAGCTACACTTATACGCTCATTTGTGTACAGATGTACATCTAGAGCCCCAATATAACCTATTTTCTCACATTTATTACCGTTTTTGTGTAGGAAAAAATGTGATCTTTAGTATGAATTTCACGAAATTTTCTGGCGAAATAATAAAAACCCCCCTCGAATAAACCCCCCCCTCGAATTAACCCCCCCTCAAATTTTGCTGGCGAAATAATAAACCCCCTATGGGGGTATTTCGAGGTAATACGGTATACCGTATTTCCTCGAAATACCCCCCCCTTGAAATACCCCCCCCCCCTCGTTTGACCCCCCCCTCTCAAGACCACTATGAAACAATCACCCCCCCCCCCCTCGAAATACCCCCCCCCCCCCCCTCGTTTGACCCCCCCCTCTCGGGACCACTATGAAACAATCACCCCCCGGGGGGTATTTCGAGGAAATACGGTATTCAAGTTCTTTCAACACATGAATGAATATTCAGATTCTATGTGGGGTCGAAACGTGTGCAAAACGAATAAATATATGGTAAGAAACCACAAACAACTTTTTCTGCATCAAAATGCTGTAAAATGCAACTTTTTGAGGAAAACTAAAGTTTTACTAAAAAAACTCGAGTTTTTACCAAAAAACACAGGTTTTTTTATGAAAAACTCAAAACACTATATTCATTTTTGAAAAACTCAAAATGCGGAAAGTGTTTTTATTTTGAGAAGTCACCCATCGTTGGTTGTGCAACACACTTTGTTAAAACTGCGCAACCAAAATGTGTTGTGCGGAGGAACATGTTCCGATTCGAAATGAACAGGTTGAGCAAGGCTGAGTAGAAGCGAAATGCACCTTTACACTGCATGCCACCGGTACCCATTCACTCACGGATACACATTTCGAATTACCAAATCCTCCATCTGAAAGCGCCTTAGCGCAATTAATATTTTCTTTCCAGCCAAGTGTGCCATAGCACCAGCATTGAATCATCGGCTGAGGAACAACCATGTGACACTTGTGAGGGAATTCATCTACATCATAACTGGTGTAGGGTAGTGATGCGAAGTCTGTGTCAGTCGAGCACCCAATTGTTAATGTGTCCTCCTTTATAACCTGCATGCAATGTTCCATTTAACGTAAATATGGGCTAGTTGTGAATCTTGGGGACTGTATTTTTTTGCAACTCGCTTACAGTGGCACTCAATTCGAACATGCTACTGAAATCAAGCATGGTATACTCGGGAGACTCTATGCCGTACATTTTTCCCGAGGAAACGCTCCATTGGTGTGATAAGTCATTTTTTTTACCGCTGTCCAACTCGTTCCGGTGTGAAAAACAAAAGCGAAAACCTAATGAAATGTTCCGCCGCGCATGACTCGTTCTGATGGAAAGTACAAAATATTTTCTGAATGTCAAGGTCATATAAGAAACATTTCGCAGAACAGTGAAAAAGACTGCGATAAGTTCCGCTGAAGACAAGCTAAGGCGCCATGGCGCTGGCGCCATTTGAGGGCGCCAGAGGGCGCCGCGCCATGGCACCATTGGCGCTTGGCGCCTGGCGCCCACATTCTGACAGGTGCCATGGCGCCCTTGGCGCCTGGCGCCCTGCCCTAAAAGGGCGCCAAAATGACGCCAGCAGGGTTTCAAGTTGAGTACTGCATGAGCAGGGTTGGTTTTATAAAAATCATTTGTATACAAATTGTATAAAATTGTATAAAAATGTATTTTATTTTTATTTTATTCTTGTTTCATTTTATTTTATTTTATTTTATTCCAAAATAATAATAAAATAATAAAATGGACCATTTTACATAAATTTTACAGAAATTTTACAAAAAAATCAGAATCTTGCATGCAAGGTCAGGAAAATGTGATAATTAGACCTAAACATAAAAAAACGTGTGACAAATTTTTCCATCAGGTTTGCAAAAGTTGCATGCAGTAGGTATTGTTAGCTAGTTGCAAGTGTAAAGTTACAATTATCGATAAGAATGGTTTGCATTTTCAGTAGAAGGATTACTGGAGTGTGCCGGGCGCATTTGTAAAACATCATTCAAAGTGTCAATTTTCATGACAAATGTAGTAGAGTCAATTGGCATCTCAAATGTCAAGCAAAGTATAATTGTCATAACAAATGTCATGCAGAGTGTAAATTGTGTATCTGAATCTTATGTTTTTGGTATCCAAACCTTATATTTTGGTATCCAAATCTTATGTTTTTGTATCCAAATGTTCACATAAGATTTGGTTACAAAAACAACCAGATTTGGATACAAAAGATAAGATTTGGATACAATTTGCTTTACAGTTTCCACTTTAATTTATATTTGTCATGACAATTGACACTTTACTTAACATTTTCATGAAAATTGACACTTTCCATTCCATTTCATATGACATTTTGACACTTTACATGGCTTGGGACTGCCCCAGCTCCGCGAATGAACAGGTTGAGATATAAACAACAGAAATTTTTTTTACAAAAATAGGATTTTTATATAATTTTTACAAAAATATGAATTTGTATACAATTTTACAAAAATTTTACAAAAATTCGAATTTTTATACAATTTTTATTTTGAAATTTTCCATTTTATTTTATTTTATTTTATTCTTCAATTTTCCTCTTTATTTTTATTTTATTTTTATTCTTTTCTGAGATTTTGCCAACCCTGTGCATGAGTGACAAAAAGTAAAAAAGCGCGTCCATGGATAGTAGAAATTGGCTGGAAAATTCGACAGTCTTTCATCAAATTGTTTCGTCAGACATTTCTGACTGATCAAGCAGATTCAAATGATCATAATTTCGTGTTTGTCCACTTCCAAGAAAACATTTGCAAACAGAAAACAAGAAAACTCTATATCACTTGCACTATTTGACGTGAAGTGCAGTTTTTTTGTTGAATGACAATTTCCGTTGTGTTTGAATTGAATGTCATGTGTGGGTATTATTTTATCCAAAAATTCTTTGTTGCTTGTCTTGTTTTGATGATCACATCCTGGAGAACGTAAATAAATAGTGAATGTATCTGCTACAGTGCTGGAGAAATATTTTTGGTACATGCAAAGTATTGTACACACTTATTTAGGCTGGCGCCCTATTTTTAAAATGGCTCCATGGCGCCCTCTTTCCGTGGCGCCCTTGGCGCTTGGCGCCCACTTTCTGGATGGCGCTATGGCGCCCTTGGCGCTTGGCGCCCTTTTTCTGTGGCGCCATTGGCTCGTGGCGCCCAGTTTCCGAATGGCGCCATGGCGCCATTGGCGCCTGGCGCCATTTTTTCTGGCGCTTTTCCATCACTAGTGTTAGGTCAAGGGGGTGTTATACGTGGTACACATAGCAATACACTTTATAACGTTGTATCTATGACTTTTTGTAATAAACAATGGAAAAGTGTAAGAAAAAATGGCGCCAAATGTCAGCGTGCCAGGTTCCCTTCCCAGCGCATAGGAGCATAGCTAATTGCATGGAAAAATGTGCCTTCGAATTACAATGAGTGGCACCACACACAATATTTAAACTGTTCGATGCAGCCTATTGTAACTTTGAAACTTGCCAATATTCACCTGTGAATGCTTAAAATGATCATAGTTACCTGTAGATTTCATTGTTATGTTCCGATTATCTGTATGCACTGTTCTTCATGTGGTTATTTTATGAGTGGGAGGCGAAAGTTCAAAGTGACTTTCAATTCAATTCATTCAGTTCAATATAACTTTTGATTGGAAGAAGATATTGAAATAATTTTTGGGCCAGATTTATTCTTTTTGTTTAAAGATTGTGAGTGCATATTCAAAAATATATTGTTTTATGTTCAAAAACCGGGTCAAATCAGCATAGGAATCAGTAATCTGACCACAAAAATTGAATCTGCAGGTTGTCCTGATCATTTTAGGTGCTGAACGACCCAGAAATTACCGAGTTATTAAGCTTCAAAGTCAATGTGCTGATCATTCATGTAAAATGACCACCTTTTCTAAACCCCCCTATTTCGTGACCGTCATTCGAGCAAACCAAAACAATTCGTCTTTGCCCAGACCCCAAACGCCAACATACTCGAAGCGTCGAAGGGCATCAAAATCGGCCAATGTACAACAGAATGGGACGCAGGAATGTATATGTATGGGAAATCACAAAAAAATCAAACTTATTTACCTAGGACAAAACCTATTACAAGTTTTTAAAAAAGGTTGCCGAAAATGGCATCAATTTTGCACAACACCCCTGGTGGTTTACACGGATAAATACGGTAATTTGTTATACTCCAGCGACATTACACCTTACAATGAAATCTACCATATCCCATCTGAATAAAAGAACAAAACATTTTAAAAAATTCATCACATTTGTGAAAACAATTTGATAAATATGATGAAATTTTATTTATGTTTGTTCTTTTATTCAGATGGGATATGGCAGATTTCATTGTAAGGCGTAATCTCGCTGGAGTTCACATTCTAACGTATGGGCACATAGAGCGCTGCAGTGCAGTATCGTCAATCTTCGGGCAGCTCCCTTTCAGGACGCACGTTTGCTCGGCGTTTCCAAGCGCATTGGGGCAATGGTGAACCTCCCAGCACCCGCCTCCGGAAATTGCGGCATCAAAAGACCCACAGTTCGATAGACCGCTATGCACCGGGTGCCAATTCCGCAAGTGCAGAAGTAAAAGACCATTCGAAAATGAGCTGCGGAATGTGACAAGTACCACTATTTCCACCATTGACACGCCATTTAATATCTCAAATGGTTTTTTACTTCTCCACTTGCGGAACTGGCACCAGTTTCCCTGCAGGGCACTTTAGGTCGTCACTTGAAGCAGTCACAAAAAAATAGAGGAAAACTATCAGGGGTTTCATTTTTAAGTCTCTTCTTTTTGATACTTTTGTCTGTTTTTCGCATTGTAGCCCTTTTGGAAGCTTTCCGTCGGAAATGGTTGGTCAAAATTGGTGACGCATTTTTCCAAGGAAGGGGGAAATGATAATTGCATCCTGTCAAATAAATAGCAACATAAATCGATTATTGACAGCGCAATGGGACGAGTGATGGTAAATGCACCGGGAAATACGGAACCGCACCGCACCAGTACCTCTGCCAGTACTCAGAATAGACACCTGGCAAATTGGGCAAGGGCAGAAAAATGGCACCGCACCGCACCGGCACCGACGCCATTTTGAGAAAATGGCACCGGCACCTTCGAGCACTGGCCCGGCTGCCGGTGCTAACACTGAACGGCGCCACACCGGGCTAGATGTTCCGAAGTAATTATCAGGTAGTTTCTTAACGGTTGTACCGTCGGAACTGCATACCATATTATTAACGGAACTGCATACCATATCGGCAGACATGATACTCTACAAGTAGATATGATTTATGTCTTCGGCTAGCAGACAGCAAACCGAGCACTTATGAACCGACTGCCCACTCCAGTTCATCCCGACTCGGAACTGGTCCAGTCAGGCCGCAGTTCATCGCGTACTGCAATTATGACGATAACCAGTGATATATATACTATACTCAGCGTACATGATACTCTGCCCTCGCACTGATTTATGTCTCGTGTTGGAAGCGTGCCAATGATTATTAAATCATGCGATTTCCGTAAAAATATGAAAAAAAATTCATCGATGTGAATGTGTTAATGGATAACATTATAACAACAATCAATTTTGTCATCGTTTTATGAAACTCGGACGCGTTAACCATTGTTGGCACACTTCCAGCGGGAACCACGCGTGCAGGGTGTAAAGTAACCGGAGTATACCACAAACTATGCGCCCAAAATTACCTATTTCTTAGCAAATTATTTCGATGCCGATTTCGATGTCCTTCGAGTATGTTGGGGTTTGGAGTCGGGGCAACGACCTAATTTTTGACTTTGCTCGAATAATCCCCCAGTCCCGAGATAATGGGGGTCTATAAAAATATGGTCATGTTACATGGCCGTGGCCGATCCAGTTGATCGAATTTGAAGGTCAATAACTCAACTATTTCTGGGCCGATTTTAACGGTTCAACGCTTAAAATGATCGGCACGACCTGTAGATTCAATTTTTACGGTTGGATAAGTAATGTCTAAAGTTCTTATGCCGATTTGACCCGATTTTGAAACACGAAAACAAAAATTTTCTGAACATGGTTTCGTACCGTAAATTCTCTTATTGGGCGCCAGGCGTACTATTGTTTTCAGCACATTTTTAGGGGGCGCACTATTGGAGATGGCGTATTTTTGGAGAGTGGTGCATTTTTTGCCATCAAATCATAAACTTCAATGTCAACATAACTCAAATGTGAGCATCACATTTTAAAGCGAAAAATCTTGTAAATCAAAAGTACCAGTACCAAAACGTAAGCGTCCCAGCGGCTCTTGTGAACTGCCCTCCATCTTGTCCGAACGTACCGAATCCGCAGCTTCCGCAGATTGCCACATCGTTACGTCATTTTTTTCTTGTTTTTTTCTCAACATGCACAAGGGTGGCGCACTATTGGAGAGGACGCAATATTGGAGACCTGGCGCCCAATTAGAGAATTTACAGTATACTTTAGACAACGAGGATTCATGTAAAACAAAAATGAGTTCAATATCTCTTACCAATCAATAGTTATGGCGCTTCCCTCCGAGACAACTTTTCCCTCCCATCCACATAAATAAGCACATGCATGCAACTTCAAAACTCCATATCTCGGCCATTTCTGTGCCTATTTGCACCAATGAACACTTAAAACGATCAGAATGACATGGAGATATCGTTTTTAGTACCAGATTACCCGTATACTTCAGCAGATTTCCCATACAAGAAATTAATGCGAACTCTTGAATTAAATTGTCATAATGAAAATGCATACAAATAGACTGTGAATAATTGTGATGGCCACTGCGGATGCCATTTCAATGTTTTTTAATGTTTTTTCTTTCGTTATTTTTACATGAGACTTTTTCAGACCCACCACATATCAATTGTCACTTTATTTAGCACGCTGGACTTATAACTGCGTTTTGTCACCTGGAATTCCCTGAAAAATCGAAAACTATTTTCGAATTTTTGAATTTTTAAAAAAATAAATCGATTTTTAAGTGCTTTTTCCAGGGGTGGAAAAAAATTCGAAAATTACAGAAAATTTGAAATATATTTTTCATTTTCGAAAAATTTCCCAATTTTCCGAAAAACGAGTCATTTCCCTATAAATTTATAACGAGTTTCGGATGCAAAGTTTTTTCAGTGGAGTTATCGAGTTTCAAGTGAAAAATATGATAGATATTTATGGAGTTATCGAGTTTCGGATGAATATTTACATTTTTTTCAAAAATCGGTGTCTCTGTATCTTGGGAACGGTATGAGATAATTACGTAATTTTTTTTGAAAAGAATATATCTATCAGATATGCACTCAACTCTATTGTTTTCCACTTTGGCGTTTATCGAGTCACGGAACCAAACGCGTCAAGTATCCCAAAGCCCAAAACCGGGCAACCCGACACCCAAAATCGGGCAGCCGGACGCAAGCAAACGCACCGCAGTAGGCACGCCCCTGAGCCGCCAGCCGAATTTTCGAATCTTTTTTTGCCATCGTTACAAGTAAGTAATTTGCAAGTAGTCTGTAAGTCCCCACAACTCATATTTCCTCCAAAGTCGAGTAAAAATGTACGCCTCTGCTGGAGAAAAGTCATATTTAAAAGTCATCCGAATGTGGGGAAGAGGGGTCTTGAAAACTGGCGGAATGCGTCTGTGCCACGTGGCGTTTGTGCTGTTTGGGTTGGCGGCGGGCAGTTGGGGCATGCCGTGCAACGAGCACCACGTCTGCTTGGCAACGAAACACTGCATGGTGGTCAGTTAGCCAGTCAAGTGGGTGATTTTTACACTTAACAGATTGTAGTAAAGCCCTGTGATGCGTTGCTTTCGACATTTGAAGCTTTCGGGAAAAATCATTCGTGCCTGTGCGCTGCCACTTACCCAATGGTAAACACTTCACAATTAAAGCTAAAGTGAAAAAAATGTGAGAAACTGCTCAAAATTGACTGAATTTGTAGTATTTTTCTCTCCAAAAAATATTTTTACAAAAAGACAATGCGATCGCTGGCACATTGATGGAGATTTTTTGCCAAGTGACAATATTTTACCGTTCTGTTTTACATTTACTTGCAGCATGGTTGCTTGAGCACGTTGTGTGTGCATAATGCGACACCCTCCAATAATGTGACCCCTGACCTCCAAAATCACTAGTTCATAGGCGCGGGGGTTCAACAGAAAGTATATTTTTGACGTTTTTACGACGAAATGAATATAACGGCGATTCCAATGAGAGGGCGGGTAAATAAGTTGACGAAAAAATAGAAGGTGGTTGCTTTTTCTCTATACTTTACTTTATACACAGCAAAAAATTGGTGTGTGGATGCACGGTGAAGCGTCGGGAAGTGTCTTCACGCCAACACTTCCCGAACGCTTCACCAAGCTGCCAGCGCTTCCACACACATCACGAAAATCTGCGTGAAGGCACTTCACGCTTCTTAATATGGCGCTCCCACGCAAATGTATACGCGGGGGAAGCGTGTGGAAGCGCAAGTGCCGTGAAGTGTCTTCCACATGTTTGGATGCGCGTGAAGCGCGTGGTGAAGATAGGTGAAGCGTGTGGAAGACACTTCACCCAGAATCTCGTGATGTTGGTGGAAGCGTGTGGAAGCGCAAGTGCCGTGAAGTGTCTTCCACATGTTTGGATGCGCGTGAAGCGCGTGGTGATGATAGGTGAAGCGTGTGGAAAACACTTCACCCAGAATCTCGTGATGTTGGTGGAAGCGTGTGGAAGCGTGTGGAAGCGCGCCGCTTCACGCGCATCCAGCCCGCTTCCACACGCACCACGGATCCATTTTTTGCTGTGATACTTTGTATTTCACACAAAAATGACCTCAAAGCGAAACAAACTGCACAGACTGTTCGAATGGACAGGCCGTACTGGATGGACAGTGCTTACACAGTGGAGTGTGCACACAACGAGCTCAGTTCGGGCATGAAGCTCAAGGCAGGCGTGGGCTACCTCTACACGTGCCAGTACCGGGCCGCCACTGGCATCACCTGGTGGCAGTCCCAAGCCCTGTAAAGTGTAAAGTTAAGTGTCAAATGTAAAGGCAAATGTAAAGTAAACTGTCAGATGTAAAGTCAAATGCAAAGTAAACTGGCAATCAAAACAAAAAAAAATTTAATTACTGAATTTTGCATGACCATTGCCAGTTTACTTTGCACTTGACTTTACATTTGACACTTTACTTTACACTTTACAGGGCTTGGGACTGGCCCCAGCTCCTGCGACAGGGACGACTGCGCCAAAGTGGCCTACATAGCTAGTGCATTCTCTGCCATGTTTTATCGAGCATCGCGAGACTCTAACGACGTGAGAGCACCTGGGTCGGCTTGTGCAAACACGTTGCCGCACCGCCAGACGAGTGCAGTCAGCAGAAAGTCGGTCGATTTCCCGACCGTGTGCGCTATCACGGTGAGACCATTATTAAGATCGGTGGAAAATGGAAAATGGAAGCACCACCATGCTGTATTTTTTGTTGTTTCCCACACCAGAGTTGTTATACACTACCGTGCAGAATAGTTGAGACTTTTCACACATAGAGAAACAATAGGCTGGAGGTCCACCGCACTTTTTTGCTTCCCAATTTCTTGTCCCTTGCCCAATTTTGATGCTGTTTGAGTATGTTGGGGTTTGATGCTGGGGCTACTACAAAAATTTTTCGTTTGCTCAAATAATCCCCCAGGCCCGAGATAAGGGGGGTCTATAAAAAGATGGTCAATAAATATACAAAAATGGGCAATCTGGATGAGTGTCTTCGAAACTTAATAACTCAACCATTTCTGGGCTGATTTGAATCATTTGACACTTAAAATGATCGGGACAACCTGAAGATTCTATTTTTGTAGTCGGTTGAGTCATGTCTAAATTCCGTATGTCAATTTGACCCAGTTTTTGAACATGAAAAATAATTGTTTTGGAACATGCTATCATATACTTTAGACAACGAGGATTCATTTAAAACAAAAATGAGTTCAATATCTCTTTCCAATCAAAAGTTATGGCACTTCAAAGTTTTTAATGGTGTCTAAATACTTTTTGCTTATTTTACTGGCGTTTGCAGCATGAAAATTTTGTTATTAAACAGTCTATAACATACTTAAGACAGAGAGAATTAATATGACAAAAACCTTTTTTCAATATCTCTTTCCAATCAAAAGTTATAGCACTTAAAAACTTCCATCTTCATTCCATCCAAAATAATTGCACATTACTCATTCACAGTTGGGCCAACTTTTCTCCCCAATAGAGCAAAGCCAACACCTCAAATTTACACAACAAATAGCCCCACTCAGTAGTATGCCTACCCCCAGTTCTGAGTTGTTGGCAATGGATGCAAAACTGCAGCAAAAATAAATAAATGCCACATTTCCATAAATGCATTGCCATATGCTGTTCATGCTTAGAATGTTTCTTGCTGCACACAGAGCTCAGTGATGCAGGCAAGCGGTTGCCATGGTGGAAATTTTATAAAAAAATGAACATAGGAATTGGATATAGACTTTAAAACGAGATACTGGGTGGCTACTGCCCAAAACAAGAAAAGTCTCAACTATTCTGAAACATGAACAAACTGAGTTAATATGTTTGTACACTAGGAATATATGCAGATTTGAACTCGAGGGGCGGTCATCCCAGGCATGTGTAGTCAACCCCCCAGGGTACCCATGTATAGTATCCAAATGTTTTGCATATTGACCATTTCGAAATTCTGGCAACATTAATCATGCAGCACAAAAAGTCTCAACTATTCTGCACGGTAGTGTATGTAAACTCTGCAGACTTGATAGGAATCAAATTTTCTGACGGGCAGTGTGAACGAGCGCCGCCTGGATTTTACACTCCGCGCGTAGGGGTGTACAAAAAGAAAATTGACGATAGATTAAGTCAAATCTAACGGATTAAATTTGAATTTAGTATGTATATTGAATAAATATTGGATTAATTTTATCTTTTATAACTTAAACATTGATATTTATTTTATTGACAGCAATTTCAAGAGTCACCAAATGACCTAAATACGTAGTGATGTACATTTTTGATTGTTTTTTACACATACCGTATTTCCTCGAAATACCCCCCGGGGGGTGATTGTTTCATAGTGGTCCCGAGAGGGGGGGTTAAACGAGGGGGG
Source organism: Sphaerolaimus hirsutus (assembly GCA_964036195.1). Lineage (NCBI taxonomy): Eukaryota > Metazoa > Nematoda > Chromadorea > Monhysterida > Sphaerolaimidae > Sphaerolaimus > Sphaerolaimus hirsutus. Next base: position 26,525,430 of record OZ038453.1, on the reverse strand, counting down.
TATTTCGAGGGGGGGGGGTTATTATTTCACAAGAAAATTTTTGAAAACCAAGTACAAAATTGTCGTCTGAAACGTACGCAGACGTCGAAAAAAGCAACAAAAACCGCCATTTATAAGGTTCTGTAGACTAATATGTATTAGAATGTAGATGGTATGTACACTGTTCTAACGTGACACCGACATTGTTTTCACGTGTGTTCTGCAGTACACAGAACACAAACTACAGTTATTGTCATGTACGTTCCCTTTACACTCAATTTGGGGGGGGTATTTCGAGGGGGGGGGGGGGTGATTGTTTCATAGTGGTCCCAAGAGGGGGGCCGGTCAAACGAGGGGCGGGGTATTTCAAGGGGGGGTATTTCGAGGAAATACGGTACGTATTTTCCAGGGAGGAATTTGGGAGAAATTTGTCCGCAGTGTCACAGTAATATCTCTTACAATTCAAACTTTATATAACTATGTGTCTGTCAAAGTAATTTTATTCCCACATTAAAACGTCTTATACTCGGATGACATTACACCGTACATTTTCCCGGAGGAAACACTCCATCATGGAGTCATCACTTTCGTCGCCGTCATCATCTCTCGCCATCACGTGGTCAGCAGCACGTCTTCCATAAGTTCTCGGCTGGCCGTCTGCCAGCCGAAGACATAACTCCTATCTGTTTGTAGAGTATCATGTCTGCCGAGTATAATTGTAGAACACGAAATTGAATTGAATTTCGTGTACTGAATTGAATCAACTGATAAAAAATTTTATTCAAGATGTTTGCTATTTTGCACCTATCTTTGGGATCACTGATTCCTTTCATCTCTGCGAAGTTTACTAAACTTTTTTTTCAAAGAATACACAAAGTATCTATTTTTTACTCACCCCTTGAGTACAGAACACGTAAAGTATTTTTTTTTACTTTTACTCTTGAGTAAACATGAGTAAACATACTTTTCCCCTGGAAAACGTACACGTGAGTATTTGTGAGAAACGTCACACCAATTTCATCCAAAATCATAACTTTTTGCATTTTTAGCAGATATTGGCAGTATATGTGCTCATACCTATATTCATTTTCCACTTTTTTCCCCTATTTTTGGCATATTCTGTCATTGTTTTCCTGCTATGCTTCCAAAAATATATAAAATACTATCTGAAATACGTTTTCTGTACTTGCGTACTTTAAGAAAATATACATGAAAGCGAGTACAAAAATTTTTCTGAGGAAACGTAAACGTATTTACACTGTAGAGTCAGCGGAGATATCAGCCTACAAAAAGTCAGGGTAAGGATGCTTTCTTGCACAGGGTGACTGAGAAACTCACATCCGAGAACAAAAGCTGCGCCTGGCTTTGTTATTCACATTTCACGTGCTACGTCTGATTATCGCTGCGCGCATCGCACTAACAAATACAACTCTCCCCGCATTTCACAACAATTTTTGCTTAAGGATTTTTACTGCTGCGCGAAGAAATTTGCACACATCATGATTACACACAACATGCACTAGGATCACACAAATGCATGCAAAACGGCATGAATAAACTAAATTATGTGACTAATTTATGATTTCAGCACATTCGGTGTATGTACTTACATGGTATACTCATTCAAATTTCAATACAATTTATCAGAGTTGTTAAAAGGTACGTACGTTTACTTGAAAAATACGCGTACGCGAGTACGCGGTAAATACGTTTACATATACTTTTGAAAAAAGTAACGTACTCACATGTACGCGTACATTTTTGAGGCATACGCGTAAAGAAAATGTATTTCTGTGAATTCAATTTGGGACATATTTATAAGGTGACTACGCTGCAATTTACTATATTTCCTCGAAATACCCCTGGGAGTGATTGTTTTATGATGAAAATTTTGAGGGGAGTTTAACAAGGGCGGGTATTTCGAGGGTTTTTTTTATTTCGCCAGAATTTTTCAGAACTGTCAGCACTAATTCGTTCTTTGTAACATACGCTGAGGTAGAAAAATGCAAGAACAAGCTCCATGTATAAGAGTATTTTTATTGACTTACATATATATATTTATATATGTAAATATAGATGGTATATACTCTGTCCTAACGTGACTTGGTCATTGTTTAAACATGTGTTCTGCATTTCACAGAACACAAACTGAAGGTTTTAATATTTACGTTCCATTTACGTTCAATTTTTTTTTTTTTGGGGGGGGGCTTTCGACAGGGGGTCAATTATTTTATTCGTAGGGCCATTTTGATGGTTGTATTTCAAAAACGTACTCAGTTCTACATATTCTATGAAGAAAAGTGCTCGCTTTTGCATTTTAATGGGAAAATCATTTTGTACTCACATTTACGCGTGCGTACGAGTAAAAAATAAGTATTTTACATTTTCGATACTTTGTGGTGAGTAAAAAATAAATACTTTACGTTTACATATACTTTTAAAAAAGTTCAGTAATTCTAACAACTCTGCAATTTATGCAGTTATGGAGCCAAACGCGAAAATGTCATCAAGATTTTTGTAGGGTGATACCTCCGTCAACTTTACTCAAGCATATGTATTATCGAGTAAAAGGAAATATTTACGTTTCAACAACTATGTCCCACACACACTGGATTCCAAAGTTGATAAAAGTACTGAACTTTTTTGAAAGTAAATGTAAACGTAAAGTATTTATTTTTTACTCACAGGTGAGTACAGAAAACGTAAAGTATTTATTTTTTACTTTTACTCATGAGTAAACGTGAGTAAATTAGGTTTGACCACAGAAAACGTGAAAGCGGGTATTTTTGAGAAGTTTTGCCCCATTTTTTGCTCAAAATCACTAATTTCCAAGCCTTTTCACCACTGTAGTATTTGATTGAATTACTACAATCCAGTAGAGGGTTTGTTCTTCCTGAATACACTTACAGTCACACATTTACATCTGTAAATCATGCACACAAAATCTTTTCACATAAAATAGTGATATATTTTTTGAACTCCTTGGCGCTTATTTAGTGCTTTTTAAAATGCTACCACCAGAGCCAAGCACCAATGGCACCACAGCATGATTGCGCCAAGCACCAAAAGTGCCATGGCGCTTTTTGCTTTGGCGCTAGACCCAGGTGCCATCGCCATGGCACTTTTACATCACTAGCCTTGAATAACACCCCTTGAATAAATCCCTCCTCATTGAGTAATTCCTTTTCTTGAGTAAGATGTGATTGAGATTAATTAGTCCTTGGTTGGTTAATTTTGTGCGCAATTCCTGTGTGGTACTTGCAGACAGTGCAAAGAAGTTGTAACTGTAGAGCTACTGTATTTACTCCATTTTATCACTCTCTAACTCCCCTCTGTTAGTTGAGTATAGAAAAAAGAAGAAATACCTGCTCCTTCTAAAAAAACCCCACTCCCTAGTAAAACTTTTCTCCGATTGATGTCTGTGAAAACATTCATGTTAAAAATATGTTATGTTTGTTTTCTTTTTAGTCATATGGTGTATATGGGTTGTTTGCATATTAATTATGTTAATTATCACAAACACACACTGACGCATATTCTTTGCTAGGTTGTATAGAATTTTTTTTGATTTGTCTAAATTTTTGTGTGTTTACTTCCATTTGTCTCAATGTGTCTACTTCTTCATTTAGTGAGTATGCATGCCAAATTTCAGCTCAGAGCAGTTAGCAGTTCTTATTTTTTATGCTTTTGTTTTGTCAATCACTGTATTTTTGTATAGTGAATGGCATCCCACATGGGACCGCTCCCTGGTGAGAACAGAAGAGTCCCCAACATAGTCCAAACATCCCCGGTGACAAATTCTTTATGTACCACAAATTTTTGTGTGGCACCATTTCCGAATGAACCATGTAAGGGACCAAAATTAGTTTGGTAAAGTGTCCTGGTTTGGCAGAGTAAAACACATGCAAACATCAAATGCTCCACTTGATCAATCAAACATTGACTACTCAATCTCATCAATGTAAAAGACCCTGTCAACTGTCAAATGTCATGTAAAAGACCTTGTAAAGTGTCATGTGTTTCCAAATCTTATGTTTTTGTATCCGAATCTTAGGTTTTTATTCAAATATTATGTAAAAAATAAGATTTGGATATAATAAAATAAGATTTGGATACACATGGCACTTTACAGGGTATTTTACATGACACATGACATTTTACAGGGTCTTTAACACTTTTCAGGGTTGTTGACACTTTTCAGGGTCTTTTACAGGGTCTAGGAGTGGCAGCTGATAATCAGAACATAAATATGGAAGCTCCAGGTGATTCTGATCATTTTAAGTGTTTATTGGTGAAAATTGGTTGAGAAATAGCTGAGATATTGAGTTCTGAAATTGCATGCATTTTCATTCAACTGGATCAAATCAGCATATGAAATTTACACATCACTAATCCGACCACAAAAATTGAATCTGCACGCTGTCCTGATCATTTTAATTGTTGACCACTCATAAACCGCCCATAAATGACCAACTTATTAAGCTTCAAAATGTATTTATGTCCAGATAAGGCATACAAAATGAACACCTTTGTATAGACCCCCTAATCTCGGGACTGGGGGATTATTTGAGCTAACAAAAATATTTGGTCACAACACAAATGAAATTTAATGTACATAATTATTTACTGCACATTTGAAAACAACATTAAAATCAGTGCAATACAACATGATCTCAGATGATCACCAAAACATCCATCACAGTTCACACGTTTCTTGCACATCACCCTGATTTGCATATTTATTTTACCTTAATAGCAATGATGTTGATGAAAGTGTGAATACTATCAGCACATTGCCAACACTGGTGGCTTACACTGGCCAAAGTTTCATGATCACAACTTAAAGCAGCATTGGGCTAGAGCACCATTTGTACATCAGTACAAAATGAGCGAAATTGTAACCCCCACAGTTCTGCAGTGGGTGGAGCTAGAGGGGTGAAATTTTGGGTGAAAACTCAAAACACCTGATACGTTTACGTGTTAATCTTACCCCTAGCGCGAATGGCGAGCACTGTCCAGGGACTTTTCAGCCCGACCATGCATATTTGAGTATAATCACAAAAAATTAAACTTACTTAGTCAACACCCTAATGCAATAAATTTTTGTGAGGCACAAGGGCTGAATGGACCTTGTAAGGTCCAAAAATTCTGTTTACTGAAAAAAAATTTTTCTCACCGGGGTCGTTTTGCCCCGACCAGGGACAATTACCACAAAGTCCCAAAAAGTACCATAAATTTTTCGTTCCCGGAAACCTTCCCTCCGTGGACATCTTACCTTCTGGAGGTATGATGTCCAGGTGGACATCATATCTCCAGGCGGACATCTTACCTTCTCGGGAGACGGACATCATCACTTTGCAATATAAAATTGATACACGTTTGGGCGATAACATGCATTGAGAAGCACGGCGGCGCCTGTTCCGCCTGCCTGCCGCGTTGCGCTCATAGCGGATTTTGGGGTTAGCATTTTAGGGGGGGGGGTCAGCCGGTCAGCACGCGTTAATAACTCGGGAACCGCTTGGCGAAAAATGTTGAAATTTGGATATGTTATGGTTTCAGGTCGGGGCTAATACCAAGTCCGACGATTTTTTTCTACGACCCCCCAGACCGGAGATAGGGGGGGTCTATAAAAACACTGTAATTTGCGTTTTTTTGGGTGTCGCCAAGAACATGCAAACTTTGAACATCAATAGCTCGGTCATTTGTGAACCGATTTTAGTCATTAAAGCTGACCGGCTGACCCCCCCCCCCCTAAAATGCTAACCCCAAAATCCGCTATGGTTGCGCTGCGCGTGCCTATTTTAAATGGTGCTGAAATTTTCAATCATGATTCACTAGGTATTTTGATGTTTCTCGCCTACAAGTGCGCATTAAAACTTTAACAAAGTGCTGCAAGTTATCTGATACATTCAAATACCTCTATATGTTGACTCATAGCCATATTTGGGAGCTTTGAAAAACTGCTCTATTTTAAAATAGTTTCTAGTTTTTAAATAGTTTTTAAAATTTTCTCACCAGGGACGTTTGGCCCCAGTCAGGGCCATTTCAATATTGCCTGGGAACCGGTCCCCGGCAGGATTTCATGCACTACAAAAAATACAGTAATCAACAAAAATTAAAGTGTGAATAAAAAAATACTCACTAACCGCTCTGAGCTAAAATTTGGCATGTGTACTCTCTCAATGAAGCAGTACACACATGCCAAATTTGAGAAAAATCGAAAAAGTTTATACACCCCCAAAAAATTTTTGCATCGACATGTGTAATCGTCTGGCAGCAATTTTGTGCATGCAAATTCTGTGTTATTTTACCTAATTAACACACAAAGAACCCATACACACCAATTATTGAAAAATTTGATTTTTTGCTGCGGACCGGTCCCCGGCCGGGGCCTGTGTAAATAGCTTTTATGTTCACTCTGAAACATGCACAAAACTGCCAACTGAGTAATGACTACGGTTGGCAAATTCTCAGGGAAAAAAATTATTTTTTTGTAAAATTTTTATCTTGTTGTTTATTGTTAATCCTGTTCATTGGCGGAGCTGGGGCAGTCTCAAGCCCTGTAAAGTGTCAAAATGTCATAAAAATGCAAAGTTTCAATTGTCATGACAAATGTTAAGTAAAGTGTCAATTTTCATGACAAATATAAATTTGAGTGGAAACTGTAAAGCAAATTGTACTCAAATCTTATCTTTTGTATCCAAATCTAAACATAAGATTCAGATACACAATTTACACTTTGCATGACATTTGTCATTACAATTGGCTCTTTACTTTACATTTGTCATGACACTTAACATTCTGCATGACATTTTACAAATGCACCCAGCACACTCCAGTAATCCTTCTACTGAAAATGTAAACCATTATTATCAATAATTGTAGCTTTACACTTGCTACTGCATGCAACTTTTGCAAAGTAATGGAAAAAATTTCACATGTTTTTCATGTTTAGGCATAATTATCACATTTTTGGGCCTTGCATACAAGATCCAGATTTTTTGTAAAATTTCTGTAAAATTTTAATAAAATGGTTCCATTTTATTTGTTACTAACATTTTGGGATAAAATAAAATTAAAATGAATCAAGAACAAAATAAAAATAAAAATTACATTTTTATACAATTTTTATACAATTTGTATACAAATGATTTTTATAAAACCAACCCTGGTAATGACTCATGGGTACAATACTGATATTATACCAGTACTCATCTGAACAGGTACTTTTTCATGAGTAGTGAGTAATTATGATATTAAAAAATACAAGATGCACACAAAAAGCTAAAACTTACTGTCTATGCCCGCATTTCTGTCTTAGAATGCAGCCATAGATCAATTGCATGGTTTACACTGATAAAATTAATTCCTTGGTTGTAACGGAAAACGGAATAATGAAATGCCGGAAAACGGAAATCGGAAAGCAAAAATTTCACGGAAACGGAAAAAAATAAAGTGAAATTAGCACGGTAATAGACAAATTTGCAGAAGGAAAACCTGCATGCAGGTTTGCCTGTTTGGCTTTGATTGTGGTAGCTGTACATTCTGCAACTATGGATCATGCCTGTAACTTCACTTGTAGTTCAAGCTTAACTGAAACAACAAAAATCATCAAAAAGTAGCCAAAGTGCCATAGGAAAGGAAACACTGCGACAATTTCACAGTCTAGAAGCAGTGGGAATCACTGATGACCCCTATGCAATTGATGACAACATTGCCGAGGAGATGATAATAAATAGCATAAAATTCAATGACAACAACAAACAATACTATATGGACTGGCCGTATAAAGAGAGTATCAGTGACCAGCCCATGGGAAAAGCAGAAGCCTTGGTGCAGTTTAAATCACTGATAAGAAGATTCAACAACGATCCAAACTTATTCAAACAATACCAGAAAGTTTTGGACGACCAACTAGAAAAGGGAAAAATTGAGATCTGTGACAACAAAACAGACAACAAGGGGATTCATTACCTGCCACACCAGCCAGTAATCACGCCGGGCAAATCGACATCATGCAGAATCGTGTACGAATCGTGTACCAGACAAAACTTGAATAAATTATTGGTGTCAGCATATGACCCAATTGGGTTCACAGCACCTGGTTCACTGACCCTGAAATCCCAGTTGTCAATGCTGCTCCAAGAGACAAAAACAACACAATGGGATGAGCCAATTGAAGATAAATACAGATTGGAAAAACAATGGAAAAATGCCAGAAAACTGAAAATCGAGCCAGAAAATGGAAAAATGGCCTGGTAAAACGGAAACGGAAAGGTAAAAATTTTTCAGCCGGAAAACGGAAAAATGGGCCGGAAAAACGGAAACGGAAAGGTAAAAAATTTTCAGCTGCCGGAAAACGGAAAACGGAAAGGTAAAAATTTTTCGGCTGCCGGAAAACGGAAAACGGAAAGGTAAAAATTTTTCGGCTGCCGGAAAACGGAAAGGTAAAAAATTTTCCTGCGGAAAGGCGGAAACGGAAAACGGAAATGGAAATTTGACACCCTATACTTGACCACTTTTTTATCATCAATATGGAACCTTTTACTTGACCTTTAGAACTTTTCAAGTGTTCTCAGGGTCATGAGGGTCATGACAAAAAAATGTGTAAAAAGTGCCCAAAGGAAGGGAATTACCATATTCCCTCGAATTATCCCCCCCATGAATTAACCCCCCCCCCCCCGTCGAATTAACCCCGCTCAAAATGGGGTGGGGAAATAATAACCCCCCCCCCCCCAGCGAAATACCCCCCGCGGAATGATGTACATCATGTATGCAATGCACATGATGTTTTTATTACTGCGTATTTGCATTGCACAGCTACACATAAAAATGTAGATAGCTACACAAACTAGTCTATGTCCAAATATATCCTGTTTGGACACATTTATTACCTGTTTTGGGTAAGCAAATGCCTACTATTTACTACGATCCTTATGAAAATTTCTAGGGAAATAATACCCCCTCGAATAAAACCCCCCTCTAATTAACCCCCCCTCAAATTTTGCTGGCGCAATAATAAACCGCAATGGGGGTATTTCTAGGTAATACAGTATTCAACGACTGGTATTGATGGTAATTCAAATTGGATAAAAGTTATTAATGTTTCAGATTGACAGCAAGGGTGCGGCTGACTTTTCAACGTTCCAGTTTAACAAAAAAACTGAGAAATTCCAAGACTACAAAAATCGGACCAAATGCGACCACAACTTTGAAAATGTGGCCATAGCTGGTGCAGGCACATACTGTTGTTTTGGCGTAATGTGTAACGCGGCATGTCCTGGAAACTCTGAATTTTACAACTCAAATCAGTGGCAGCAATGTGTGCCTCCAGTTGGTGTCTATGAAATTGACTGCTTTACGGTTGGCTATCTTTGTATAGTTGCATTGTACACACACTGGATGCCAACTGGCTTTGATGACAACTCGATTTTAGTTCAATTGACCATATTACCTCGAAAATTTTCCATGGGGGTTTATTGTTGCACCAGCAAAATTTGAGGGGGGGAAGGGTTAATTCGAGGGGGGAGGGGGGTCAATTTGAGGGGGGTTATTATTTCCCCAGCCCATTTTGAGGGTGGTCAATTCGAGGGGGGGGGGGGGGGTAATTCAAGGGGGGGTATAATTTGAGGTAATATTTATTTACGATAGTCATATTGAAATAAATGCCAATATTTCGTGTGGACATGCTGGAATCAAAAAGGCATCAATATTGCCATGTGCGTGCATTTGACCATGGTTTCACAACCCATCAACTGAAATCTTAAGGCCCTGTTTACAGCTTTCTTGTGACAACTCAACAACACAAATGTAAAACTGTATAATTGACCACTTTTCCTCATGAATATGGAACCTTTTTACTCAACTTATAAAACTTTTATAGTGTTGTCGAGTCATCACAAAAAGAACTGTAAATGCTACCTAATGAAACCATTCAGCCCAGTTGACATCGAGTGTATCAAAATAAAAATTAAAAACAACAACATTCAAAACCACACAGCGAGCCAAATCAGACTACTACGGGAACTCGATCACCCTGGGCGGGGGCTGCGCCACAACCCCAGAACTGAAAGAACAAGTGAAGCGGGATGATGCCCTGGTTTTGATCCAGCCGCTGGGACACGTGCACCATTGTGAAACTGGAGGGGCAGCTTGCAAGCACTATGCTTGTCTCACTGTCATGGTTGGATTGGGATTGAGTGGATTTCACAGCAAAAACAGTGCTGGTGATCTGCCGTGATCTGCGGTGAAGTGTCTTCACGTAGAAGCTTGCAGGCACTTCAATGCACTTCACAAATTTCTAATGTTTTTTTTTCTGTAAACAATTTAGTAAACAAATGCGTGAAGTATCGGTGAAGTGCATTCCATCGCTGATAAGGCGTGATCAAGCTCTGAAGTGTGATCACAGGCAGTGAAGTGCCTGGTGATCAGGCATGATCAGGCTCTGAAGTGTGATCACAAGGGGCACTTCAGACCACTTCAGTGCACTTCATGAGCACATTAATTGCTGTGTTTGAGGTTTAGAAGACTCCAAATATATAAGGTGGGCATGGGATACTTGATGGGTACCAAATTCAGTGTCCAATTGGAATTTGGCACAGATCCAAAAATGAGACACAGATTACAATTTATCAAACATTTTTTTAAGTTGTGAAAAACTGAAGACATTTCTAGCTGAAATGGGAAACGTCAAATTTGGCACAGAAATTTTGCAGTGCACCCAGCCCAGAAAAGTGATGCCCTTTTAATGTACAAACACTGTACAACATCTAAAATATGTTTCAGGTGATTTGATAGGGCTGGTTCCACTCTTTATGCTTAAAATGCTTCAACAGTAAAAACATTCACACTTCAAAACAAAAATCTCCCACACCCCTGCACAGAAATTCCAAGTGCACCCCAATGTGATCCTGTATGAGCCATCAGTGAGAAACAGTGCAGACAGCATCATGGGCAGCCACAGCACTCTGACCAACGTGACAACCTGGTGCCCGGACACATTCATCCACCATCACAGAGACAAGAAGACCAGGTGGCATTCCCAGACCCTGTGGAGTGCCCTGTAAATGCCCTGCCCTGTAAAAGCATTTGCCAATTTACCAGGAATTTTACATAACTTTTGACACTATGCAAGACATTTGACATATTACATGCCTCTTGACACTTTTTATGGCCTTTGACATATTACAGGGCGTTTTACATGACTTTAAACACTTTGCCTGGCACTTAACATTTTACAGAGCATTTTACATGACTTTAGACACCTTGCATGACATTTGACATTTTCAATGACTATTGACACTTTGCATGACATTTGGCATGCATTTTCCAGGGCTTTTTACAGTGTCTGGGAGTGCCCCAGGGAGCTGGCCTTGGCAGCTGGCAAGTGTACTGACAGGCTCAGGATGTTGCAGCCTGCCTTTGTGGTGGTGACTTATTTGAGCGGTTGGTGGATTGGGAATTTAGATTCTATCTTTCATTTATTTTTGTCTAGTCGGACTTTTTGACTTTTCCAGTTTCCAAAATCTTTTCCCACATTTGAAGTTCAAAAAATCTAATTTTGTTCTGATAAACCTGAATTAATACTATTTTTTGTTTCAGCGCCAATATCATGCCATATGATTCAATGGATTTTGTTATCGTCCGGATCATTTCCACCCTTCATAGAATCATATCACAAAAGCTAAACATTAAAAAATAATTTGGACCTATTGGATCGCAGTTGTGGTCCTCACAAAAATACATATATGTTATCATCTACAAAACAATATCCCTCCCAGCGCATGAAAAGTATGTCATCTACTGTGCCCTACACACCCAAAACAGACATGAAAAACACCATGTGCATTACTCCACTGGGCAGTATGAAGCTGTGACAGAGTACCAGCCAGTGCTGAAGCAAACAGAAGTGCATCATGGACAAGCTGCTGCCATTCCACCTGGTGAGACATGGGGGCACTCCCAGACCCTGTGAAAAGCCCTGTAAAAATGTCAAATGTCATGCAAAGTGCCAAAAGTCATGAAAAATGCCCTGCAACAGGGCAACCGAGTTGGCATTTTCCAGGGAATTTTCCATGGCTTTTGACACTTTGCATCACTTTTGACACTTTGCATGACATTTGACATTTTACAGGGCTTTTTACAGGGTCTGGGAGTGGCACATGCAGTGATTGTGATTTTGTAGGGGTTCATGCTGCTATTGCAGATCGATTTGCATGTGCAAATGGCGGTTCAAATGTGATGAGTGTGAGGTTTTCTGCAGAGTTGTTAGAATTACTGAACTTTTTCAAAAGTATATGTAAATGTAAAGTATTTTTTTACTCACCACAAAGTATAGAAAATGTAAAATATACCTACTTTTCTACTCATACGTGTGTGTAAATGTGGGTACTTTTCTTGTGATTGTAGAGACGACTACTTTTTATCATAGAATATTTAAAAGTGGGCACTTATTTCGAGGGGAGTTATTTCGAGATGGAGGGGGTATTTCGAGGGGAGGGGGTAATCACCTGATATGTTTGAACCATGGTTTTCACATCCGAAACACCTTAAAATCAAATCAAATTTTCCACACTGCAATCGCAGGTGTTACAAAGTTTGCTGAGGCACCATTGCCATCAGAACCATTCCACCAGCCTGGGGACATGGACGACATTCCTGGTGCCACTCTCAGACCCTTAAGATAGCCCTGTGAAATGTCATGCAGTTTTAAAAGTCCTGTAAAATGCCCTGGGAAGTGGCAAATTTTTTTTCTATTTACTGTTCATTTGACATTTTTCTTGATATTTTGACACATTGCATGACATGAAAAATCTGCCAGGGCATATTCCATTACTTTTGACCCTTTGGATGACATTTTGCATTTCACAAAGCATTTTACATGACTTTTGACACTTTGCATGACATTTGACATTTTACAGGGAATTTAACGTGTCTGGAAGTGCCCCCAGGACAGAAAGGGGACTGTGACATGCCGCAGAAAGTGAACGAACCTGGGAAATGGCCCAAAGAGAATGGACCAAGGATGGATTTTGTTGGGGAAGTTGATTATCCTGGTGTTGAGGGGCATGATATTCCCGATTTTCATGTTAGTTGATTTTCTCACAATTGCGATATAAAATATGTTTAAGTTCGATGTTTGTGAATTTTTGTAAAAAAGCACTCCTCAAAAAGCACCGATGGTTGTTGAAGTTATTTTCTGTGCACTGCTGCCAAATTGGCAGCAATCTCACACAATCAGAAATGATTCTGATGTCATTAAAACGCCATTGCTGCATGTCCCTCTAATCAAAATTTTCTACTTTTGAAGAGAACACACATGTGATGCTTTTTGTGATGTAAAATAGCACAGTTGTGATGTAAACAACACCAAACAGTCAACCACAGGTCAATAGCTCAAACGCCAATTTTTGCCATTGCACTAATGCCAAACACTATATAAGCTAACTTACCGTATTTTCATCGAATTACCCCCCGGGAGGTTTAAATTATCTTTGCAGAGTGAAATTTTGAGGGGGGTGAAATGAGGGGGGTATTTCGAGGGGGGGGGGGGGTTATAATATCGCCAAAAAAATTTTGTAATCACAGTATTAAATCGTTGTTTGTAACGTACACAGACGTTCAAAAATGCAACAAAAATCACTATTTATAAGACTCTATAGACTTAGGTATTTCGAAGGGGGTGGGCGGTATTTCGAGGGGGGTATTTCGAGGAAATACGGTGTACCCTAAGACAAAGCTTTCACACTCCCATGCTCCACTACCCCTCAAGCTCTCCCAAAATGCGCCCCCCCCAAACCCGCAGCCATCAAACTCGATCCTGCCACAGCGGTTGACCTGGCTGGAGTCCAGGATGGCTGACATCCAGCTGGGGGTGGTGGCAGCTGGCAGGGCGGCTGTGCACCACAGGGAGAGGGCCGGGCACAGGTGGGTCAGGGGAGGTTGAGGGGGAGATTGGAATGTGGAAGTTGGAGAATGTTTTGAATGTGAGAAATGGTCTATGTAGAAAAAAATCATAATTAAAAAGTTCTGAAATTCAAGGATTTAAATTTTCATGGATATTTTAGGCCACACAATTTCAGTGAAACATCTAAAATAGAAATGCATTGTAATTAATCTGCTGTGGGAAAGGTAAAGAGCGAAAAAGTATGTGAATATATTTACAGCAATCAAAACATTGTTAAATCAAGCACAATAAAAACACTTTCTGATGAAGAACAATTAGAAAGTATTCAAAAATTCAGAATACAATCATCACAGATGGTGCTGGCACTACATCATCCAATGGGACATTGACTTGAAAGCAGACACCGCCAAGGGGCTGGACATGGCTAAGAAAATGCACTTCCACAAACTCTACTGCAACTGGCCTGATGACCACTGTGCCATGGTTGGTGCATGGTGGAACAACTGTTGCACCAGTGAAAATATGGCATTATGTGACGTGCCATGATTTTTGCTACCATAGGTCTATGCATTTCAATAAAGTACAAAATTGACTGTAAAATGTTCATAGATCACCCATCATCACGACGCTAAAAAATCATGAAGCGCACTTCACGAAACAACGCAGCATACTTTGTGTGGTTCGTGAAGTGTCTGCAGGCACAGCGAAGTTTCTTCACGCTGATACTGAGCGTCCACATGAAGACACTTCAAGACGCTTCACCGCGCATCACACACCGATTCTTTGCTGTGAAAGTGCAGCCACTCACTGACAATTTGTAACAATTTGACATTTTCACAACATGCTGAAAAATGCTGACACATGTCATAAGTGTTTATCAGCTCACAGTGAGACAGCTGCCAGCATTGTTCATTAACAAAATGTCACTCCAACACCCAACCCACCCACCAATCGACCCAACAGACCACAAACCCACCCAGGGTCTAGCCTGGAAACAATTAACGACAACTGGCCACGGGGGAGGGCTGGGGCACTCCCTACACTTTGAGGGCACCTGCAGCACGGACTGGCACAGGATGACCATCGCTGCCCCTCTGATGGAGGGCATGCAGAGCACCCAACCGATGCAGGTGCACATTTCTGCACTTTGGGAAGTGGTGGGTGAGTGGTAAGTGGCATGTTAAGTGTTAAGTGTTGAGAAGTGGTTCTGCAGGCTGGATGGCTGGTGTGGAGAGAATTTTGCAGGTGTAAATGGGAAAAAAATTCCAAGCAGTTCACTTAATATGCAAGTTACACTGGAAGTTGATAATTTTATCAAATATACACAATCAATGAAAACTATTAAAATTTATAAATTTACTTTTACAAAATACTGTTGCAGAAATTTCACTGACACTGCATTTGCACATGCAAAGATGCAATGTGTGTTTCAGACCAGCATGCAGAATCATCGAGTGACAGAAATGGTGACAATAATTTTCTTGCCACTTGCTGTCACATACAACTTCACCACCCACTTAGCACTTTCCCACCACTTGACAAAGTGCAGAAATAACCTGCCAGAATGCCACTTGCCCCAGCAGTGGGTGCAACAGTCTGGCAGCCATGTCCCAGCTGGAGGCATTTGGCATTGGCTATAACACTTACTGTGCTATGGATATGATTTTAATGAGTGATTTCCCAAGACCTAAGTTGATGATTTGTCCTGGAGCGTGCTACCTGGTCAGTTAATGATTATTTAGCAGTTTGCATGCATACTCAATATAGTTTTTAAATTTTTTTTCAGTCAGAAAAAATACGTGACAACCGGGTTCCATGTGTGTCTAATTATAAGTTCCAAGCAAAACTCAAATCAGATTAGCACATAAATTATGATCAATCTGGTCACTTATCACTTATTCACTAAATTGTAACACTCTGACTTTTCAACTTTTAACAACTGACTACAATAACATTTCAGTGGCGGTTTGACACTGAGCTGGTGAAATTTGGCTGTGCAGAGGACCTGAAGAAGTCTGTGGGTGGAGAAATCCCGAAGTTGGAGTGCCCCACTGATTTGAGTAAGAATCCAGTGAGTTAAAATTAAAAAAATAGCCTATATTGTTCAAAAATATCTCTTAAATTACAACCATGAATAACAGTATAATTGCTATCGTCTGACAACTATTGTCTCTACCTGGTTGTTGCCACTATCAGATCATAAAAATGCCCTGTAAAATGTCACGCAAAGTTTAAAAAGTCATGTCAAAGGACAGATGTCATTCAATGTGTCTAAAAGTCATGTAAAATGTGTAATTTTTAATCATTTTAACCAGTTTTTGACCATTTAAATGACATTTGACACTTCACATAACATTTTACATGTTACACAGCATTTTACTTTCCGTGGGAGGAGCCTCAGAAGACTCATTCAAAATATAAATAGTCAATATACCCAATTCCCAACCTTCACTCTCATCTACACATTTCGCAGGTCTACATAATGTCAGCCAGACAAGACAAAAATTACTGGCACCACTTGCAGCTGTGGTGCTGCACCAAACACATGTGCCTGCTGTACAAAAAGAGGGTGCTACTTGCTGACAGGGTGAATGCTCATGAGTTTGGGGTTTGCCCCAGGAATACATCAGGGAAGATCATTTTTGACCC
>OZ038453.1:26451632-26508696 GCA_964036195.1 Sphaerolaimus hirsutus | reverse complement strand
TTAAAAAAAAAAATCAAAAAAGTGAAATATATTAAAAATTGGTTCTGTTTGATCAGCAGATGGTTATTCTGGTGATGTTTCACAGCAATTTTGAAAAAAATTCTTACAAAAGTGAAATATATGTAAAATTCATTCTGCTTGATCAGCAGATGATTATTCTGGTGATGTTTCACAGCAATTTTGAAGAAAAAAAATCAAAAAAGTGAAATATATTAAATATTGGTTCTGCTTGATCAGCAGATGGTTATTCTGGTGATGTTTCACAGCCATTTTGAAGAAAAAATTTTTAACAAGATAAATATATGTCAAATTGGTTCTGCTTGATCAGCAGATGATTATTCTGGTGATGTTCCACAGCAATTTTGAAAAAAAATTTTTAACAAAAGTGGATTATATGTCAAATTGGTTCTGCTTGATCAGCAGATGATTTTTCTGGTGATGTTTCACAGCAATTTTGAAATATTTGTCAAATTGGTTCTGATCAAAATTGCTGTGAAACATCACTAGAATAATCATCTGCTGATCAAGCAGAACCAATTTGACGTATAATTCACTTTTGTTAAAAATTTTTTTTCAAATTTGCTGTGAAACATCACCAGAATAACCATCTGCTGATCAAGAGTTTTGGAGTCCATGGTGCCACTCCATAAAAATGGCTATATTTTGGAGTCCATGGCACCACTCCATCAAAATGGCACCATTTTGGAGTCCATGGCACCACTCCATTAAAATGGCACCATTTTGGAGTCCATGGCGCCACTCTATAAAAATGGCACCATTTTGGAGTCCATGGCACCACTCCATTAAAATGGCACCATTTTGGAGTCCATGGCACCACTTCATTAAAATGGCACCATTTTGGAGTCCATGGCACCACTTCATTAAAATGGCACCATTTTGGAGTCCAAGGCACCACTCCATAAAAATGGTGCCATTTCCGAGTCCATGGTGCCACTCCATAAAAATGGCACCATTTTGGAGTCCATGGCGCCACTCAATAAAAATGGCGCCATTTCCGAGTCCATGGCACCACTCCGTTAAAATGGCGCCATTTCCATATCCATGGCACCACTCTGTAAAAATGGCGCTGTTTCCTAGTCCATGGCTCCACTCCGTTAAAATAGCGCCATTCCCTAGTCCATGGCGCCACTCCATAAAAATGGCGCTGTTTCCATATCCATGGCGCCACTCAATAAAAATGGCGCCATTTCCTAGTTCATGACGCCACTCCATAAAAATGGCGCCGTTTCCATATCCATGGCGCCACTCAATAAAAATGGCGCCATTTCCGAGTCCATGGCGCCACTCCATAAAAATGGCGCCATTCCCTAGTCCATGGCACCACTCCGTTAAAATGGTGCCGTTTCCATATCCATGGCGCCACTCCGTAAAAATGGCGCCGTTTCCTAGTCCATGGCGCCACTCCGTTAAAATAGCGCCATTCCCTAGTCCATGGCGCCACTCCATAAAAATGGCGCTGTTTCCATATCCATGGCGCCACTCAATAAAAATGGCGCCATTTCCTAGTCCATGACGCCACTCCATAAAAATGGCGCCGTTTCCATATCCATTGTGCCACTCAATAAAAATGGCGCCATTTCCATATCCATGGCACCACTCCGTAAAAATGGCGCCGTTTCCTAGTCCATGGCTCCACTCCGTTAAAATAGCGCCATTCCCTAGTCCATGGCGCCACTCCATAAAAATGGCGCTGTTTCCATATCCATGGCGCCACTCAATAAAAATGGCGCCATTTCCTAGTTCATGACGCCACTCCATAAAAATGGCGCCGTTTCCATATCCATGGCGCCACTCCATAAAAATGGCGCCATTCCCTAGTCCATGGCGCCACTCCATAAAAATGGCGCCGTTTCCATATCCATGGTGCCACTCCATAAAAATGGCGCCGTTTCCATGCCCATGGCGCCACTCCCTATAAAAATGGTGTCATCTGAGAGTAAATCTATGAGTGGACATACCGACATTCGGACAAAGATTTTTTGGAGATACCGACATTCGGAAAAAGTTTTTTTGGTCATAACGAGTTTCGAGTGATTTTTTCAAAAAACACGTTCAGATTTCTATACCGTAATTCGGATGATTTTTCCAATTTTGTATGGGGTTTTAGACCAATCCGTGCAATTCTATACCGTAATTCGGAAATAAATTTCTGGCAGTGGAGATACCGAGTTTCGAGTGAAATAAATGTTGGCTTTTATTGGACATACCGAGATTCGAGTGAAATTTCATCAATTTCAGGGTGGACATACCGACATTCGGATGATTTTTTTTATTTTTTTCAAGAATCGGTGTCTCTGTATCTCGGGAATGGAGTGAGATATTGAGAAAAAATTTTTTCTATAATGAACAAATATATATGCATATATCAGATCTGCACCTAACTCATTTTTTGTCATTTTGGTCCTTACCGACATACGGAACTAGATGCCTCACTTACTGTGTTACGTTAGAACATCGTTTATACCATCTACATCCTTATATTATATAAGGGTGTATAAACTTATAAATGGTGGTTATTGTTGCATTTTTCACGTTTTTCTCTCAAAATTTTCACTCTGAAAAAATAAACCCCCAGGGGTAATTTGAGGAAATACAGTATTTATCAATATTTATTCAGTTGTTCTCAAAATCGATCAACTGGATTTTGGATTTTCACTGTATTTTAACAATTTTTATCATCATGGTTGGCGCTTTTTTGGCGCCATTTAAAATGCCAGCGCCAGGCGCTATTAGCGCCACCAGAAAATGGTGCCAAGCGCCAAAAGCGCCATGGCGCTTTCCCAGATCCCGGCGCCGAGCGCCAATGGCGCCAGAGCGTTTTAGCGCCAAGCGCCAAAAGCGCCATGGCGCTTTTTGCTGTGGCGCTAGCGCCAGGCGCCAGCGCCATGGCGCTTTTCCATCACTAGACATGACACATCAGCAATTGTTGATACAGGTCTGCAATTTTTCATGGACAATATTGTTTTAATGTCCTTAATTGTGACCAAGGGTCATCGTCCACGGTCACTTCTATTTGATTGTGAAAATTCAAAAATTTCTTTTTTTACGCTGTAATTTTACGCTAGCTGAAGAAAAATCAATCGATAAATCAGCTACGCCAGGTAGAATTGATTTTTCTTCAGCTGGCGTAAACTTACAATGTAAAATAGAAATTTTTGAATTTTCACAATCAAATAGAAGTTACCGTGGACGATGACCCTTGGTGGTATTGAATGAGAAATTGCAAAAGTATCATCATCCACTTTCATGTAATCAATTTTGCGCTGGAATTTTACGCCTATTTAAAGTGGAAATTGAGACTAAGGGTGTCGCGTAAAATTAAATCGACCGCAAAATTTCTTGTGACAACTGTAATTATCAGTTTCAAAGAAAATTTAGATGCAGGTATTAGAAGCGATGTTAATGGTAATATTGTAATTAAAAATGAATAGATGAACTCATATTAGTACACGGCCAAGGTATCTTATATGCTTTGCGAAAACATGCCACGTTTTCTATGACAACTTACGTATTTACAGACACGCGTTTTTTATGTGCCCTTCTCCTAAACACAAGAAGATTTCACCACAATCCGAGTTTGAGATGTACCATATATCCTTGAATAAGTCCCCCAGGGAGTAATTTTTTCGGCATAACTTTTTGAGGGGGGACTTATTCGAGGGGGAGGGGTATTTTGTTCAAAAGAATATTAAGTAACATGCATCATCAATATGTTGTACGAAAAGGGTTGAAATTTCATTAATCATGCAGTGAAATCAATGTTAGTGAACATAAGTTGCACAAAAATACATGGCCTTTGAAGAAAACATACCGTACATAAAAATGTCTTTCATACATGGAAGTTAGTGTCACCCATCAAAGAAGGGGGAATTATTCACGCGGGGGAGTTTTTTTCCTCAGTCAACTAACAGGGGGAGTTATTCGAGGGAGGGGGGTTTATCGAGGGGGGACTTAATCCAGGATATACGGTACCGTATTTCTCCGTGTAAACCGCCCGGGTGTTATACAAAACCGAGGTGCTTTTCACCAACCTTTTCGAAAATCTTGTATATTGCCCGGGCGTTTAATCATTGGGAGGGGGGCGTTATGCACAGCAAATTTTTGCTTAAATCTTTGCATATTTTCTGTACCCTCCCAGCGTGCAATGAATTCTATGGAAAAACGTGCATAATGTGGAATAACGATGCGTGCCAGCAAGGCACAACATTCAAACAGTTCAAACCAAGTGGACGATTCATTACTGTTCAGCTTGATTTGTCATGTCAAATCTTACAACGTGGGTGAGGTTTTTGAAACCAAGCATAGCGCCCCGGGGGCGCTATAAAGCTGTATAACGCCCCAAGCGTTGTGCACGGGGAGGCGGTTTACACGGAGAAATACGGTCATTTGATTTAAAAAATGTAAAATGCAACATAAATATGGACTCTGTTGGCAGGAAATGTTTGAATTAGGCATCCTACATATTGGCAATTGATTGGCCAATACACAT
This sequence comes from Sphaerolaimus hirsutus, assembly GCA_964036195.1. NCBI lineage: Eukaryota > Metazoa > Nematoda > Chromadorea > Monhysterida > Sphaerolaimidae > Sphaerolaimus > Sphaerolaimus hirsutus. The sequence continues at coordinate 26,504,186 of OZ038453.1, read as the reverse complement.
CTATATTTCTTTATATTTCAGCCAAAAACGTATTTGTGGCTATTGCACAAATTTATTGCCTGTTTCTCATTCTTAAGTACCTGAATTCCATTTATGATTTTACCTTCAAGACAAGTTTCCCTAACGTAACTCGTGCAATTTTTCCCACTGACACATTTTGGATAATCTTTTTTGGATTTTGCATCAGCTGATTTTTTTCAATTTTTCTTTAAACTTTATTACTGTATTATGATATCACATTTATTATGGATACTTAACATTGATCTCAAGAAATGTAATTATTTCAGAAAAAAATATACAGCAAAAATAAACCACATAATTTTTTTTGCATGTAATTACACCTTGAATTTTTTTCAACTTTATCTCACTCCCATCTCACACCATCACTCACAAATCACACATATGCCAGGAAAAACATGGCAGCAAGGCAGGCAACAGTCATCACAAAGTCATCAACATGGCAGTGGGCGGAGTCTGGCGTGGTTGTGGGCGGAGTCTCGGTGCTGGTGGTGCCAGTTTCAGTGGTATCTGTTGGCACTGTGCCAGTGGTGGAGTCACACTGCAGCTGTTCGTGGCCACTGACACATGCAGACAGCTTCCTCAGTGGTTTGTCAATGCTGGCACTGGATGCACTTGGCAGACCTGCAGACCACTTTGGCGCCGCCTGTGAGGTAGATGTGCATTTTCACATGGTTAAGTGTTGTGAAGTGCCATCATGCTGAACTTTACAATGCTTAATCAAGCATGCTAGCAGTTCCACACATCACACTAATTTGTGTGAACTCACTTCACACTTTTCAATATGGCAGTGGTAAACCCATGGATTTAGGTGGTCAGGTGACTGGAAGCGCCAGCGTGAAGTGTTTTCACACAGTTTTAGAAACATGTGAAGTAGGGTTGGGAACCCGACTCGACCCGACCCAAACACTATACCCGCACACTTTTTGGAACCGAAACCCGATACCAGAACCCGACTCTGCTACCCGAACCCAAACCCGATACCCGACCTCAATAGTCGAACCCGACCCCGATACCCGCAAAATTTTTGGAACCGATACCCGATACCCGACCCGAAATTTTTAGGACCCGATACCCGTACCCGTTAATTTTGAAATTCCCAACCCTAATGTGAAGCACGTGTGAAACTAGTCGAACTGTGTGCGTGTGGGCGAGGCTTCACTGGTAATTTTGTGATTCCGGTGGAAGCATGTGGAAGAACCCATTCCTTCTGTGTCACACACCCTTCTCTGTTGCATTTGTATTTGGCACAGCTCCAAATCATCATAAAAGGAGTACAATACCTGGAGCACATGGGCATACTTCTTGCACGCATCGGGCACTTTGTCAATGGCCAGTGATTGCAGTGTGGAATTGCAGCCAGTCACCAGGCGCACTGCTGAGCTGCTGCCATCCATTGTAATGCTCTGTGGGAATTACAGCGGTGTTGTATTTGTGTATTTGAATGCATGTACTATAGTTCCTTGAATTGCCCCCATGGGGGTTTATTATTTTGTCAGCACAATTTGAGCGGGGCTAATTAAAGGGGGGGGGTATTCAATGGGGGTTTGTAATTTGACAAATTTTTTCGTGACATTCATAGTACAGTAGTTTGTGCCTACCATGCTAACTGCCATCAAAAAAATGCATCATGTACATTGCATACATGATGTACATCATTCAAGGGGGGTATTTTGAGGTACAGGGTTCTTTTTTCCTCAGCTCGAAAAGACATGGAGGTACTTTGAGGGCGGGATTTTATTCAAGAGGGGTTTAATTCGAAGATATACAGTAAATAGACAGCCCCTTAGCCCTTACCTGCACACACATGTCATTTTGCTGACAAATGACATACTTACTACCTTGGTCATACTTTTCGTAGTTTGTGCTCGTCGCTGGTGGGATGCTTTCACACAGATTCTGAATTTTTAAGAAAAAATTTATGTCAGAAATTTAAAAAAATTAGAAATTCAAAGCTCACATGCTTGTTAAATGGTACACTTTTTCCCTGGGGACATGGGTTTCCACTGTTTGTCAGTTTGTCAGTGTCATCACATGTGCCATAAGCACAGCACAGCCATTTGATGAATTTGCCACTTTGCTGGTCAATGGCATAGCCTACATCATCCTGCAGAAGGATTTTTTCAAGGCACACAAAAAAAATTATGTTTTTTTCTTGCAAAAAAGAAAAAAGATTATTTTACCAGGCACTTTTTGCCAGTGTTGATATCCAGATTTGGCACCATGTTTTCCACTTTCTGTTTGCAACCAATCTCCACTGCACTGTCATCGAACAACTGTTGATGTGATGTGGGGAAATGGCAACATTTTATGATGATGTATCAATATTAAGGAAGCCCATTGACAACTGTTTTCGGGGTGGAAATGTTTCAGTTGCATCTAGTGATGAAACATCACTATGTCAGTAATTTGATTTATTGGTGCTTGATGGTGTTATATAAATTAATCTGGCACTATTTTTGATGTCACAAAAACACCAGTAATGTGTTATTTAACTCGATTTATCCTGATATGATGCCATTGAATATTGGATGTTATTTCATCCTAAGTATAATATCTTAGGACACCATTTCACCATTGATACTTGTACTGTTATCTGTGGTTTTATAAGTGGTGATATTAGAGATCAGTGCACTTGACACAGCACTTTCCCATCATCAGAAAAAAACAAAGCAAATTGCAGCTAAAGCACCAACCTGAATGCAAGCAGTGTCCCCATTTTGCCTGAGGCAGTAGTGCTGGTCACTTGCTGAGTTGCTGGCACACTTTTTGACATGCTTCACCAGTTCCAGTGGATTTCCATCGGTGAGTGTGTGCTGGAAGTTGAGCCCTGGCTCTGACAATCCATGGCACCCAGATGCAAACTTGCTCAGCTGCTCATTCATCAGCTGTGATATGGCAGGTGTAGAAAATAGATGTGTGATTGGTGGTGGACAGACAAAACAATGAAATGGAATGTGATTTGTGGTGAAGCATTGTGCAGTATCTTTGATTTTGTGGTGATGACCAGATGCACAGATGCACCACACTGTTTCACAAAGCATGATAAGATTGGATCATGAAAATTGGAAGTGATGAACTTCAAGTCATTTCATCAGAAATCATGGAAACATGCACAAATAACTCTAATATTTACACATCCCTCATGCAGTCATCTAGCACACTTCACACCCAATTTTGCACAGACAGCAGACATACCAAAGCACAAGGCTTCTCATCACTGCACACAGTGGCACCCAGGTACAGCTTGGCTGCACTCTGCATTGTGGCCCTGTCTGTGACATTGTACTGCCAGCACACACTTTTCTGGCCTTGCAGATTTTCATTCGAGTCACTGCAGCTGTCTGTCTTGGTTGCAATTGCACAATATACACCTTCTGGTTTACCTGTGTGTTGTAAAACTTGAAGTTTTTGACATGTGTTTTGAATTACATCACTGCCCACAAAATGTCTATTCACACCTTTGTTCAAAAGTGGCAAGTGAATGCACTGGGCATAGTCCACAGTAGTCAGCAAAGCATTGGCACATCCTTCCAACATCTGTTTGATCAGCTTTTTAGCTGACTCATCATCATTTGGAAGGAGCTGGTAGATAAATTCAAATTTCAATTATTATCCAAGTAATTTGATAATATAACATTCAATACCCACATTGTGCCTGTTAGCAAAACTGTCAATTGTGCCAGTGCCAGAGTGGTCTTTGTGCTGGACACACATGTAGTGGTTGGCAATCTCTTTGTTCCAACACTTGAGATCTGCCTGTGTGTTAACTAGCACAGTGGGGCTGCCTGTGCCATCACTGCACCCTGACTCAAAATTGGCTGCTTCATTTAAATCGATAGTCTGTGAAAAATGGTGAATGGTTTCGGGAAAGCATGTTTGTAAAAATTCCAGCAGGCCTATAAATTAAACTCAATTGAATTTACAGAAAATTATAATGTTGCAATAATTACTCAAAATTGGCACCACACAAGCTAGTTTTAACAGTTCCTTGTTGAAAACGATTTTTTTGGTTTTCAAAATGTGTAAGTACTTAAAAAAGTACTCATGTCAGAATCACTAAAAGTGTGCATGGCTTAGGCCAGCATATTTTTTTGCTTCATTTCATTTGATGAACACATTTGTGAAAACTGCTGCAAACAAAATAATTTGTTGTGTAATAATTTTTTGTATAACAAGCGGTAAATGTCATGTGATGAAGGAATGAATACTGTCTTTTTGGTACATTTTGGTAACTTTTAGTGATCAAATACATTTTTTTAAATTGATGCCATTTTATTTGTTTAAATATTTTTTTAATTTCTGTATTTCGTTTTATATCATATCCCCCTGGCATATATGTGTAGTTTTTTATTCTCTTGCGTTTGGATGTTGTGGAAATGGGCAATGATAAAGTACAAAATAAATAACAAAAAAATATACCTTGCATTAACAATTTTTAAGATAGTGTTTAGAGTTCTAACATCTGGGTTCAAATGAAAGAAAAACATTGATAGAATCAGTAAAAATTAACTGTATTCAAGTGAGTCTCAATTGTTAAAAAAATAAAATATGGTGACAGTGTATTCAAATTGTGCACCCAAAAATGAAAATGAAGCATTCAATTTTATAAGAATACAAACAAAGATGAAAACTCAGCAAATGTTAATACTGAAAACAGACAAACAGCTATCATGAGTCATCATCCAGCCCAGGATTTGTTCTCTCGAGTTTTTGGCGATTCTGGCAACACTGTTCAACAGTGGCAAACAGTTTTGAAAATGGGTGACATGGGAGACATGTTGCCATGCAACTCAAGTTTTCACCTTGGAAGACACAAAATGAAAACCAAAAGACATATTTTTAAAACTGAGTGGCAGGCAATGCATTGCCAATGAGTGGGGATGCATTGTGACAACAGTGGGACCACATTACCAATCTGTTTTCAAAATGTGTGTGCACATTTGAAGTTTATGCCAAGAGTGGTGGTGACTGTGACTTGCTGAAACCATTAATCGCATATGATAGCACTTTTTGAAACTTCAAATTTAAAATTTCAACAAGTTCTGAAAACTGAGCAGTGATCTGTAGAAACTCAGTTTCCAATTGAGTTTTCAAATTGGAACTTTGAAGACTAGCTTGTGTGGCCACTGTAGATTTGAATCTATGAAATTGTTCAGAACCTGTGACAATGGTTTTGGTCACTCACATAGTAACACTGATTGTGACTGCTGGCACACACTTCATACTTGCTCTCTCTGTGATGGTAGCAAATGTGGTTGCATGACTGCTCCATTGTCAGAGCCAAACAGCACCATACGCCAGTGCCAGCGGTCAGAAAAGCAGTTTTTGGTCTGCCAGTGGAGTGGCTTTGTCTGTCAAGCACCTGTGTGCATTTATCCAAACCAGCTGCCACTTTGGTACCTTTGATACATATTGCTGACCATTTTGGTGGTGTGCCTATTTCTGTGACCTGTGTTGTTTGCTGAATATCAATTGGATGTCCCTACAGGTTCACTTTCCAGTAACTTTGCAATTGTGAATGCCACATCAATATCAATTACCATGCTACCATATTCCCTTGAAATACCCCTGGAGGTGATTGTTGCAGAGTGAGAATTTTGAGGGGGGGGATATTTAAAGAAATTTTAAGGGGATATTTTAAGAAATACGGTATGTAGTAAAACAGATTGAAGATAATTGAGTAGTAATAAATCAAGCACACCTGAACACTACATGCCAATGGCATCCTTTCACATCCAGCAATTCCACCAACACAGCGAGATTTCTCAAATCCATTAGATGTATATGCACTTGCACACCTAAAATTATCATACCAGCCAACAGTGCCGTAACACCAACACTGGATCGCCGCTCCAGGTAGAATGATGTGACATTTATGGGGATTGCCACGAATCAAATAACTGGTGTATGACAAGTCACGTTCTAAAAATCTCTGGGAGTTTCATATTAAAGAAATCTCAGAAAATATAATTAAATAGCCATTTAATTATATTTATATCTTTTCCGAGATTTTTCAGAGAGATTCAATTATATTTTTTATTTCTGTGGGAGAAAAAAAATCTCTCTGAAGTCACTTTTTTGAGAATTTTCGCCCCGATTTTTATACTTTTTGCCCCTTTTTACTTTTGAATTTACCACAATCCATGCTTTTTACCCATAATTTTGTCTATCGCATTACCTCTTCCCCCACGGGGGTTCATTTTTTTCGCCAGCAAAATTTGAGGGGGTTAATTCGAGGGGGGCTCATTCGAAGGGGGGGGGGGTATTATTTCATCAGAAATTTTCATGAAATTCATAGTAAAGAATACTCTTTTTCATACACAAAAACAGTAATAAACATAAGAAAATAAGTTAAATTGTGGCTATAGATGTACATCTGTACACAAATGAGCATATAAGCGTAGCTGCAATGCAAATAAGCAGTAATAAAAACATCATGTATTGCATACACGATGTAAATACCGTATTACCTCGAATTATCCCCCACCCTTGAATTAACCCCCCCTCGAATTAACCTCCCCTCAAAATGGGCTGGGGAAATAATAACCCCCCTCGAAATACCCCCCCCTTCGGAATGATGTACGTCATGTACATAAAAAATATGTCATGTATGCAATGTACATGTTGTATATTACTGTTAATTTGCATCGCAGCTACACATATTTAGACTAGTTTGTGTAGCTATCTACGTTTTTATGTCCAAATATATCCTGTTTGGACACATTTATTACCTGTTTTGGGTATGCAAATGCCTACTATTTACTACGATCCATACGAAAATTTCTAACGAAAAAATACCCCCCCTCGAATAAACCCCCCCTCGAATAACCCCCCCCCCCCCAAATTTTGCTGGCGAAATAATAAACCCCCATGGGGGTATTTCGAGGTAATATGGTACATCATTCTGGAGGGGGTATTGCGAGGGGGCTAATATTTTCCAAGCCCATTTTGAGTTGGGGGGGCTGGGGTAATTTGAGGGGGGGGGGGTAATTTGAGGTAATGCAGTATACATTGGCTTATTTATGTACCATTTTTGGCTTATTTTCGTGTCTTGAAAAAGTTTACATGAAAGCCTATCATATCTGAAATAAACACCTGCCCACCCATGTCCGGTCTCCAATTTTTGATATTACTTCAGATGCCCTACCTCCAGCTGTGGGCAGGGTGGAAAGCTAATGATAGGGTGGTATATAGGTGTAACCCCGTTCTACTCTTCATGAATGGAAGGGGCCACGGAAACTCACTACAGAGTGGGTTGCTGTCTATGTCAAAAAAAATTGTGGCGTTTTTGCTGTCCCACCCAGGTCCGGCCCCCAATTAGTTTTTTTTACTATGGTTTGGGAAACGGTCGCCAGCCACTGACTGCGCTACAGCAAAGGGCACCAATGCAAGACACCCTTTGGCACCCTAAAATGGCACTAGCGCCATTCCATATAATTAATATCTTGAGACCCCCATCCCCTAAGCAGCAGACAAAAATTTTTCTTTGCAACTTTTTAAATTCATGTTTTGCATTTATTTGCAGTAAAAAACTTTACCTCAAAAACGCCTCCATCAAAAAATTTACTGGGGGTGAATTAAAAATTATGAATTTTGACAATTTTTGCTCCTGTAATGACATCATTATGATGTCATAAAATTCATTCCACGTAAATTTTCTTATGGAAGCATTTTAGAGCTTGTGTTCTTTAGACAGTTTTGAACTTTAAACCCTCTTCCATAAGACATCCTAAAACAGCGTGTAAAGTGTGTAACAAAAAAAAGTGCGAAGTGAATTTTAAAATTTGCAAAAAAATAATTTTTTGGTTTGCTGCTAAGTGGCTTTGTTAAATTATATTTTATTTTTAGAGAGTTTCTGAGATTATATGTATTTAATGATATTTTCTCAAGTCAGCATTTTTTGAAACGCTAATGGCAAGGAAGCAAAGTCCGTGCCATCTGAGCATCCAACTGTTAATGTGTCTTCTTTTATCAGCTGAAATAGATTATTCATGCAACCACTCTAGAATGTCTACGTAGCATGTAGTTCATTTGGTATTATCCAAATACTTATTGGGTATGCAGTAAGTTGTGTATGTAAAATGGTTACGCATTGCGGGAGGAATATTGGTTCAGTCGATTTCATAGCTTCAGAAAATAATCCGTCTGTACAGGGTGGCTTACGTCAGGCACACGTATTTAATTTGCTCCCAACACGTCAATTTTGAATGAAAAATGCTCAAATTTGGCATGGGGGTAGATAAATGTACCCCATTTGTCGTGTTAAGACTCGCTTTGCCTAAGAACCAAACGTCCCTCCTTGTCACAAAATAGATTTTTGCGTTTTTCATCGTGGATTTGGAATCTACATGGTCGGGCTGAAAAGTCCCCGGGCAGTGCTCGTCATTCGCGCTAGTGGTGAACTATGGTCACAAAATTTTGACAGGTTAAGATATCAGGTGTTTTGAGTTTTCACCCAAAATTTCACCCCTCTAGCTCCACCCTCTGCGGAACTGTGGGGGTTTCAATTGCGGTCATTTTGTACTGATGTACACATGGTGCTCTAGCTCAATGCTGCTATAAGTTGTGATGATGAAACTTTGGCTAGTGTAAACCACCAGTGTTGGCGATGTGCTGATAGTATTCAACACTTTCATCAACATCATTGCTATTAAGGTAAAATTAATATGCAAATCAGGGTGATGTGCAAGAAACGTGGGAACTGTGATGGATGTTTTTGGTTATCATCTGAGATCATGTTGTATTGCAGTAATTTAAATGTTGTTTTGTAATGTGCAGTAAATGAATTATGTGGATAAAATTTCCCTATGTTTCATTACTTGTAGTGGACACATTACCTGTGTTCAACAGCAGTGAGTAGACTCCAAGGGGGGCTATTTTGAGAAGGAGAGGCAGAATGATGAATTTGGTAGTGAGAGTAGTGACAGTAATGACAATATGGACTGGGCTTATGCTATCATAGCTAATGTTGGTTAGTGCTGGCACATTGCCAACACTGGTGGCCTACACTAGGCAAAATTTCATGATGACAACTTAAAGCAGCGTTGAGCTAGAGCACCATTTGTACATCAGTACAAAATGACCGAAATTGAAACCTCCACAGTTCCCCAGTGGGTGGAGCTAGAGGGGTGAAATTTTGGGTGAAAACTCAAAACACCTGATATCTTAACCTGTCAAAATTTTATGACTGTAGCTTACCGCTAGCGCGAATGGCGAGCACTGCCCGGGGACTTTTCAGCCGGACCATGTACATACTGTATTTCCTCGATGTACCTCCCTCGAAATACCCCCCATCTCGAAATACCCCCCTCAAAATGGCCAGTATGAATTGATTAGCCCACCCCCTCGAAATCCCCACCCCCAAATTGAGTGTACAGAGAATGTACATGACAAAACTGCGGTTTTGTGATTCTGGCAATGCAAAACACACGTTAAAAACAATGAAATGTTATGTGAGAACAGTATTTATGCCATACTTGTATAAGTCCATAGACTTTTATATATAGTAGTTATCGTTGCATTTTTCTAAGTCATGTTACACATGACAATTTTGTACAGGAATTTCAAAAAATTTCTGGCGAAAAAATAACCCCTCCGTCGAAATACACCTCCCCTTGTTTCACCCCCCCTCTCAAAATTGTAACTCTGAAACAATCACCCCCAGGGGGTATTTCAAGGAAATATTTACAGTGTATAGAAACTCAAAATTTTCTTCAATACATAAACACCTTCCTGATCAAGTCCAGCCCCCTTTTTTATTTTCAAGTCACACACCCTATCTCTGGTTTTGGGAGGGGTGGAAAGCTAATACTTGTGGGGTATATAGGTGCAACCCCCCACTACCCCTCATGGATAAATGGGGCAGCGGTGACTCACTATAGAGGGGGTCGCCATATATGTGAAATTTTTTGCGGTGTTTTCACTGTCCTGCACAGGTCCGGCCCACAGTTTATTTCTTACGCTATGGCTTGAAAAAGGGGCATCAGGCGCCAATAACGCCACAGGAAATAGGTGCCATGGCGCGGCACCGCTTGGCCACCTGAAATGGTGCCAGTGCCATGGCGCTATTCCATCACGAACATTCCACAAACACCCATCATCTAAGCAACAGACAAGAAAAAGAACTTTTGCAAATTTTAAAATGCATTTTTTTCTTTTCTTTTTTACACACTTCACACACTGGTTTACAAAGTTTTTAAGAGGGGGGGTGTAGGGTTCCAAGCTGTGTAAAAAAACTTTACCTCAAAAACGCTTCCATTAGAAAATCTACTTGGGATTAACTTTATGATGTCAAAATTACGCCATCAAAGGAACAAAAATTGTCAAAATTTTCCATGTTCAATTAACCCCAAGTAAATTTTCTAATGGAGGCATTTTTGGGGTATAGGATTTTACGCAACTTGGAACCTTAAATCTTCCTCTATAAAACACCCTAAACCCGCGGGTCAAGTTTGTCACAAAATAAAAGCAAAAAAAGCTTTTTGAAATTTAAGGTTTGGGATAGGGGTAAATATTGAGGCATTGGGATTAGTGATGGAATGGCCCCATGGCACTGGCACCATTCGAGAAGGTCATTAGCACTTAGCGCCATTTTCCTGTTGCGTTATTGGCGTCTGACGCCCCTTTTTTAAGCCTTAGCATAAGAAATAAAGCTGGGAGCTGGACCTGTGCGGGACAGGTAAAATACTGCAATTTTTTTTCATGTATACGACGACTCCCTCTAAAATGAGTTGCCGCTGCCCCATTTATTCATGAGGGGTAGTGGGGGGTTGCACCTATGTACCCCACAAGTATTAGCTTTCCACCCCTCCCACAACCGACAGGGCATGCAAAGTGAAGAAAAAAATAGGGGGCCGGACTTGATCGGGAAGGTGTTTATATCCAGAAATGTCATCTTCCAACTGAAAAAAATTGATCACAGTCAAAAGTCATCATTTGTTGGGCTGTTTTTTGAAAATTCATAACTTTTGGTTTATATTATCTATCAATGTAATATTTTGGATTTTTTAAAAGATAGTTTTGGAGATTTATTGGCCCATACAAACAAACTTTCTCACACTTTTTTCTCACTGAAAATCATGGCCAAAATTTTGAATGTGCCAAATTTTCATGTTTGAACTGAGAGCTTGGCAAATTTGTCAGAAACTATGCTCAATTGCAGGGCTTGTTAGAAACAATAAATTCAAAAATGATGTTTGCACTTTTTCCACAACAGTATGAAACACCCATCTTGCCATCACAGACAATCCTGCCCTGAAGACTCAGATGAAGTTTTTATGAAAAAGGTTTCCATCATAAGCTTAGGTTATTTTATCATGCTCTTTAATTTCTATGTCTCCATTTTTGTTTAACATACCGTATTACCTCGAAATACCCCAATGGGGGTTTATTATTTTGCCAGCAAAATTTGAGGGGGGTTAATTCGAAGGGGGGGTTATTTTTTCGTCAGAAATTTTTGTAAGGATCGTTGTAAATACTAGGAATTTGCATACCCAAAACAGGTAATAAATGTGTCCAAACAGGATATATTTGGACATAAAAACGTAGATAGCCTAAACTAGATAGATACAAACTAGTCTATGTGTAGCTGCAGTGCAAATTAACACTAATATACATCATGTAAATAAATACATTGCATACATGACGTATTTATTATGTACATGACGTACATCATTCCGAAGGGGGGGGTATTTCGAGGGGGGGGTTTATTATTTCCCCAGCCCATTTTGAGGGGGGGGGGTAAATTTGAGGGGGGGTTAATCCAAGAGGGGGGGATAATTCGAGGTAATACGGTAATTTGAAACGGTGCTGTCATACAAAAATGCACTTTTTCCAAAATTATCACAAGTGTGGTCATGCAATATCCAATAAAAATAATTTGTACCAGTGGCTCAGTGTTATCAAAGTGGCTTTTAGCTGGCCATTTTGTTATTTTTTATTTCTGCTTCCAACCAGAAAGCTATGAACATTTGAACAGTTGTCCCTCTTTAGCACACTATTATGTAATATCATTTCATCAAAAAGTGTACAAAAACAAAAATAACCAAATGGTCAGCTTAAAGCCACTGTTAGAACACTTAGCCACTGGTACAAATGATTTTTTGGATATTGCAGGACCACACTTATGGTAACTTTGGAAAAAGTGCATTTTTGTATGACTGCACCCTTCCAACGTTTGACAAAGAATGAAGGTGTACAAATTAAAGAGCACAAAAATAACCTAAGTTTAAATATGATGAAACCTTTTTCATAAAACTTCATCCAGAGTCTTCAGGACAGGATTGTCTGTGATGGCGAGCTGGGTGTTTCAAACTGTTGTGGAAAAAAAGGTGCAAACATCATTTTTTGAGTTTATTGTTTGATAACAAGCCATGCAATTGAGCACAGTTTCTGACAAATTTGCCAAGCTCTCATTTCAAAACTAATAATTTGATGCCATTTTCAAAATTTCGGCCATGGTTTTCAGTGAGAAAAAAGTCTGATAAAGATTTTTTTGTATGGGTCAATTAATCTCCAAATTATCTAGATAAAAATCCAATTTATTTCATTCATAGATAATGTCAAGCAAAAGTTATGAATTTTCAAATACCGTATTACCTCGAAATACCCCCAGGGGGTTTATTATTTCGCCAGCAAAATTTGAAGGGGGGATAATTCGAGGGGGGGGGGGGGGGGGTTATTCGAGGGGCGTGCACTGATACGCACACGTGCCCGATACGCACATATGCCCGTTTTTTTCACTTGACACTTTATCAAGTGATTTTCAGATATGAGTAAAGTGAAAAAAAGTTGCGCAATGACATTAGTAAACTTTTTCACTTCACTCATATCTGAAAATCACTTGAAAATGTGTCAAGTGAAAAAAAACAGTGAAAAATAGCCATTTTTCACTGTTTTTCACTTGACACATTTTCAAGTGATTTTCAGATATGAGTGAAGTGAAAAAGTTTACTAATGTCATTGCGCAACTTTTTTTTCACTTTACTCATATCTGAAAATCACTTGAAAAAGTGTCAAGTGAAAAAAACGGGCATATGTGCGTATCAGGCACGTGTGCGTATCAGGCCTGCCCCTTATTCGAGGGGGGTCTATTATTTCGCCAGAATATTTCGGAGATTCCCCATATGCAGATGTAGAAAAATCGAACGATCACATAGATTTATATGTGCTTATAGGCATATATTACTGTATATACACAAAAACCCTTCACTAACGTCACTTAATCATCAGTTTTAACGTGTGTTCTGCATTGTACAGATCACAAACTGCGGTATTTGTCATGTACGTTCACGTTACACTCAATTTTAGGGGGGGATTTCGAGGGGGGGGGGGTTATTATTTCCTCAGCCGAAATTTAGGGGGGGGGGGGGTATTTCGAGGGGGGGTTAATTCAAGGGGGATAATTCGAGGTAATACGGTAACAGCCCAAAAAGCCATGAGTTTTGAGTTTGATCATGTTTTTCAGTAGGAAGATGACATTTACAGATTATTTATGTATGGAAGAAAATTTTGAGTTTCTTTGTCTGTAGATTCCAAATCCATGATAAAAAGGGGGTTAAAAATTTGAAACTTAAAAATAGTATTTGTAGGACAGCACCCTCTCAAATGATGTTTAATACAAAATGGAAATATACAAATGAAAGACCATGAAAAAATAACATAAGTTTATGATCATAAAAATTCCCGTGAAATGCCCCCCCTCGAATAAACCAGAGTTGTTAAAAGGTACGTGCGTTTACTCGAAAAATAAGCGTACACGAGTACGCGGTAAATACGTTTACATATACTTTTTTTAAAGTAACGTACTCACATGTACGCGTACATTTTTGAGGCATACGCGTAAAGAAAATGTATTTCTGTGAATTCAATTTGGCACATATTTATAAGGTGACTACGCTGCAATTTACTATATTTCCTCGAAATACCCCTGGGAGTGATTGTTTTATAGTGAAAATTTTGAGAGGAGTTGAACAAGGGCGGGTATTTCGAGAGTTTTTACATTTCGCCAAAATTTTTCAGAACTCTCAGCACTAATTCGTTCTTTGTAACATATGCTGAGGTAGAAAAATGCAACAACAAGCTCCATGTATAAAAGTATTTTTATTGACTTACATATATATGTATGTAAATATAGATGATATATACTCTGTTCTAACGTGACTTGGTCATTGTTTAAACATGTGTTCTGCATTTCACAGAACACAAACTGAAGGTTATAATATTTACCGTATTTCTCCGTGTAAAGGACCCCCCCGTGCACAACACCCGTGGTGTTATACAGCTGCATAGCACCCCGGGGTGCTATGCTAGGTTTCAAAAAATCACTGATTTGAATTGCTTAAATATCACTTAAATGGCGCGCGCCACTCATTGTAATTCCGCGGCGCGCATTTTTCCATTTTTGCTGCACGCTGGGAACCGAAAAAGCCTAAATATGTCGTGACGTGTATCATAAATTTCAAACGAAAGCACACTTTTTTTAGTTTGGTCCAGTTTCCGTGTATAACACCCCCTGACCTAACACCCGGGTGTTTTACAAGTTTTAAAAAAGGTTGCTGGAAAGGGTCTCGATTTTGTATAGCACCCGGGTGCTTTACACGGAGAAATACGGTACGTTCCATTTACGTTCAATTTGGGGGGGGGGGGGCTTTCGACAAGGGGTCAATTATTTGATTCGTAGGGCCATTTTGAGGGTTATATTTATTTCAAAAACGTACCCAGTTCTGCATATTCTATGAAGAAAAGTGCTCGCTTTTGCATTTTAATGGGAAAAAAATTTTGTACTCACATTTATGCGTGCGTACGAGTAAAAAATAAGTATTTTACATTTTCGATACTTTGTGGTGAGTAAAAAATAAATACTTTACGTTTACATATACTTTTAAAAAAGTTCAGTAATTCTAACAACTCTGGAATAAACCCCCTTCAATTAACTCTACTCGTAATTTGCTGGCGAAATGGTAAATGAAATGATAAACAATCTAACAGATGAGCACATAGAGCGTTGCAGTGCACTATCATCTATCTTTGGGCAGTTTGGTTGCATGACGCACGTCTCCATTGTATTTCCAAACGCATTGGGACAATGTCCCGATTCATAGCAGCCCCCAACTGTATCTCCTGCTGAATTGGCAAGACAATCATATAAATCTTTCTTCACCAGTTTGCCTGAAGGACACTTTAGTTGATTATTTGAAACTGCCGCAATAATGCTTGCAAAAATGATCAAGAGCATCATCTTTAGGGGTTTTTTTTACTTGTGTTTGTCACTTTTGTGTTCCACATGAACCTTTAAAGTTATCTAATAGGAAAACGTACCAAACTTTCTGATGCATATTTTGAGGAAGAGAAATTGTTGAATGCAAGAGACAGTATTTTTGTTCGTTTTATAATACCGTAAATACTCTATTAATGCGGCTGTCGCATTACTGTTTTCAGCACAATTTTAGGGGTCACACTATTGGAGTTGTCGGATTAATAGAGAGGGTCACATTTTTTGCCTCAACTCAACGACCCAACTGTCCACGTAACTCAAGTGTGAGCATTATAATTGTAAAGGCTTTTTCAAGGTGTAGAAGGAAGATAAGGGAGAAAAAACGCCAGAAGTAGGTGAACAATAGCCCAAAGAGAGGTAAAAGAACATGTAGTAAACTCGGGGGACTTTTTCGAAGTCATTGTTCTATGGGATTTTTGTACGAGTGCGAATATCTAAACTTGGCACACGTCCAAGTTGCTTGCGTTTCATGTAAACAAGTTTAAAGACGCACGATTTCTGTTCGCGTCAGCGTTCGCGTTCGAATCCAATTAAGCGACCGCAAATGGCCGCTAATGGCGTCCCACGTATTT
Organism: Sphaerolaimus hirsutus; assembly: GCA_964036195.1. Lineage (NCBI taxonomy): Eukaryota > Metazoa > Nematoda > Chromadorea > Monhysterida > Sphaerolaimidae > Sphaerolaimus > Sphaerolaimus hirsutus. The sequence goes on along the minus strand of OZ038453.1, from coordinate 26,488,319 downwards.
ACTAGTTGAAACTTGTGTTGACTTAATCGCATTCCGCGGCCTTTATCGGTGACGCGAACAGAAATCGTGCGTATTTAATCTATTTGAAATGAAAAGAATTTGGACGTGTGCCAAATTCATACTTCATTACTTTTTCGGAGGGATTCGTCTGCACTGCGACGATAAGATCCGACCTAAGGCCTTACAATCCGACTTTTTATAACGGTATACCTATCAAATTCATATCGTTATCATATAAAAGTCGGATTGAATAAAAGGTATCATGGACCGAATGGAATCCGTCCATTCAAATTCGAATTTAAAACAAGGGCCGAATCACTGATTCATTTCATGTCGACTGAGTTTACTAAAAGTAGTGAAAATAGGCAGTTTGACACGTGAACTAATGATAGAGGAGAAAAAAACAAATAAACACCTTCCCGGACAAGTTCACCACCCAATTTTTTATTTCACTTCGGATGTAATATCTCCGTCTATGGGGGTGTTATAAAGCTGAAACTTTGAATATACAAAGTTGTAACACCCCTACTCTGCTTCAATGGGGGGAGGTGGGGTGACTCACTGCAGAGTGGGTTGCCCTACACACAACAATTTTTTTTGGCTTTTTTGGTGTCCCAAACAAGTTCACCACCCACTTGATTAGCTACACTTCAAGGGTCCTATCTCCAGCTGTGAGGATAGTATAAAACTGAAATTTGGGCTATGTTTTGCAAACAACCCCCTCTCACAATACACCAGTGGGTGGCCACCAACGACCCGCTACTGCATGGGTCGCCACATATAAAGTTGTTCATTTTGTTTAACAACCCAAGTGTCCCAAACAAATTTGCCACCCAACTGCAATTCAAAAAATGTTGTGAGAACATACCTTATTGAAAATTGAGTCAGATTTGAACCCTAGTTCTGCTTGTTAAATTTTTTTCAGTAGGGTACCCCCTTCATCCCATAAACAGCAGACCGAAAATTTCACTTTAAACCAACTTTTTGTTTCACACTTAAAAAGTTGGTTTACAAAGTTCACTAGGGAAGTGTCCAAGGTTCAAAGTTACGTAAACAACATGACCTCTAAAATGCCTCCATAAGGAAATTTATTTGGGGTGAATATTATGATGTCAAAATGACATCATCACAGGAACAAAATTTGACAAAATTTCCACTTTTTCATTCACCCTAAATAAATTTCCTTATGCAAGCATATTAGAGGTTATGTTGTTTACATAACGTTGAACCTTAGACCCTCCCCTAGTGAACTTTGTAAACCAACTTTTTAAGTGTGAAACAAAAAATTTGTTTAAAGTGAAATTTTCAATTAGCTGTTTATGGGACGGGGTGGTTGCCCTACTGAAACAATTTTTAATGAGCAGAACTAAGGTTCAAATCATATAAAATTTTATATCAGGCATGTTCTCACAACATTGTTTTATAATGCAGTGGCAAACTTGTTTGGGAGATTTGGGGTTGATTTAAAAAAATGAGCAAATTTATATGCGGTGACCCATGCTTTAGTGGGTCATCGGCAGCCACCCACTGGTGTATTGTGAGGGGGGTTGTTTGCAAGACATCCCCCAAATTGCAGCTTTCTATTGCCCTCACAGCTGGAGATATGGCCCTTGAAGTGTAGCTAATCAAATGGGTGGTGAACTTGTTTGGGACACGGAAAAAGCCACACAAATGTTTGCATATAGGGCGACCCACCCTGTAGTGAGTCGCCGCACCTTCTCCTATCGATACTGAGTAGCGGGGTGTTAGGACTTTATATCCACCAAATATTAGCTTTATACCACTCCCATAGCCAGAGATTTTGCAACTGAAGTGAAATAAAAAAATGGGTGGTGAACTTGTCCGGGAAGGTGTTTATTATGATGACAAAATGTATATTTTTTGGTTCCTTATTCAGATGGGTTATGGTAGATTTCCATACTAGGTGTAATGTCCCCCGAGTATAATCACTTTACACTAAATTTGGGTGAGGGGCGGGAGCATTTCGGGGGGGGGGGTTATTCGAGGAAATATGGTATGTATTTATTTATAACTTTAGCGGAAGTGCGCTAGTCAATGGCTTTTTTTACAAAAAAAGTAAGCAGAAAGTAAGATCACATTTGGCACTTCCCATAAAACCGAATAAAGCGAAATGCACCCGATAAGAAGCATTAAACAACTTCGGATGTGAAGAAGTGGGCGCTCCTTGCAGAATGAATCTGTTGCATTTTACATGCGTGCTGGGTGCGGTGGCTGCGTGCAGCTGGGCTATGCCGTGCAATGAGCACCACGTCTGCTTGGGAACGAAACACTGCATTCTGGTTGGTAACAATGATGGCCCGATGCCAAACCTTCTGGAAACTGTCTACATTTTTAACTGTTTTTTTCAAAAATGATTTTTGGGTGTTTTCCCAAAAGTTTTTAAATTTTCAAATTTTAGTTTTCATCGTAAGCAGAAAGCGGCTAAGGACATTTGAGAATGGCCGCTCAAAATAATCAACCAAAAGTGTATTTACATGAAAGCACAATCAAGAAACCATTAATACGGGATTACAGCTCAGCGGCATTCGATGTGAAACGATGACATAAAATTATGTTGTAAAACTGATTACCTACATTAAAATAGACAGAGATACAGAATTGAAGTTTCAGAATTAGATAGTTCTAATAATTGTGTGTTACGTTCCCCAAAAAATTAAGAAAATAATTATTGGAATAAGTTATTAATTTTACATCAAAATTTACATACTTTTCATCAACATTTTATGTCAACAACAAAATTTTTATGTACAATTGATAACTACTTAAATAATGATTAGTTTACCGTATTTTTTCAAAATACCCCCTCGAAATACCCCCTGTAAATTGACACTCTGCAATAATTACCCACCCCCTCGAAATACCCCCCCCCCCCCAAATTGAGTGTACAGTGCATGTATTGTTAAGTTTCATTAATACGGTGAGGTTTTGTGCATCCGTGCTGGATTTAGGAGTGTTTTGAGGGTCTGTAAGTACCCATTTGTGTTCATGCTGATGAGTTCCCGCACAAATATGGGTAGCAGGTCCATGAGAAGGGACGAAACCTGCTTTCTTTTCATTTTGTTAAAATTAAAAATTGGTCTGTCGGGAAAGTTCGTGCCGTTTCAGGATCGCCGCCCATTGGATCGTCCTGGATGATCAGCGGGCATTCAGCCGACGTATATAAGCTGGAATTTATCCAAGCATAAATTTTTACCACAAAATTGATTACGTAAAAGTCGATGCAGTGCTGATTTATCTCTCAATAATGTTCAAAACTCAACGTGCACGATCCAGCGTTTCCGTGGTTTTCGATTTTTCGATGAAATTTCAATGTAAAATCGGCTGGAAACATAAAGTAGGAGATATGTATTATCATCCACTTTTATGTAATCAATTTCGCGGTAAACTTTTATTTTTGAATTTTACGTTGAGCGGTAATTCCAGCTTATATACACCGACTCAAAACTCACAATCCCCGACCATCCAAGGGAAGACGGAACGAACTTTCCCGACAGCCCAATACATGTATTTACATTACATGACAAAACTAACATGGCGAAATAATAAGCCCCCCCTTTTTAAACCCCACTCAACATTCTCACTCTGAAACAATCAGCCACTGGGGGAATTTGAGGAAATACGGTACAAAATTTTTTGGGACACAATTACTAGAACTTTCCAATTATAAAATTTCAATGATGTACCTTTGTCTATTTTGATGTACCGTATTACCTCGAAATACCCCCCCCCCTTGATTTGACCCCAGCCTTGGATTAACCCCCTCTCAAATTGGGCTGGGGAAATAATAACCCCCCTCGAAATACCCCTCTCGAAATACCCCTCTCGAAATACCCCCCTCCAGAATGATGTACATCATGTATGCAACATACATGATGTATTTATTACTCCTTAGGCGGCGTTTACACGGATTTGCTGTGATGACAAAAAATGCAATTTTTATAACTGTTCTTGTGGAATCAACGTGAAATATATTACATGTGAGATACCTAACGATGGCAAAAAAAGATTTGAAAATTCAAAAACATTTTCGAATTTTCGAATTTTTTTGGACTTTTCGAATTTTTATTTCACCCTTGGAAAAAACACTTAAAAATCGATTTATTTTTTCACAAAGTTCGAAATTCAAAAATTCGAAAATACTTTTCGAATTTTTCAGGGAATTCAAGGCCACAAAATACATTTCTGAAGTTCAACGTCTAGATCAATTGAGATTGATATGTGGAACATATGAAAAAGTGTAATGTAATGAAAAAAAACATCAACAAAAACGTTGGAAGCCGCGGCAGCAGAGGCGGACCCGTAGATAGACTGTATATTCTGCGGACATAATACTCTGCAATCAGGCTGTCCGCGCCGGAAACGCGTAGTGTTTCCGGCGCGTTTATCGCTGCGCGCCCGCCAAAATCACAAGCGCTTTAAGGACTGCGCACTAAAGTGTTTGCGGGGGGAAACCCTTTAGCGCGCGTGGTTCCCGGGCCGCAGTCGCGCAGCGCATGTGCCACCTGCGCGCTTGCGGGGGGGAGGGAAACCCTTTCGGCGTGCGTGGTTCCCATATTAATAACGCTTTTGCATGTCATGGGCTGCGTGTTTGCAGCTGGGAACCGCGTTAACGATCAATGACGATTTGTCATTGATCGTTAAAGTTTTTTTCGCAGTTTGAATTTATTTTTGTGCCACACTCTGGATGTCAACTGGTTTCAATGTCAACTCGATTTGAGCTCTACTTGATGAAAAAATGTTTAACATGCACACGAAATGAGTTTTTTTGTATGGAGCAATCATCACTTTGCACAAATTGGTTAGGATAATTAAATACATTGATCAGTAATCACTTATTTTTCTTTATGTGTACAAATTACTGAGTGATAATTGGTAATAAATACTCAAAACACTTGGAGCCTCAGTGCAAATTAGGATTCTAATCCCCGCCTATATTTATATCAAGTATTCGCAAACTATCAACTCTATTGGCTAACTATAAACTAAAATTTTAATTACGGCCAGGGGGAACTCCAAGAGCCTGTAAAATGTCAAATGTCATGCAAAGTGTCAAAAGTCATGGAAAATGCCCTGCAAAATAGCAACCGAGTTGCCATTTTGCAGTGCATTTTCCATGACTTTTGACACTTTGCATGACATTTAACATTTTACAGGGCTTTTTACAGGGTCTGGAAGTGGCACCAGTTGGCCCAGTTGACATCCGATAAAACTTATACTGGAGCGCATACTTTCCGCAGAATCGTAAGAAAATGATGCAAACTGAATGTGAAAAATCAGCGTTGCGTGACAAAACCCTAAAAAACACATGAGCAATGGAATGGAAACAGGAAAAAAATGTTATGGTTTTTCATTCATATAGAATATGGTACAGATTTGACTTTCAAGTGTGTAGTATGTGGACTAAAACTACATTTTGGCGCTCACGAAAATGATAGTATGGCAACCTCCAAAAGGCGATCAGGTATAAATTACATTTGAAAAGTGGCAAAAGAAAAAAACCGCAGTTGCGCTGCATGGTTTCATCGTTGTTAAAACATATTTACGTTCACTCAATAAATACATACCTATACCTACTTGACTATGTAATGGAGTCATAGAGTGTGTTATTTCCTAGCCTATCTAAATGCTCCGATCTGCGTGTGCTGCGAAATGCGATACTCAGCGATCGATAAATTTCGTTCCAATTGCCGCTTTAATGCACATTGATTTGTACCCCTTGAAATACCCCCTCGTTTAACCCCCCATCCAAATTCTCACTCTGAAACAATCATCCCCGGGGGTATTTTAAGGAAATATGGGATTCAGTTTTTACGTAAATCTCCTTTCCAGCAAATCTCTAAAGCGACATTTACACTGGTTTACCCACCCCTAACGATGGCAAAAAAAGATTCAAAAATTTGAAATATTTTTGAATTTTCTAATTTTTTCAGAATTTTCGAACTTTACCCCAAAATTTTAATAAAAATTACCCCAAAAAATTCGAAAATTGCCTAAAATTTTCCTAAAAAAATTGAAAATTGCCCAAAAAGATTCGAAAATTCAAAAATTCAAAAATTAAATTCAAAATTCAAAAATTAATTTGAGGAAAAAATCGAAAATTCAAAAATTCATTTTGGAAAAAAACACTAAAAAATTTAAATACTTTTTTTCATAGGGTTTGCCATCGTTACCCACCCCACACACGCTAGCTGACATCGCAATTACTTTATAAAATTCAGTTGACATGCAGCGTGTATGTGCCTGCGCACACTAGTTTCCACACAAAATTTCGAAAACTCACAAATCAGCTTAGAATACTATTTGAGTTTGAGTTTTCTACAATGGGGTGGCCGTCAACTACAGTTGACAGAGATTAAAAATGACTCATTGTGGAAAATTCAAACACGTTCAAAGCTCATTTATGAGTTTTGGAAATTTCGTGTGAAAACTAGTGTGTGCAGGGCCTATGGCACAGATATACTCCAATCAATAAATTGGATGTAGCCCTATTGATTGGTATGCCTATTATCATTGGTGGAAATGTGGTGTTTATGTCAATGGGATAATTATATAAAGTCAATCTGCTCTTTTCATCGATTTTTTTGCATTGCCATTGGAATTTATATTTATTGTTACAAAGATTACAAGATAAGATAATAATGTAAATTTGATATATGTCCATGTGTGACATAATTGTCAAATTTCGCAGTGACATTTACAAATTTGAGATTAGAGATGCAATTAGTGTTAGCTTCCTCGCCGCTGCTACTAAAAATCAGGTGTTTTGTCGGTGTGAACAAGTAATATTTAGCAGCACTGAGCAGGGTTGGCAAAATCTCAGAAAAAAAATAAAAATAAAATAGAAAATTGAAGAATAAAATAAAAATAAAATGTAAAATTGAAGAATAAAATAAAATAAAAATGTAAAATTGAAGAATAAAATAAAAATAAAATACAATTTTAGTAAAACGAATTTTACTTAAATCAATCCTGGTCACAAACTATAATAAAAAATCTAAATAAAAATAAAATGAAAAATTGAAGAATAAAATAAAAATAAAATGGAAAATTGAAGAATAAAATAAAAATAAAATACAATTTTAATAAAAATAAAATAAAATTTTAGTAAAAAGAATTTTACTAAAACCAACCTTGGCACTGAGCCCTTGACCGCTGTGTGAATTGCAGTGAGCATACAGTGTGTTTCATGCAAAATTTTATTGAGTTGTATTCTTTTTATCTTTTGTATGTAGATTTTGACAAAATTTTATAATTGCACATGAAAATAGAGTAAGTAAGAATGATAAAATTGAATAGGTATGTAACATTGGTACAGATTACCCAGTCACTGTTAAATCATTTTCTCTGGGAGAATCTCTTTATTTTTGCAACGATGCCAATCCCTTACTTTGGCAATTTCAATGTTAGTCACACCCCATTGGTACTTCTTTCATGAAATTACCACTGTATTGTGCCGTACTAGTGGTGTAAAAGCGCTACGGCGCTGGCACCTGGCGCTAGCGCCAAAGGAGAAAGCGCCATGGCGCTTTCTGGTGCTTGGCGCTATTTTACAATGGCGCCAGTGGCACTTGGCGCTAGTGGTTGGAAAAAGCGCCATGGCACTTTTGGTGCTTGGCGCCAAAGTTCTGGCGCTTTTCACATCACTAGCCGGTACACGCTAGTCTTCAACTAATGTTTTGAAAAATAGTTAATCAGATTTGAAGGCATTAGAGTTTTAGAAATTTCAATTATAGATATCGTTTTTTTCTGATTTCAATCGATGTTACATGAATTTTACATTGGGTTTGCGATTCTCACATTTACCTAGGTAAACTCGGCGGACATGAAACGAGTCAGTGATTCGGTTTTAGGGAGTCCGCATCCGAAATCGAGGTACGAGTATTGTATGTCGTGCACCGCAGAAAATCCTTATGATGTACATAATATTTTTTTTCAATGTTGAGGGTTTTGTCCTGTTAAATAAAATGGAATGTGATTCACCGCACTTTTGAATACGCTGTCAGTGTCAATCGCCCAATCAATAATGTTGTTTTTTTATCAGTGCATGTTCTACATAGGTAGGTATACTCGGCGTACCGCAAAGCATGCCGGAATCCCACCATAAATAAATGAATAATCTCATGTGATAAATTTCGTAATTAATTACTCCATATTCAAATGACTATATTATGATGGAAAGCTGTATGATTTTTTATTCATTATTCATACATACATAGGTTATCGCACTAAGTGTGATGTCCGCCGAGTATTCGTAATTACTATCTACGTCTGCATTGAACATTGTTATTTCTTAGTATTTACACATTATTTAATGTTCAATCAATAATCGACTTGTTTCAATCACTCAACGCGCGCGATTCCAGCGCGTTTATGGTTTTCTTAAAGCGCTTGCGGTCATGGAAACCCTTTAGCAGAGGGTTTCCAGACGGCAAACACTTTCGTGCGCATGCGTCTGCGTGTTTATATTTTCGGGAACCCCGTTAAGCGGCGTGGTTCCGCGAGTGGAGTCACGTGCACGCATGTGCCACTGCGCGCTTGCCATTTGGTAAACCCTTTAAGGCAGCGCGTAACGCGTTTATGGCTTAAAGGGTTTCCGTCGCGGCCAGCCTGTCTGCAATCACACTCATTTATGTCTCACATGGGAAGCGTGCCAGTTATGATGAAGCATGCGATTTTGTATAAAAAATGCCTGTAAACCCATAAATCCTCAAATAAGTCTTCCTCCCCTCGAAACCCACCCCCTGTTGTGAACGTGAAGCAAAAATCACTCGTCCCCCATTAAACCCCTACCTCAAAATATTCTGAGGAAAAAATAACTCCCCGGGGGACTTCTGTATCGTTCCAATTTTAGTATATGTCCACGAGTGACTTATTCAAGGATTTACAGAAATTAATATCATTATAACAGAGATGACTTTTTCAACTTTTCATGAAAATCGCATGGGCAAAAAAGGGGGTTTAAAGTGACTGGGGTAAATGTATTGTAGTATTTTTAGGACGGGGGTGGGCGGTAGCCACAGAACACGTAGTTTTAGCTCAGAACTGCTTGGCAAAAATTTTGATTTATAGGCTTTTTTGGGGTGTAGAAGGAAGAAAAGGGAGAGAAATTGCTAAAAGTAGGTGTAAAATAGCACAAAATGGGTATAAAATAGCATATAGTACTAAAAATAGGTAAATAGGAACAATAACTAGTGATTTTGGAGGCAAATATCTATAAAAAAGTATGAAAAATAGTGATTATGAGCAAAAATTGGGGTTGTGTTTCTCAAAAATTGCTCCAGATAGGTAGATAGCTGAGCAATTTTGGGGGGTTTAGGGGGTAGTAGCCCAAAATTTTGCCTCTGGTATAGATAGATAGCTCAGCGGCCTCTGGGACAGATAGATAGTTGGGTGGTTTGGGGGGTTACCCCCCACCATTGGAGACCCCTTGGTCCACATGAGTGCTTCCACCATTCGTGATGCTAAATTGCAGTGAAAAAAGTTCAAATTCAATACTTTTTCAAAAAAATTTGAAAACTAACCAAAAAAATGCGAAAACTGCCCAAAAAGATTCGAAAATTGCACAAAAAAATTTGAAAATTCGAAAATTAAATTCGAAATTCGAAAATTAATTTGGAGAAAAATTCAAAATTCGAAAATTCATTTTAGAAAAAAACACTTAAAAATTTAAATACTTTTTTTCGGAGGGTTTGCCATCGTTAGAGATACCTCAATCAATCATGATTGTGCCAGCTTCACTGCCTGGGGCATACATCAAATACTATAATTTCCCTAATCACGCACACTAGATCACACTTTTTGCATGTTGTCATAGGTTTGTCGGAGGGTTTGTTCTACATGACCTCGCTAGCGAGGCCGCATAGAACCAACCCTCCGACAAACCTACAACAACAAGAAAAATGCATTATTGCATAAGGCCCTGTTTACACGGATTTTTGGTGACGACAGAAAAAGTCTGTCGTCACAGACATTTTTGGATGAAAATTGTAAAAATTTCGTGTGTGACGACAAATTAGCCTCGATAAAAACGGGACAAATCGGCCTCGATGGCGCCGACAAACATAAAATTTGATATTATGCACTCAAAATGCCATTTTTTGTTCTGATGAAACCATAGTATAGTTGGCACAAAATATTTATTCAAATGTGCTATTAATTGCATGCACTTTGCAATGACTTCTCATGCCACTGGGTAATGGCAACTGTAGAATGTTGTCACAAGCAAAGCACGTTCACAGCTTGTGACAACACTTTTGGAATGCATCTGTAAATAAAATGGAAATTTTTTAAAAAGTTGTCGGAACGCCTCGGTAGCGAGGCTAATTTGTCGGAACGCTAACGCCATGTATTTTATATAAAAAAAACCGTTTTTTTTATTTTAAACGTTTTTAAACAGTTTTTTTAAAAGCTCCCAGATATGGCCTTGTGTCAACTAGCGATGGAAAAGTGCCAGGAAAATGGCGCCAGGCGCCAAGGGCCCCTGTCAAAAAATTGGCGCCACGCGCCAAAAGGCGCCAGAGAAAATGGCGCCATTTTTTCTGGCGCCTGGCGACATTTTTTCAGATGGCGCCATGGCACCATTTTTCCTGGCGCTTTTCCATCACTAATCCCATTATAGTCAAATGTTCTTGACTTCAAGTGAAGTTTGGCATGGAATAGTGATCAAACAAGTTTATAAAAGGACGTTGTTACTTTGGGAGTGATGTTAAATTTTTTTACACATTGTGAAGGTACATGGAAGCACATTACTTGAATGTGGAAGCACATTGCCCATGGTAGCACATAGAAATGTATGCTTTGATACAGGGGTTGTGCAGATTTGGACCAACGCGGGGGTTCATATAGAGAGCAAATCGCTAGAGATAGATAGCTGAAAAAAATTTTTTTTGGGGGGTCAATATATAGGCTTTTCCAAGGTATAGAAGGAAGAAAAGGGAAAAAAACGCTGAAAGTATGTGAAAAACAGCTAAAATAGGTATATAAGTACATATAGTACAAAAAATAGCTGAAAATGAGCAATAAGGAACATGAATTAGAATTTTGAAGGTGAAAACTGTAAAATGTATGAAAATTATCAATTTTGAGCCAAAATTTGGGCAAAATTTTGACGATTTGGGGATAGATAGCTGAAAATTTTCCCTCTGGGATAGATAGATAGCTGGCGAATTTTTTTTTTTGGGGGGGGGTAACCCCCCCAACCGCCCTACTCAACCCCTGCTTTGATACTAAATATGCCACAAAATCAATGAAAACAACCACCAATGTCAATGTGTGTGAAATTGCGTGCTTGTGCACAAAAATCTTGCAAAATACCTAGTGCTTAGCTTATAATTTAGGATACCTTATGAAATAGTACAATATCATGCTTGAATTGTGTATCATGTTCAAACTGAGTCCCACTGTAAGAGCATTGTAAAAAAATACAGCCCAGAGTTCAAAACAAGCCAATACAGTATTATACGTATTTTTGACTGTTGTATTTCTTCTAATAGAATGGCACCATTCTCGTATTTACTTGAGTAGTTCCCCGGGGGAATTATTTTTTCATCAGACAATTTTGAGGGATGAATTATTCAAGGGGGAATTATTATTCCATTAAAATTCGCAAGCACATTTCTATCATACTACATACACATGTATGTCCTGTTTCCGTTGATATTGCACATTCCATTGCATCTTCACACAGCAGATGTGCTCAATTTGCACTGAATCAAACCAGACAGCTGTTTTGTTCAGTCTGACTTTATTGATTGTTTGTACATGGTCGGGCTGAAAAGTCCCTAGTCAGTGCTTGCCATTTGCGCTAGGGGTAAGCTACAGTCATAAAATTTTAACACTTTAACATATCAGGTGTTTTGAGTTTTAACCCAAAACTTCACCCCTCTAACTCCACCCACTGCGGAACTGTGGGGGTAACAATTTCGGTCATTTTGAACTGATGTACACATGAGGTGCTCTAGCTCAACACTGTTTTAAGTTGTGATCATGAAACTTTGGCTAGTGTAAGCTACCAGTGTTGGCAATGTGCCAGCACTAAACAACATTAGCTATGATATCATAAGCCTAGTCCATATTGCCATTACTGGTACTACTCTCACTACCAAATTCATCATTCTGCCTCTACGGTTGGTCAATACAGGTTAATACAGGATGCATTTTGCATGCACACTGCTGTTGAACACAGGTAATGTGTCCACTACAGATTAGTAATGAAACACAAATGAAATTTAATTGACATAATTTTTTACTGCACATTTCAAAACAACATTAAAATCACTGGAATACAACAAGATCTCAGATGATCACCAAAAACATCCATCACAGTTCCCATGTTTCTTGCACATCACCCTGATGTGCATATTAATTTTACCTTAATATCAATGATGTTGATGAAAGTGTTGAATACTATCAGCACATTGCCAACACACTAGCTTACACTAGCCAAAGTTTCATGATCACAACCAGGGTTCAAACGGGACCACGGTCCCAGTAGATGGTTCGGCAAAATTCCGGGACTGAGGTGGTACCAGTCCCAGTCCCAGTCCTGGTCCCGACCCACCAGTCCGGGTCCCGGTCCCGATAAAAACAAATGCCAGTCCCGGTCCCGGTACAATCCGCCAGTCCCGGTCCCGGTACGATCCGCCAGTCCCGGTCCCGGTCTGGGTACGATCCGCCAGTCCCGGTCCCGGTACGATCCGCCAGTCCCGGTCCCGGTCCCTTGAATTTTATAGTGGTCCCGCTAAGGGATAAAAAACGTTGTTTTACAATGAATAAACAACGTTTTTTCATAAAATCATCATTTCAGAGGCTCTATTATGATTTTGAAGGCCTATTTTTACATTTCAAGGGCCTATTATTCTGGTCCCGCTACCCCAGTCCCCGTCCCAGTAGATGGTTCGGCAAAATTCCGGGACTGAGGCGGTACCGGTCCCGGTCCCGGCCCAACACCGCAGTCCCAGTCCCAATAAAAAATAAATGCCACTCCCGGTCCTGGTCTTGGTACGAACTGCCAGTGCTGGTCCCGGTCCCGATAAGAAAAATTTCTGGTCCCGGTCCCGGACCGAAAAACTGGTACCGTTTGAACCCTAATCACAACTTGAAGCAGCGTTGAGGTAGAGCACCTTGTGTATATCAGTACAAGATGACCGAAATTGTAAAACCCACAGTTCCGCAGTGGGTGAAGCTAGAGGGGTGAAATTTTGGGTGAAAACTCAAAACACCAGATATGTTAACGTGTGAAAATTTTATGACCGTAGCTTACCCCTAGCGCGAATGGCGAGCACTGTCCATGGATTTTTCAGCCGGACCATGTAAATGATATTGTTGTCACACAAAAAACCCGTTCACAGCTTTTGACAATAATCAGCATTTTTCAGTGTCACTGCAATATGTGCGTGACGATACAGCACATGAATTTGCCAGTCGTCACATTAAAAAAATTTTTTTTTTGATTTGTCGGAATCGTTGTCGGGCTTCCGACAACGTCCGGCGACAACAAAAAAATTCAATGGACTATGCCTCTCTCACCACCAACCCGATTTGACTGTAATTTGACATGCGTATACCCCTCAGTACTATATATACTCATCCACTTTTTTCGAAAATATGGAACTTTACAATCGACTTATGAAACTTTTTAAGTGTCATTTTTGTTTTTTTCTCGTCACCCAAAAATCCGTGTAAACGCTGCCTAATCTATAAAAATTAATTATTGTTCCATGTTATGGGTTCGATCAAATAATGATAAATTGAGGCGTCCGATCTATCTACTTATTGGTTTTCACCCAAAAACATGGTTGACAAAATCACAATTTTTGTTGTCACAAAGAATCCGTGTAAACACCGCCTTATTTGTATTGCAGATACACATAGACTTGTTTGTGTAGCAATCTACCTTTTTATGTCCAAATGTATCCTATTTGGACACATTTTTTGCCTTTACTATGAACCTTATGAAAATTTTTGACGAAATAATTAAAAAACCCATGAATAGACCCCCCTCAAACTAACCCCCCCCTCAAATTTTGCTGGTGAAATAATAGACCCCCATGGGGGTATTTTGAGGTAATATGGTAATCAGTTTTACGACAGAATTTTACGTCATCATTATAGCCAGGATTACAGCTCAGCAGCGTTTGACGTGAAATGATGATGTAAAATCATGTCGTAAAATTGATTAAATCAAAATAGTCAAAGGTACATGGTTGAAATTTCAGAATTAAATAGTACTAGAAACTGTCTGTTATGTCCCAAAAAATAACTATAAAATAATTATTATTTAATAAGTTATTAATTTTAGTTACAAATTCTGTTGTTGACATAAAATGTTTGACATAAAATGTTGATGTAAAATGTGTAATTTTTATGTTAAATTGATAACTTATTTGATAATTAAATATTTTATAAACTTTTTTGGGACATAACACACAATTACTAGAACTATCTAATTCTGAAATTTCAATGCTGTACCTTTGTCTATTTTGATGTAATCAATTTTACAACATCATTTTACATCATCATTTCATGTCAAACGCCGCTGAGCTGTAATCCCGGCTTAACGTCAAATGCCGCTAAGCTGTATTCCCGGCTGAAAAACAGATAACAATATGAGAAAACATCATTTGATTTGGATACACTGATTAAACACTTATTGTTGGCTCAAAACAGAAACACAATTCCAATCATCAATTTTGCACAGATTTTTGATGAATAGTGATGTAAAAGCGCCATGGCGCTTGGCGCAATTTTGCTGTGGTGCCATTGGGGTTTCTTCGCGCTAATGCTACGATTACAGCTCGGGCGTAAAATTCCAGCGTAAAATTCCATCGCAAAATTGATTACATAAAAGTGGAATAAAATTTCATAAAAAATTTCTATTTTACGCTGGAATTTTACGCCAGCTGAAGAAAAGTCAATTCTACGCCAGGTGATTGCATGCAATGACATAGCGTAGAATTGATTTTTCTTCAGCTGGCGTAAAATTCCAGCGTAAAATAGAAATTTTTGAATTTCCACAATCAAATTGCAGTGACTGTGGGTGATGACTTTCGGACACAATGAAGGTATTGATAAACATATTCTCCATGAAAAATTGCAGAACTGTATCATCATCCACTTTTATGTAATCAATTTTGCGATGGAATTTTACGCCCGAGCTGTAATCGCTCCATAAGGGGAATATAAGCGCCATGACGCTTCTGGCGCTTAGCGCCAAAGTGTTGGCGCCTTATATTTACATCATAATGATGAATTATAATGGTCACATATCATGGTATACCAAAATAATTGATTCGGCAGAATGTCGCGATGGACAAGCCATACTGGTTAGCCGGTGCATACACTGTGTATTGTGCACACAATCCCCTGGGCTGGGGCATGACACTCAAAGCCGCCGTGGGCTACATCTACACGTGCCAGTACGGGGCCGCCTCTGGCATCACCTGCTCCTGCGACAGGGACGACTGCGGCAAAATGGAATATGTGCATTCCGCCTTTAAAGCCGTGTTTCATCGAGCATCCGTGGACTCTGAGACACCGGCAATACGCGGGGCAGTTTGTGCCCACTCGATTCCATATGGGGACACAACTACAGTCAGCGCGGCGTCCGAAGAGTGGCCGACACTTTGTGCTATTACGGTGCGAACATTATATTGAGGTACCAGGGAAAGTACCTTACTGACAACATGCTGCCAGCTAGGAGACAACAAGCTGACAAGCAGTTGTTTACACTTGGCAGTGAGTTGGCAGCTCGCTGTAAAAGGCTGCAGTGTAGTTGGCAGCCAGCTGTCAGCTAGCTGAAAGCACATACTTAATAGACACATTACAGCATTAAAAGAACATGTCAGCGAGCTGGCAGTGAGGTGCAAAAAAGTTGTCAGCAAGCTAATCCTGATTTTTGCTGCTTGGCAAGTGAACTGGCAGCGAGTTGTCAGCGAGGTACTTTTCCCTGTGAGTGTCCACAACATGTGAATTTCTGTAAATCACATTTTGAGTTTCAAACCTAATTCCAGGCCCATGATGCGTGTCCAATTTGGCTCTCGCATGCTTACCATTGAGTTCTGTATGTTGACAATAAAGTGTCAAATTTTTAGCAGTGTTGCAAAAACGTATTTACATTTACCCGAAATACCCAGTTATTTTGGTATTTATACTTACGTTTACACTTTACAAAAATACCATTACGTTTGGTGATGTTTTCCCGGCACAATTACCTGGGTACCAGTCAAAACGTAAAAATAGTTTACACAGAACCGTATTGTTTGACAAATGTAGTGTTTTATGATGAGTTTAATATGATTTAATGTCAAGAGGGTGCCAATTTGGTAAGTGCAGAACGAAAACATGAACTTCTAAGTGAGAAGTAATAAGTTGAAGGAGAAGTAAACTTATGAGTGAGAAGTGAAATGCAAGTAAAAATCCAAAACGTTTTCAGGGCTATTTACAGAGGCCCCGGCCGGTCGGGGCCGTTTTTATTGCTGCCAGGGACCAGTCCCGGTGGGATTTTGATCACTATACAAAAATACAGTGATCGACAAAAATGAGACTGTCAATAAAATAAGATTCACTGACCGCTCAATTAGCTATTTAGCTTCAATTTGGCATGCGAACTTATTAAATGAAGGAGTACAGGCATGCCAAATTTGAGACATATCAAAATAAATTTACCGTATTTCCTCGAAATACCCCCCTGTTGAATTCGACATTTATGCACTCTTTAGTGATTTCCGAAATTTATGTATTTAGGTTTTAGTAGCGCGTCAACACGGGTATTCGACGCACCCGCCGGCACCCAATAAACCCACAAAAATCATCCCTGACACACCCTTCATGGTGGACGACCTGGCTGTGAACACTTTTTTCCAGCTGTGGAGGGATGCCGGTCAATAGTTCGTCGTCGATCGAGTCGGCTCCGCGGCGGCACACGCGTCTGCACCCTGTAAACGAGGTGCCAAATTATCCGCCTGGAACCCACAATCAACGCTGCCATGACATAGCAGCTCTTGAACGCGCGGAGCATCCTACTCGCCCGCGTCCCGTTCCTAACGTGCAATCCTTATCGAGCCCCGACCCCCCTTCTCGACCCGAACTCACTCGGAGGCAGAGGCTTCAATGGCAGTTTCCCGGTTCCGCGTGGTAACCAACTCCGGACACCGACGGCGCCATCTGTATGGTCGACAGCACCGCGCACTACCGTCGCCGCTCCACTATATAGCACCAGTGACCGTAGCCGATGTAGTCGCGCCAGTGCACCTGTGTTTTCGCGTGCGAGTGAGCGACTTTTTTGCCTCGCTGGCGTCCGAGGCAACCCCCAACCCTCAACCCCCTAGCCCAAAACTCAACCCCCCAATACCGCAACAATAATTACTGCCGCGCCACCCCCGGGTTTGGGCCCCCTACCCGCTGAGTCCCACGCGATGGATGAAGTGGCAAACCCCAACCCCCCTGGCGACACGACGAGTCCCCCTTCAGTAACCCCCCAGCCATTCGGTGCATTTTTCGGTGGCGACGTGTGGCAGTATTGGGCGTTTATGAAACCACACATTTTTGAGAAGATCCCCGTCTTCTACGGGACGTCGGAAACCCTGACGTATGGCGAGTGGTCGCGCTTAGTGAAGCAAGCGGCAAGTACGTTGCCTAGCGAAAGCCTGCGTACCCCATTTTGGTCTGAAATTTTCGCGTCAAAACTGGCAGGCGACGCTTACCGTGTTTTTGTGACGCTAATTCCCGATGACAAAATACGCGACCACACGTTTGTTCTGACCCAATTGTCGCACGTGTTCAAGTCCCCCTTGAAAGCATATACTTATTTGGAGTGGGAAAATGCGTCGATGACGCGTAGCGAAACATTTTTGGACTTTTATTTGCGTTTGATGTCGAAAATGCCTGTGGAACTGGTCGAGTCGAGGCGCGACGACAAGGGCGTCGTGGAACGCCTGATTGCAGCGAAATTATGGTCACGTTTTGACGAAACCAGATTTGATCGTTTTGTGGTTGCCCATTTCCAATCCGAGTTTGTGCGTTCCCCCGTGCCCATAGCGGAAATGGCCCAGCGGGTGGACGAATATTTCAAGCGTGTGAAGAAAACCGCGTCGTCTAATTCCCGCCCCCTACAGGCGCCCGCTCCGAGGGCCACACCGGCTCCGAGGTCGTTTCGTTCGTTGTTCCCACCAAGCGACCCCGTTTGCCCTCGACCTGGACACGGCGGGCATCGTGTCAGTCAGTGCCGCATGAACTTGCGCGATCAACCCGATAAACCGACACTGCCTACACCATTTGGGCCCTTGGCGGATAAATCGGCCGGGTTTGGTCAGGTTAAGCGGTTTGGACCAAATACCACCCACGACAACACCCCCCCGCGCCCGAGAACCGCCGACGCGAGAGCAGCCCAACCAACGGGTTCAGACGTTGAGACTTTGACGGCGGATTTGGCGGCTTCTAGCATGGAAGAAGAAGCTCCTTACAAAGTCTATTGCAACGAGTTCCGCAACCGCCTAGTCAAGTTGTACGAGCAGAGCCCCGGTGAGTTCGAGGATTGGTCAAAATCGTCCGCAGTTGTCGATTTCTTCTACTCTTCCCAGAAACTTGTGACACGCGAGTCGCATAATGGTTCGATCAAGTTTTCCCAGCGTCCGATGGCGAGTGCGACGATGACTACCAGTGACACAGTAGTAGGAGGGAATACTAAGGGCGGAATGTGTGCTTTATCGGTCATATCGATAACCACGAACTGTGTATACGAATCGCTCCCGATAACGGCCCTCAAGTCCATGGTTTGGTAAAAATTGAAGGGATACCTTGCAAAGTTTTACTCGACTCGGGATGCACGCGTTCGTTAATACCCTTAGTTCTGCTCCGTCAATTGTCCCAACGTTTGGGTTCTGATTTGGAGAACAAGTTGATCGACACTGGCTTTAAGATGCGGATGGTGAGTGGCGAAACCGAAACGGGCGCACTGAAAGAATTGCAACTTCATATCGAGCATGTTTCCCCTTTTGATCATGTGGCACGCCGCGTTCTAACTACTTTTTTGGTGAACACGGTACCTGGAGCTTTGGATGAAATTTTGTTAGGCACCGATGTCATGCCTTTCCTGAAGCTTTCCTGGCTGATCCCGCTCGAAATGGATAAATCGGCTCAGTTTAACCTTCCGTCCCATCCCGATTTGGCATTGAAGACTGAGCGATTAGAAAAACGTTTCAATATGCTTTTCAGAGAGGATGTCCGAAACTCAAAACCGATCTATGTGGCTCCAGGTAAGGCTTTCCATTTATCTGTGAAGTATCCACGGAAGCCCGGCCAGATGTCTCATTTAGCGTGGCGAAAAATGATGGCAATCTATAGCAACGTCGAGGTACCAAATCATTTGACCATGTATAACACTGTCGCGTCCTTTTTGGATCGGGACAAATTGCACCTCACTTTATTTAACCCACATTCTTTTCCTGTCAACGTGCCACCGGGCACTAAGCTGGCCGATAGTGAGGTTTACAATCAAACAGCCTGTTTGAGACCCGGGTTTTCCTTTTCCCGCCTTTTCAGGGATGACAAAGCGTTAGCGGCCTTCGGGATCGTCAAAATTCCCACGTCGGGCCAAGGCACTGCTGCAAAAGCAATCGTCCTTCCGACTCCACCCCCCTCCGACCACGATTCACCAGTTTCCGAGGCGGACGATTTTCCCACGACACCGGAGGGACGCTTTAAATTCATCGTTGAGAATTTGCAATCCAAAAATCGGATAGATCTGCCGCCGGAACACCAGAAAACCTTTGAAAAACTGTTGTTCGAGTTCCATGATATATTCACGTGCAGTGAATATGACGTGGGGTGTACCCCGTTGGTCTCCCACAAAATCGAAACCGATCCGAATCACCCTCCGATCAAGCAGGCCACTCGGTATGAAGCGATGCGCAAACGTCCATTTATTCATAAAGCAATCGCCTCAATGTTAAAGGAGGGGATAATCGAACCGTCCGACGGCCCGTGGGCGAGTCCGATCACGATTGCGCCCAAAGGCACTGATAACTTCAGGTTTTGCGTGGATTTCAAAGCCGTCAATCTAATTACAAAAATCGATTCGTACCCGCTACCACGCATTGGCGAATTGTTGTCCGAATTATCGGGAAAAACCATTTTTTCCGCCGTTGACATCAGACACGGCTACTATAACGTGCCGTTGACCGACGAGGGGTCAAAAGAGCGAACTAGTTTCGTGTGCAGTCTCGGGCAGTACCGCTACACGCGCATGCCGTTCGGTACAGTGAATGCCGGTGCTACTTTCCAGCGTCTCATGACCTTAATTATTTCAGGTTTGAACGAGGATCCATCAAAACCGTGGTGTAAAACGTACATTGACGACGTTTTGGTCTGTAGCGATACAATCGCAGCCCATTTGATCCACCTTCGCCGCCTTTTTGAGCGTTTACGCTGGGCGAATTTGCGAATGCATCCCGCCAAATGCCACCTGTTTGCATCCGAGTTAAAATATCTCGGACATCAAATTTCAGCTGACGGCATTTCCCCGGCCCCGTCTCGCGTGGCTGCCATGACCGACCAACCAAAAGTCCACACTAAACAGGACCTCCGCCGTTTTTTGGGAAAATGTGTGTACTATAGCCATTTCATCCCCAATTTTAGCCAACTTGCGGCCCCGTTATATGCCGCGTTAGTCGGGCATTTTCCAAAATTTGGTGCGACTCCGTTCGAATGGACAGAAGACATGCTGACCGACTGGGATTCGCTCAAATACCTCATTTCCCATCCCCCCATATTGCGACATCCGCTATACGATGGTCGCGGATTCATTCTGGAATGCGATGCAAGCTCAGTGGGTCTAGGCGCGGTTCTATCCCAGAAAGCAGACGATGGAACGATCCACCCAATTTCATTCATTAGTAAAAGACTTTCCCATCCACGCACAAAATTTTCCGCTGCAGAGCTCGAAAGCTTGTGCATCTGTTGGGCGATCCGACGGCTCGCCGATTTTGTCGAGGGGCAGGATTTAACGGTGTACACCGACAACAGCGGAATACAACAGATTTTACGCAGCCCGGCGCATTCTAAGCTCGAACGTTGGGCGCTCTTTATTCAGGATCGCGTGACTCGCTTCATACACAAACCTGGTTCCGCGAATCAAGTCGCTGACGCACTTTCCCGCAACCCTATCGACCAACCCGAGTTCGCAGACGACTTGAAAGTTCCCACTGAAATCATTCGCGGGATGGCCGCTTTTCCGACTGTTTCCCCACACATTCCGCGAAAATCCGGCCCGATCGAAAATTTGGATTCGAGCCATGTCCATTGGCGAAACATCCAACGTAACGACCCCGAGCTTTCCTCCGTGATTTCCTCGATTGAGGCCGGATCAGCCCATCAAGATGCCATCATGATTGATGACGTCTTGTATTACAAGTCGCCACTTAAACCGACGCGATACGCGATTTGGCCCCCGCGCCCTTGGCAACAAGCTTGCCTCACCCAAGCTCACATGGGGATATATGCAAGCCATGGCGGACAATTGCGCACTCTCCACCTTCTGTGCGAGTACTTTGCTTGGCCAGGGATGAAAGACAACATTTTACAGTATTGCCAAGCTTGTACACACTGCATGGAAGCGAAACCCCATCCATTGCACCCGTCACCGACAGGGTTCGTTGAAAGCCCCAGTCAACCTTTTGAAGTGCTGCATATCGACGTTTTACACATTGAACATTCACAGAGGAATTCAAAAGTTTTAGTGGTCGTGGATGCCCTCACGCGATACTCTGTGACTCACATTTTACCGTCGCTCAACGCCGCCTCAGTCGCTAAAGCGATCTACTGACATGTTTTTCTGGTTTTTGGCGCTCCGAGGGTGATAATTTCTGACCGCGGCACTGAATTTTGCAATACCGAGTTCCGAGCCATGTGTGAAGCGTTTGGCGTGAAACATTCCACGACGTTGGCCCGCAATCCTGAAGCAAATGGGATCGTGGAACGAACAAACCGCCAGTTACGAGCTATGCTGCGTGCCTGTATGCATGATTTCCCACGTCATAGCTGGCGCGAATTATTGCCAATGGCGACATTACGCCACAACATGGCGATGAACAGAACTACCGAGTGTTGCCCATTTTTCCTTGTGCACGGTTTTTTACCCCATTGGAATCTATTCTTCACCGCTGCCCGGACTTTGAATCCCACCGACGCTCAATCAATGGCAAAAACGCGCAGCGATCATAATCGTTCTGCCTACAAATGCTTTTTCGATGAACCCACGCGCGTGGATATCCGCGAGGGTGATGGAGTAATGCTACGCTTGTTCCCGAACGACCATTGGTCGCCAAAATTTTCAGGGCCACACGTCGTAACAGAAATACAAGGCCCCAATTTGATTTTAAAAACTGTGGATTCGAGCAGCGTCATCAAAGCCCCTATTTGACGCGTTTGGCGCTTACCTTGCCCATTTCCGCAACATTCCGACCCCTAATATTCCTTGCAATTCTTGATTTGGATGTTTTTTCCATTTTTCAGATCATTTTTTTCTTTATCACGCACTTTCCGTTCCAGAGTAACTGTAAATACTTACTAGTTTCCGTGCACGTGCACTTCCCTAGCCCATCAAAAAATACAAGCGATGGAGCACATTTATCTACAAATCTTCATCGAATCAGCAAGCGGAAAAAATTGAAATGGCCTACCCGGTCCAGTATCCAGCCCAGCCCTTCTACCCCCCACAGGGGTACCCCCCGGTAAATAATCCCTGTCCTACCCCCCGGTTTTTTATTTTTTGTGACATGCCCTTCATGTCAACCAAACCCCCCCTTTCCTTTCCGCAGTGCCACGGGCATTGCAATTGCCATTCCGGGCCCCGACCGTTGATGGCGGGTATCGCGGCCCCCCCGCCGACGCTTGCCACGCGCCCTACAGCGGCACCCACATTTCCAAACCCTACCCGCCTACCTTGGGCACCTCCGCGCCGTGGCGGCGGTTCGCACTGGCCAGCGCGCGGACACAACGCCGAACGCCGCTTCGTGCCGCGCGACGTGAGCCCGGTGCGCACAGCTCGCGCCCCGGCCGGCCGCCGCACCCCGCCCCGCAGTCGCTCGACTCGCCGCCGGACCCGCGACGGCTCTCGGGACCGCCGCCGCCATCCCTCTTCGGCCCGCTCGCGCCGTTCCCAGCCGGTTCGTATGGCATGCGGCTCACAAACATGCCAGAATCCCCGCTGTAGCCCGTGTGTTGATTACCTGCGTGGAGTTTTTGATGAATTACGCGTGTCGCGCAGTCGCTGTGACCCTTTAAAATGGCCCCACCTATTTCCCCCCGTCATGAGGTCCCGCCCCGATCCCTTGTTGAATGTAGATCTACAAAAATTATGCTACCCCCTTATTTCTCAGGTTCACCACGTCGCTCCCCAGGTCCGCCACGCGACGGCTTCTCGCCGACCCGCCCGTGCGCCCCAAGGTCAAGTCTCGGTCCCGGTTTCGGTCCTGGCCCCAGTTCCGGACATGGTCCCGGCCCTGGTCCCGGTTCCGGTCCTGATTCCGGCGCCTACCCAGGAACGCGCCGCCCCGGCTACCGAGCCCGATGCCGCCCTTCTGGTTTGTTACCCCCTGGAGCACCTTTCGGATCCCCCCGCTCACCCTCCCCTGGCGCCTCACGTTCCCCCGAACCCCCCGAGATCCCCGTCTGACTCACTGGCGCAACTCGAGAACCCCCTCCAGGCCCGAATTGACGTACTCGAGCGCTCGCTGGCGGACGCGAAGGCCGAATGCAGCAAACTTACCGGCCAGAGCAAGACCCTGGATGATCGTCTGCGCATTTGTTTGAAGAAGCTTGCCGCCGCCAACGGCGAGCTGCGCGCCAACGAGCAGCTTCTCGGCGATGACGAGTCGGCGCCGAGCCCATCCCTATCCCCATCGGGTAGCAACGAGCAGGTCAAGTCTGCGGGGGGGGAGAAAATTTGTTGCCGCCAGAATTTGAGAACATGTGATTCGATGAGATTTGTCAAAAATGTGAAAAAAAGCGAATTTTTGATCTTTTCGAAGGGAGATATTGTTGAATTCGACATTTATGCACTCTTTAGTGATTTCCGAAATTTATGTATTTAGGTTTTAGTAGCGCGTCAACACGGGTATTCGACGCACCCGCCGGCACCCAATAAACCCACAAAAATCATCCCTGACACACCCTTCACCCCCTCGAAACCCCCCCCCCTAGTTTGACCCCTTCCTCTCGAGACCACGATGAAACAATCACCCCCCCTCGAAATACCCCCCCCCCCCCAGATTGAGTGTAAAGAGAACGTACATGACAAATACTGCAGTTTGTGTCCTGCGTAGTGCAGAACACACGTTAAAACAATGTCGTAATCACGTTAGAACAGTGTTTATACCATCTACATACTACTATTAGTCTACAGGAGTCTATACATGTCAGTTATTGATGCATTTTTCTACCCCAGTGTACATCACAAATGACGATTTTGTACTAGAATTTGAAAAAATTTCTGGCAAAATAATAACCCCCCCCCCCCTCGTAATACCCCCCCTCGTTTAACCCCCCCCCTCTTGGGACCACTATGAAACAATCACCGCCCGGGGGGTATTTCGAGGAAATACGGTATACACCCTGCCAAAAAAATATGCATTGGCGTGCGTAACCGTTTTGCAGAAATTTTGTGCATGCAAATTTGGTGTTAAATCACCTAATTAACATGCAAACAACCCATACACACCAATTATTGACTTTTGAATATTTTTATTTTTTTGCCAGGGACCGGTCCCGGCCGGGGCCTTTGTGAATAGCCCATTTTTAGTTCCTTATGAACTCCTGTGACTTGCCATTTAACTTGGAATTACAATATTTCTTCTTATAGAACAGCACACATCCAATAGAACGGCACGTTCAATAGGATGGCAGGTTTCGGAACTTTTTGCACTGACTAACACAATAGAATGGCAGCCTCCAATAGAACAGCACCTCGAATAGAACGGCAGGTAGAAACTACGCTGGAAAGAGTCCCGAAACAAAAATATATGAAAAATGGGTGGTGGCTGGTGGGAACATCTAAGGTGTTCAGAACTATGATAAAGGGGCTGTGTAACAGTGTAAAGGGTGATACAGTACTCACCTTGAAACCCTGGTGGCGCCATTTTGGCGCTCTTAAATGGCTCCATTCCATCACTAATTTTCAGTCCCTGCTCTCAGCGTAATTATATGTGAAGGATGGGGTGTCTATAAAATTCCATTTGGTCAGAGCAAAACTGTTTTGGGAGGGCAATGGACTTGTCGACTTCTTGCTGACGCGTCACTTCACTTGACGCGTCACTTATTAGTTTACATTTGTGCTTGACGTGCCACATTAGTTCACTAGTGTGCAGATGCCCAATACAACACATCAATACAATACAATGGTCCGAGTGCAGTTTTTCCCTTAGATATCAATTGATGCGCGTATTTATACTCGTGTCCAATTTTCTATTTGTGTAAATGGTTGTTTCAGCTTCATAATCAGTATTCTTATCTATTTAAATAAATGCCTATACAAAAAAATGTCTTTAGTTTATTTTAGCTTTTTTCAACCAGTTTATAGAACAATTTAGAAACTTTGTGCTGCATCTTTCTTTAATTTTTTAGTTTTATGCGATTTTTGTGTTTTCAACCGTCCCCCCCCCCCCTGCGTACATTTCTTGTCTTTGTGCATCAGACAACATCTGGAGAGTGTAGGTTATTCTGTTACTTTGAGTTCCCCTTATTGCAGATTGACAAAAATGGCAAGGCTGACTTCTCAACATTCCAGTACAGCAGAAAGACTAAGAAATTCCAGGACTATAAAAATCGAACAAAATGCGACCACAACTTTGAAAATGTGGCCATAGCTGGTGCAGGCACATACTGTTGTTTTGGCGTAATGTGTAACGCTGCATGTCCTGGAAACTCGGAATTTTACAACTCAAATCAGTGGCAGCAGTGTGTGCCCCCAGTTGGTGTCTATGAAATTGACTGCTTTACGGTTGGAATTCTTTTATATTTTGAAGCTTGGTTTAAAAAGTTATTAAATTACTTTAAAGAACAAGAGTAAACGTAAGCGTAAATACATGGTCCGGCTGAAAAGTCCCCGGGCAGTGCTCGCCATTCGCGCTAGGGGCAAGCTACAGTCGTAAAATTCTATGACCGATGCTCACCCCTAGCGCGAATGGTGAGCACGGGGACTTTTCAGCCGGACCATGTACATTCAAAATTCCAGCGCACGCCCACGAACCTGTGCAGTAATTTTGTTACATATTTACAGAACCCTGTTTTACGCTTCCTCAAAGTGGTAAAACAGCGCTGTATGCAAGAAATTTTACGCTTTCACAATACCTGAGTATTTTGGTCTGGAAAGCGTAACAAAGAATATTTTTTAAGGTGTAAGTGTAATTATGAGTACCCAAATACCCAGGTATTGTGGTAAGCGTGAGGGCTTTTCTGTCCCACACTGTTTCATCAAGTGTGGAGTTTCAAACAACAAAACTATAGACAATCACAATAAAACCATTCAAAACCACTCAAAACCACCCAAAACCACTCAGCGAGCCAAACCGGACTACTACGGGAACTCGATCACCCTGGGCGGGGGCTGCGCCACAACCCCAGAACTGAAAGAACAAGTGAAGCGGGATGATGCCCTAGTTTTGATCCAGCCGCTGGGACACGTGCACCATTGTGAAACTGGAGGGGCAGCTTGCAAGCACTACGCTTGTCTCACTGTCATGGTTGGTTTGGGGTTGAGGGAATTGTACAGCAAAAACAGTGCGTGTGATCTGCCGTGATCTGCGGTGAAGTGTCTTCACTTAGAAGCTTGCAGGCACTTCAATGCACTTCACAAATTTCTAATGTTTTTTTTTCTGTAAACAATTTAGTAAACAAATGCGTGAAGTATCGGTGAAGTGCATTCCGTCGCTGATAAGGCGTGATCAAGCTCTGAAGTGTGATCACGGGCAGTGAAGTGCCTGGTGATCAGGCATGATCAGGCTCTGAAGTGTGATCACAAGGGGCACTTCAGACCACTTCAGTGCACTTCATGAGCACATTAATTGCTGTGTTTGAGGTTTAGAAGACTCCAAATATATAAGGTGGGCATGGTATACTTGATGGGTACCAAATTCAGTGTCCAATTGGAATTTGGCACAGATCCAAAAATGAGACACAGATTACAATTTATCAAACATTTTTTTAAGTTGTGAAAAACTGAAGACATTTCTAGCTGAAATGGGAAACGTCAAATTTGGCACAGAAATTTTGCAGTGCACCCAGCCCAGAAAAGTGATGCCCTTTTAATGTACAAACACTGTACAACATCTAAAATATGTTTCAGGTGATTTGATAGGGCTGGTTCCACTCTTTATGCTTAAAATGCTTCAACAGTAAAAACATTCACACTTCAAAACAAAAATCTCCCACACCCCTGCACAGAAATTCCAAGTGCACCCCAATGTGATCCTGTATGAGCCATCAGTGAGAAACAGTGCAGACAGCATCATGGGCAGCCACAGCACTCTGACCAATGTGACAACCTGGTGCCCGGACACATTCATCCACCATCACAGAGACAAGAAGACCAGGTGGCATTCCCAGACCCTGTGGAGTGCCCTGTAAATGCCCTGCCCTGTAAAAGCATTTGCCAATTTACCAGGAATTTTACATAACTTTTGACACTATGCAAGACATTTGACATATTACATGCCTCTTGACACTTTTTATGGCCTTTGACATATTACAGGGCGTTTTACATGACTTTAAACACTTTGTCTGGCACTTTACATTTTACAGAGCATTTTATATGACTTTAGACACCTTGCATGACATTTGACATTTTCAAGGACTATTGACACTTTGCATGACATTTGGCATGCATTTTCCAGGGCTTTTTACAGTGTCTGGGAGTGCCCCAGGGAGCTGGCCTTGGCAGCTGGCAAGTGTACTGACAGGCTCAGGATGTTGCAGCCTGCCTTTGTGGTGGTGACTTATTTGAGCGGTTGGTGGATTGGGAATTTAGATTCTATCTTTCATTTATTTTTTTCAAGTCGGACTTTTTGACTTTTCCAGTTTCCAAAAACCCACATTTGAAGTTCAGAAAATCTAATTTTGTTCTGATAAACCTGAATTAATACTATTTTTTGTTTCAGCGCCAATATCATGCCATATGATTCAATGGATTTTGTTATAGTCCGGATCATTTCCACCCTTCATAGAATCATATCACAAAAGCTAAACATTAAAAAATAATTTGGAGCTATTGGATCGCAGTTGTGGTCGTCACAAAAATACATAGATGTTATCATCTACAAAACAATATCCCTCCCAGCGCATGAAAAGTATGTCATCTACTGTGCCCTACACACCCAAAACAGTCATGAAAAACACCATGTGCATTACTCCACTGGGCAGTATGAAGCTGTGACAGAGTACCAGCCAGTGCTGAAGCAACCAGAAGTGCATCATGGACAAGCTGCTGCCATTCCACCTGGTGAGACATGGGGGCACTCTCAGACCCTGTAAAAAGCTGTGTAAAAATGTCAAATGACATGCAAAGTGCCAAAAGTCATGAAAAATCCCCTGCAACATGGCAACCGAGTTGACATTTTGCAGGGACTTTTCCATGGCTTTTGACACTTTGCATCACCTTTGACACTTTGCATGACATTTGACATTTTACAGGGCTTATTACAGGGTCTGGGAGTGGCACATGCAGTGATTGTGATTTTGTAGGGGTTCATGCTGCTATTGCAGATCGATTTGCATGTGCAAATGGCGGTTCAAATGTGATGAGTGTGGGGTATATGTATACATACATACTCTATATATACATACGTGTGTGTAAATGTGGGTACTTTTCTTGTGATTGTAGAAACGACTACTTTTTATCATATAATATGTAAAAGTGGGCACTTATTTCGAGGGGGGTTATTTCGAGAGGGAGGGGGTATTTCGAGGGGAGGGTGTAATCACCTGATATGTTTTAACCATGGTTTTCACATCCGAAACACATTAAGATCAAATCA
This sequence comes from Sphaerolaimus hirsutus, assembly GCA_964036195.1. Lineage (NCBI taxonomy): Eukaryota > Metazoa > Nematoda > Chromadorea > Monhysterida > Sphaerolaimidae > Sphaerolaimus > Sphaerolaimus hirsutus. The sequence continues at coordinate 26,459,274 of OZ038453.1, read as the reverse complement.
AATTTTCCATACTGCAATCGCAGGTGTTACAAAGTTTGCTGAGGCGCCATTGCCATCAGAACCATTCCACCAGCCTGGGGACATGGACGACATTCCTGGTGCTACTCTCAGACCCTTTAGAATGCCCTGTGAAATGTCACATGATATGTCATGCAGTTTTAAAAGTCCTGTAAAATTCCCTGAAAAGTGGCAATTTTTTTCTCTTTTTACTGTTCATTTGACATTTTTCTTGATATTTTGACACATTGCATGACATGAAAAATCTGCCAGGGCATATTCCATTACTTTTGACCCTTTGCATGACATTTGCATTTCACAAAGCATTTTACATGACTTTTGACACTTTGCATGACATTTGACATTTTACAGGGAATTTTACAGTGTCTGGAAGTGCCCCCAGGACAGAAAGGGGACTGTGACATGCCGCAGAAAGTGAACGAACCTGGGAAATGGCCCAAAGAGAATGGACCAAGGATGGATTTTGTTGGGGAAGTTGATTATCCTGGTGTTGAGGGGCATGATATCCCCGATTTTCATGTTAGTTGATTTACTAACAATTGCGATAAAAACTACGTTTAAGTACAATGTTTGTGGATTTAAAAAACCCTCCGAAAATGCAGATGGTTGTCAGGTTAACTTCTGTGCACTGCTGCCAAAGTGGCATATCTTTCACACAAACAGAAATGATTCTGATGTCATTAAAATGCCATTGCTGCATGACCCTCAATCATTATAATTAGGTAACTACTTTTGAAGAGAACACGGATGCGGCCCTTTGTGATGTAAATTGCACCAAACTGTTGATGTGATGAACCACAGGATGATAGTTCCAGCACCAATTTTTGCAATTGTACTAGTACCGAACACTATATATGCTAACTTACCGTATTTTCATCGAATTACCCCCTAGAAGGTCAATTTTTTTCAGAGTGGAAATTTTGAGGGGGTAAAACGAGGGGTGGGGGTTATTTCGAGGGGAGGGGGGGTTGTGACATCGCCAGAATTTTTTTGTACTCACAGTACTGGATCGTTGTTTGTAACGTACACAGCCGTTGAAAAATGCAACAAAAATTGCTATTTATAAGACTCTATAGACTTAGATATTTCGTGGAAATACGGTACACCCTAACACGGAACTTTTACATCCCCATACTCCACTACCCCTCAAGCTCTCCCAATACCCCCCCCCCCAAACCCCCAGCCATCAAACTCGATCCTGCCACAGCGGTTGACCTGGCTGGACTCCAGGATGGCTGACATCCAGCTGGGGGTGGTGGCAGCTGGCAGGGCGGCTGTGCACCACAGGGAGAGGGCCGGGCACAGGTGGGTCAGGGCAGATTGAGGGGGAGATTGGAATGTGGAAGTTGGAGAATGTTTTGAATGTGAGAAATGGCCTATGTAGCAAAAAAAATCAGAATTTAAAAGTTCTGAAATTCAAGGATTTCAATTTTCAAGGATATTTTAGGTACACAATTTAAGTGAAACATCTAAAATAGAACTGCATTGTAATTGATCTGCTGTGGGAAAGGTAAAGAGCAAAAAAGTATGTGAATATATTTACAGCAACCAAAACATTGTTCCATCAACCACAATAAAAACACTTTATAACGAAGAACAATTAAAAAGTATTCAAAAATTCAGAATACAATTATATAATTTAAAAACAAATCTAAATTCCTGCCACCCTCACAGATGGTGCTGGCACTACGTAATGCAGTGGGACATTGACCTGAAAGCAGACACAGCCAAGGGGCTGGACATGGCTAAGAAAATGCACTTCCACAAACTCTACTGCAACTGGCCCGATGACCACTGTGCCATGGTTGGTGCATGGTGGAACAACTGTTGCACCAGTGAAAATATGGCATTATGTGACGTGCCATGATTTTTGCTACCATAGGTCTATGCATTTCAATAAAGTACAAAATTGACTGTAAAATGTCCATAGATCACCCATCATCACGACGCTAAAAAATCATGAAGCGCACTTCACGAAACAACGCAGCATACTTCGTGTGGTTCGTGAAGTGTCTGTAGGCACAGTGAAGTTTCTTCACGCTGATACTGAGTGTCCACAGGAAGACACTTCAAGACGCTTCACTGCACATCACACAGCCACTCACTGACAATTTGTAACAATTTGAAATTTTCACAACAGGCTGAAAAATGCTGACACATGTCATAAGTGTTGATCAGCTCACAGTGAGACAGCTGCCGGCATTGTTCATTAAAAAATGTCACTTCAACACCCACCCACCCACCAATACACCCAACAGACCACAAACCCACCCAGGGTCTAGCATGGAAACAATTGACCACAACTGGCCACGGGGGAGGGCTGGGGCACTCCCTACACTTTGAGGGCACCTGCAGCACAGACTGGCACAGGATGACCATCGCTGCCCCACTGATGGAGGGCATGCAGAGCACCCAGCCGATGCAGGTGCACATTTCTGCACTTTGGGAAGTGGTGGGTAAGTGGTAAGTGGCATGTTAAGTGTTAAGTGTTGAGAAGTGGTTCTGCAGGCTGGATGGCTGGTGTGGAGAGAATTTTGCAGGTGTAAATGGGATAAAAATTTTAAGCAGTTCACTTAATATGCAAGTTACACTGGAAGTTGATAATTTTTTCAAATATACCAAACAATGAAAACTATTAAAATTTATAAATTTACTTTTATAAAATACTGATGCAGAAATTTCACTGACTGCAATTGCACGTGCAAAGATGCAATGTGTGTTTCAAACCAGCGCGCAGAATCATCGAGTGACAGAAACAGTGACAATAAATGTCTTACCACTTGCTGTCACATACAACTTCACCACCCACTTAGCACTTTCCCACCACTTGACAAAGTGCAGAAATAACCTGCCAGAATGCCACTTGCCCCAGCAGTGGGTGCAACAGTCTGGCAGCCATGTCCCAGCTGGAGGCATTTGGCATTGGCTATAACACTTACTGTGCCATGGATATGATTTTGATGAGTGACTTCCCAAGACCTAAGTTGATGATTTGTCCTGGGGCGTGCTATTTGGTCAGTTAATAATACTTAATTCACTATGCATACTCAAAAAAGTTTTTAAAGATTTTTTCAGTCAGAAAAACACATAACAATCAGGTTCCATGTGTGTCCACTTATAAGTGGCAAGCAAAACTAATCAGATAAGCACCTCTAAATTATGATAAACATGGTCACTTATAACTTATCCATAAAAATGTAACACTCATGATATTTTGTCACTTTTCAACTTAAAACAACTGGCTACAATAACATTTCAGTGGCAGTTTGACACTGAGCTGGTGAAATTTGGCTGTGCAGAGGACCTGAAGAAGTCTGTGGGTGGACAAATCCCAAAGTTGGAGTGCCCCACTGATTTGAGTAAAAATCCAGTGAGTAAAAAAATAGCTTATATTCTTCAAACATTTCTCTTAAATTGCACCCATGAATAACAGTATAATTGCTATCGTCTGACAACAATTGTCTCCATAGGCGGCGCAAGGTCATAATTTGTGCTTGTGACATTCACATACGCCAAAATTTAATCTTGTGACACCTTTTTGTTGGAACCCTTATGTGAAGTTAGCTGTCAGCCAAAAATTTTGAAATTGCTTTAAATTAAAAAAAAATTGGATAAAAATTGGTATATAACCACGTAAATAGATGAAAATAGTGATAATATCAGTGAAAATTGGCAAATGGAGCAAATTTTAGCGATTTTGAGCTAATTTTAAGATTTCACTCTCGTTTGTACAATACCTGCTTGTGAATGTCACAATGTGACAGTGAAATTTCTGCTTGTGACACCAAAAATTCCGCTTGTGACATTCACAAGCGCACAAGCAATTATGCCACCTTTGAGTGTCTCTACCTGGCTGTTGCCACTATCAGATAATTAAAAATGCAGTGTAAAATGTCACGCATAGTTTAAAAAGTTATGTCAAAGGACAGATGTCATTCAATGTGTCTGAAGGTCATGTAAAATGTCTACTTTTTAATCATTTTGACCAGTTTTTAACCATTTTACATGACATTTGACACTTCACATAACATTTTACATGTTACAGAGAATTTTACATTCCGTGGGAGTAGCCTCTGAAGACTGATTCAAAATATAAATTGTCAATATACCCAATTCCCAACCTTCACTCGCATCTACACATTTCACAGGTCTACATAATGTCAGCCAGACAAGACAAAAGTGAGTGGCACCACTTGCAGCTGTGGTGCTGCACCAAACACATGTGCCTGCTGTACAAAAAGAGGGTGCTACTTGCTGACAGGGTGAATGCTCATGAGTTTGGGGTGTGCCCCAGGAATACATCAGGGAAGATCATTTTTGACCCAGTTTTGGCTACTGTGAGTTGACATTTTGAGTTAAATGGATGGGGGAAGGTGGTTGTTTATGTCAACTAAATGTGAATGAAATGTCAATGTCAATGTGAGCATATATTGATGTTGTTCAATCAAAAACCTATATTTTCACTATGACAATGACAATGTTGGATTGCATGAACTGTGCTAAATTCAACCGTATATTTCTCTCCCATGGAAAATTATTTTTCAAAATCCCCAAAATTCCAACTTCTTCAAATTTCAAACTTCTTCCATTACTAAATAACAAAATTGCTCAGGTGCGTTCCACTTGGGACTGGCAGCACAGCGCAGAGGTGACTGAACTCAACAAAGTGGTTGACATTGGCTCCAGACACACAAAGAGAAACCAGCCCCTGCCAGCAGAAGTCAAGTGGGATTTGGCACCAGAACACGTACACAAGCACCAATGTGTGAATGGGAAAGCATGTGAACAGGTGAAAATACTTATTTTATGAATTTGAGTGTGTAAATTTGTGAAGCATTGTGAGATATTTTTGCAGTTTTTTCTTGGGCTGATCAGGCATCCAAATTCTGTCATGATATCTGTATTAGCTACACAGCAAATAATGTGCTCGTGAAGTGCACTGAAGTGATCACACTTCAGAGCCTAATAACCAGGCACTTCACCGCCTGTGATCAAACTTCACAGCCTGATCACGCCCATCACCAATGGAATGCACTTCACTGACACTTCACGCAATTTTTTACGAAATTGTTTACAGAAATAAAAAAATAAGATTCGTGAAGTGTGTTGAAGTGCGTGCGAGCGTCTGCGTGAAGGCACTTCACCGCCCGTGATCTCACTTCGAAGCCTGATAGAAGCAGGATAAAATAGGCTCAAATAAAAGGAGCTGAGGCATACCAGAAATATTAGACCACAAATCAGCTTTTATTTCACAGTCAATCAAGTGGGCAGTGCAGCCAGACCAAAAACACAAATTCACATTCGAGCAGCAATGTGCAAATACAAACACCAGAAAACAGGGGCAGAATTTTATGGAGAGCATGCCTGAAAAATGCCTTGATGCATTTTTTGACAAATATGGCGAGCCTGATGCAATGGACCAGCAAGAATATCCAGCACTTTGGAATGTGGGTTTAATTGTGTTTGAAAAATTTAAATACTGTATTACCTCGAATTAACCCCCCCCCTTTAATTAACCCCCCCCCCCCCTCGAAATACCCCCCCTAAAATTCGGCTGAGGCAATAATAAACCCCCCCTCGAAATACCCCCCTAAAATTGAGTGTAAAGCTAACGTACATGACAAATACAACAGTTTGTGATCTGTACAATGCAGAACACACGTTATAACTGATGATTGAGTAATGTTAGGGAAGGGTTTAAGTGGTTATACAGTTGTATACAGTTATATATGCCTTTAAAGACATCTACATCTATGTATTTGTTTGATTTTTCTACGTCTGAGTATGGGGAATTTCCGAAAATTTCTGGCAAAATAATAAACCCCCCCCCCTCGAATAAACCCCCCCCCCTCGAATTATCCCCCCCTCAAATTTTGCTGGCGAAATAATAAACCCCCTGGGGGTATTTCGAGGTAATACGGTAAGTAAATCAATGAAGTTAGAAATTTAGTGTTGGGGTGGAAAATTTCCTCAATACATTATGTTCTGGCAGAGTAACATAGTAATACATGTTTTGAATATTGATATAAATACTTTTATGAGTGACTTGCTCACTTGATGATGTGCATGCTAAGTTTTTTCTGACACTTTTCACATTTTGATGTCAACCACAAATAAGTTATAAATACATGTACATGTGACTATGGCAAGAATGAGGACACAGGGAATAGTACCTCACTGACAACTCGCTGCCAGCTAGGAGACAACAAGCTGACAAGCAGTTGTTTACACTTGGCAGCGAGCTGGCAGCGTGCGGCAGCGAGCTGGCAGCGAGTTGTCAGCGTGCGGCAGCGAGCTGGCAGCTAACTGTAAAAGGCTGCAGTGTAGTTGGCAGCGAGCTGTCAGCTTACTGAAAGCACCTATTTAATAAACACATTACAGCATTCAAAAAACATGTCAGCGAGCTGGCAGCGAGGTGCAAAAAAATTGTCCTGATTTTTGCGAGCTAGGCCTGATTTTTGCTGCTTGGCAAGCGAGCTGGCAGCGAGTTGTCAGCAAGGTACTATTCCCTGTGGGAAAATTCTTCACACATGGAAAAGTACCTTACTGACAACTCGCTGCCAGCTAGAAGACAACAAGCTGACAAGCAGTTGTTTACACTTGGCAGCGAGTTGTCAGCGTGCGGCAGTGAGCTGGCTGCTAGCTGAAAAAGGCTGCAGAGTAGTTGGCTGCAAGCAGTCAGCTTGCTGAAAGCACATATTTGATAAACACATCACAGCATTAACAAATGTCAGTGAGCTGGCAGCGAGTTGTCAGCAAGGTACTTTTCCCTGTGTCATTGTTACAATGCAAATGTTATGTTTCAAAATCAATAAATTTTCCCCATTTTATAAGAATGACATGTTTGAGTTATATTTGGCAGTGGCACACTGCCAACTTGATGTCATAAAATGAACAGTTTCAAGTCACCAAAGTATTATAAATACAATATAATGATATCACATCAAACATTCAATTGTATCCTAAATAATTCATATATAGCATTGTAATAAAGAATTAGTGGAAAAACAGCTATAACTCCAAACTCATATGCGAACATCCTCCCAACCCTCCCTGAACCTCTATCCTTTCCCCAGCTGCCCAAAGCTGTGCCAGCAGGCATTGCGAGTGCCTACATCAGGCAGCCGGAGGTCACCCTGTGGCAGGAGGTGCTGCCTCAACTGCTCACTTGTAGGTTGAAACACTGGAACTCTGCGGTGAGTTTGGGGGTGGTGAAATGGGGGAGATAAAATGGGGGAGAAAAAATAATTTCTGTAAAAAGTACTGTGGAGTATTGGTGTTTTAATGTGTATTTTGTATCATTCATAGAGAGGTAGAATAATTGGGGATTATGATGATTGAATATCTGCAAATAAATACATCATGTATTCAATTGTATTCAGTGTGAACCAGGGGTGGGAAAGGGGGGGGGGTTGGGTGGGGGGGGTTACCTCCCCCCAACCGCCCAGCGATCTATCTATCCTGGAGGCTGCTCAGCTATCTATCTATCCAGGAGGCAAAATTTTGGGCTACTATCCCCTAACCCCCCCCCCCCCAAATCGCCCAGCTATCTATCTATCTGGAGCGATTTTTGAGAAACTTTACCCCAATTTTCACTCAAAATCGCTATTTTTCATACCTTTAT
>OZ038453.1:26417308-26451432 GCA_964036195.1 Sphaerolaimus hirsutus | reverse complement strand
GTATCTATCTATCTGGAGCGATTTTTGAGAAACTATACCCCAATTTTCACTCAAAATCGCTATTTTTCATACCTTTATATAGATTTTCACTGCCAAAATCACTAGTTCTTGCATATAACTGCCTATTTACAGCTATTTTTAGTACTAAAAGTCCTTATATACCCATTTTTAGCGATTTTTTACCTACTTTTAGCGATTTTTCTCCTTTTCGACCCTTCTATGCCTATATATTTTACCCCCGCGAACCCCCCCCCCCCAAACCCCCACCCACCCTCCCAGAAAATTTTTCAGCTATCTATCCCTCCGAGAAGCGATTTGCTATCTATCCAACCTCCCGGAGGGTCGAAATCTAGAATACCCCTGGTGTAAACATTGTGTCAGTGATGTAGTGATTGTGTTGTAATCAACTGATTTTCAGGTGTCACCCCTCTGATTGTAAACTTTTTAAGCTTAATACAATAGCATACCAAAACACACAAACACAGACTCAGGTGAAGTTGGATGTCAAGGTGGACAATAAAACACCAACAGGGAAACAGAGGACAAAAAGAGACACAGCAAATCAACATCACACAAATAAGAAAAAGCTGTCCAAAAAATCTGATGCTAGTTATATTTCATATTCTAGAAATGAACACACAAAAAATTGCAACCAAATTGAAAAAGTGATATGCGGGGTACAAGGGGGCTGATTTAATACAGGTTTATGCCCAACAAATTTCCATGTACTAGTCAAACAATTTTCACACAAATTCTATGGATGCCAACATACCAAAGCACTGGAGAACTTTTCTCGCATTGACAAAGTGTCATGTGGAATGTCAATAAAAATTAATTATACTATTACAGAACTTTTGCCATTTTGCATGCCATAAAAAATGTGTATGACATTTGATACATTACTTTACACTTTCCAGGGAGCTGAACTGCCCCCTACAAGCAGCCCAGAGTCTTGGGCCCAGGGAGGCACTCCCAGACCCTGTAAAAAGCCCTGTAAACTGTCAAATGTTATGCAAAGTGTCAAAAGTCATGGAAAATGCCCTGCAAATAGCAAACGTACGTTTGCCATTTTGCAGGGCATTTTCCATGACTTTTGACACTTTGCATGACATTTGACATTTTACAGGGCTTTTCACAGGGTCTGGGAGTGGCACTAGGAGGAACACAGTGACACATGGTGGCTTGTGTTTTTCAGTGTCTGGGTCACCATCAACCTGTGTCTGGGCATCATTTTCTACTCGTGCCTCATGCCCCTCACTGGCTACTGGCTGCAGAGAAGGAGGGCCAGGAGGTTGGTCTTGGGGTGATGCAGGACCAGTAAAACAGGCAAATGCAGGTCTCTGACAACTTGCTGCCAACAAGCTGACAATTTTTCTAGTGGCACTACATTGTATTTATTCCACAGTTTAGTAGATTTTGGTGCATGTGATTTACCAGCAAACTTCATGTTTCAGCCAACCTTTATAAGTAACTGCTTGGGTGTATTATGTGAGTAAATGTAAATATCAGTATTTTTACTCAGAGGAAATGTATAAGGAAAATTTTTATTTGATTTTTTTCCTAGGAGGTGAGTAAAAGGAAATGAGTAAAAGTCAAAGTGAAAGTTGTTGCTTTCCCTACCCATCGCAAATTCTATCATTTCCACTCCCATTTTTGCAACTATTTGAATTCATTTGGGTGGTTTTCACTTTTATACACTTCAAAAATGTTTCTCAATTACATTTTCTGTTCTCGTTCTGTACTTTTCGAAAAAGTATGAGAGTAATTAAGTGCCAGTATTTTTTCATAAGGAAATAAAAACAAAGTTATGCAGTACTTGAATATGTGTATTTATCCAGTAAACATAAATACAGTGACACCTTTTTTGTAAAATCACTAACCAAAGCAACAGAGAACAATTTACAAGGGTGCTGGCGCAATTCCATCGATACTCACTGCTGATAATGCCTGTATTCATGTTTTCTACTGATCACTGGAAAAAATAGGTTTGTGAAGTGTGTGGAAGCAGGTTGGATGTGTGTGAAGTGGCCTTTGTGAAGACACTTCCACACACTTCACCACACATCGAGAAATTTGCAGTGAAGTGTCTTCCACACACTTCACCAAGGACGTACGCAGGGGGGGGGGCGGCTGCCCCCCGTTCCCGGGCTGGACATAAAAATTTGCCAGAAATGGCACTTTGCTAAAGCGATTTTTTAGGTACATCTAAAAAAATTTTGGGCGCAATTGTGCAAACACCCTCCCAATGAGATCTATGTATTTTTCCGGAAACTAACAGTGTTAGAATGGTACCCAACATGATTCTAGTATGAAATATGGGTATAAAAAGATGCCTACCGTATTTCCTCAAAACACCCCCCAGGGGTGATTGTTTCATAGTGCTCCCGAGAAGGGGGGGGAGGGGTTAAACGAGGGGGGGGGGGTATTTCGAGGGGGGGGGGGTTATTATTTCACAATAACTTTTTTTGAAATCCTAGTACAAAATCGTTGTTTGTGATGTGCGCTGGGGTAAAAAAATGCATCAATAACTGACATGTAAAGACTCATGTAAATGGTATAAACACTGATTCTGACATTGTTTTCAAGACTCATGTAGACTAATATTAGTATGTAGATGGTATAAACACTGATTCCGACATTGTTTTCACCTGTGTTTAGGGTGTCAACTCTCCCTTTTCTGTTTCCGCAGGCAAATTTTTTTCCGTTTCCGTTTTCCGGCTGCTAAATTTTTTTTCTGTTTCCGTTTCCATTTTTCCAGCTCATTTTCCATTTTCCAGCTAAAATTTCAGTCTTTCCGCCTTTTTTCCGTTTTCCGGCTCAATTGTCTGTTTTTCCAACTTTTTTCCATTTTCTGACTCAATTCTCTGTTTTCTGTTCCAGCCAAACTGGTAAACATGCATGCAGGTGCTTAATTATGTGAATTGTTTCTATTTCTAGCAAGATTTCTGCAAATTTTTAAATTTTCAGATAAATCTCTGGAATTTTTTTTCCGTTTCCGGCAAAATTTCAGCAAATTTTTTTCCATTTCTGGCACAATTTCAGCAAATTTTTCCGTTTCCGTTTCCGTTTTCCGGCCTTTCATTTTTCCGTTGTCCGTTTTCCGGCAGGTGCAAATTTATTTCCGTTTCCATTTCCATTTTCCGGCAAGTGTAAATTTTTTTCTGTTTCCGTTTCCGTTTTCCGCCAAAAAGTTTTTGTTGTCACCCTACCTGTGTTCTGCACTACGCAGAACACAAACTGCAGTATTTGTCATGTACGTTCTCTTTACACTTAATTTGGGGGGGTATTTCAAGGGGGGGGGTGATTGTTTCATAGTGGTCTCGAGAGGGGGGGGGGTCAAACGAGGGGGGGTATTTCGAGGGGTGTGGGGTATATCGAGGGGTGGGGGGTATATCGAGGAAATACGGTATATAGTGGACGTTGGCGCCAGCGCCAATACTGCCATAGCGTTGGCGCTTACAGATGACGCCTTGGCTCTATTTCTTTACTATAGGGCCAAAATTTAGGTGAAAATCTATAAGGTATGAAAAATAGCGATTTTGAGCGAGTCCTGGTAGTTTCTCAAAAATCGCTCATGATAGGTAGATAGCTGGCCGATTTGGGGGGGGGGGTTGGGGGATAGTAGCCAAAAAATTTGCCTCCGGGATAGATAGATAGCTGAGTGGGCCTCCGGGATAGATAGATAGCTGGCGGATTTGGGGGGGGGGAACCCTCCCCCCAACCCCCCCTCCCCTAGTAAACCCCTGCTTCAGTTGATACTGAGCATCCATGTGAATACATTTCAAGACGTTTCACCGCGCATCACACACCCATTTTTTGCTGTGGATACTGCAAGTTCACATCTAATAAATAACTAAATACCCACAAAACACAGGCAAGCAATGTTTCTCAGGAGGCATGGCCTGGTGCCACTCCCAGACCCTGTTAAAACCCTGTAAGATTTTAAATGTCATGCAAAGTGTCAAAGTCATGGAAAATGCCCTGCAAAATGAACACAGACTTGCCATTTTGCAGGTCATTTTCCATGACTTTTGACACTTTGCATGACATTTGACATTTTACAGGGCTTTTTACAGGGTCCGGGAGTGCCCCCTGACTGTGCGCATGGTCACACCCAGGAGGTCGCTCATTGGCTGGGTGCTTGCGGGATTTTCCACTTTGAGTATTGGCCAGCAGGTGGTGGAATTTAATTGGCCCAGAGAGTTTTTTAGGAGACCCAATTTGCTTGTGTTTGGAATTGTGTGCTGATAAATGCATAAATAATGTAAATTGAACACCAAACAATGCATTCAAACACCCCTTGGCATTCATGCTCACAGCACATCTTTGTGCGCACAGAGTGCTGCAAACACCCCCCGTGTCAATCCCAAGCCCTGTAAAGTGTAAAGTAAAGTGTCAAATGTAAAGTAAAGTGTCAAGTCAAATGTCAAATGTAAAGTCAAGTGTCAAGTCAAATGTCAAATGTAAAGTCAAGTGTCAAGTCAAATGTCAAATGTAAAGTAAAGTCTCAAATGTAAAGTCAAGTGTCAAGTCAAATGCCAAATGTAAAGTAAAGTGTCAATTGTGTACCCAAATCTTTTTTTTCTAGTATCCAAATCTTATTTTTTTGTATCCAAATCTTATGTTTTTGTATCCAAATCTTATTTTTCAACATAAGATTTGGATACAAAAACATAAGATTTGGATACAAAAAATAAGATTTGGATACACAATTGACACTTTACTTTACATTTGACTTTACATTTGACACTTTACTTAACATTTGACTTGACACTTTACTTTACATTTGACACTTTACTTTACATTTGATATTTGACTTGACACTTTACTTTACATTTGACACTTTACTTTACACCTTACAGGGCTTGGGACTGCCCCCTGGTGGCAACAAAGTAGGGTTTGAATGACATGACTTTTCAATATTGATATTCAATATATTTTTTTCTGAAACTTGATATTCAATATAGAAAAATGGTCGATATTTCAATATTTTCTATATTTGATGTTGTAATTTGCTTTTGGTATAGCAAGGCATATTTCAAGTGGCATATTGTATTTTCATGTGGTTACACACATGGTTAATAATCTCTTTACTGAAATGTGAATGGTACAAGTGATTTTAACAAGGTTTACATCACTCAAAAGTAGAAAATAGAAGGAAAACATGATGAATCAAAGTGTATCAGACAAATAACACAATACAGGTTTGATATATCGAAAAAATGGTCGATATTCAATATCCGATACTTATTCAAAAATTTTGATATCGATATTCAATATTTTTTCAACATTTTTTATATGGATATTCAATATTAAAAAATGGTTGATATCCGATACAATATATCGTTTGAACCCTACAACCAAGCCCTGTAAAGTGTAAAGTAAAGAATGCAAAGTGTCAAATGTAAAGAAAAATGCAAAGTAAACCGTCAATTGTCATGCAAAGTTCAGTAAAAAAATCATTCCTATTTTAGTTTTGATTGACACTTTACTTTGCATTTGACTTTACATTTGACAGTTTACTTTACACTTTACAGGGCTTGGGACTGCCCCCTGGGCGCCGCTGTTTGTGGTTCGCCATCGCGCAGGCTTGCCTCTGTTGTCGCTGCCTGACGTGGCCCACAGTTTATCGCAGCCCCACGGCGCGCTCTTTGTCATTGCCATATTGCAACGCCCATTGGCGCTGCGCACACTAGTTTACTACCTGTAAACTCCAATTTTGGTAAACACATCTATCATATTTCCTCGATGTACCCCCCTCGACCCCCCCATCGAAATACCCCCCCCCCCCACAATTGAGTGTAAAGAGAATGTAGGCGCAGTTTGTGTTCAGTGTAATACACAGCACACATCATTTTATTTATTTATTTTTGTTATTTACCGTGTTTCTTCTAATAGAATGGCATACCTCCAGTAGAATGGCATGTTTTGGCTCTATTTGCACTCAAAGAATATAATGGCAGCCTCCAAAAGAACGGCAGGTATATATTGCATTGGAAGACTGCCAGAAAAGCAAATATATTTAAAATGTATGGCAAAAATGTTCAATGCATTCAAATATTGATATAAAATGACATAAGAATGAAATGAAAGAAGACAATGCTAGAGTTGTTCAAAGTACCTTTTTTCAAAGTATACGTAAACGTAGAGTATTTATTTTTACTCACCCCCTGAGTACAGAAAACGTAAAGTAATTTTTTTACTTTTACTCATGATTAAAGGTGAGTAAACGTACTTTTTCCGCTGGAAAACGTAAAGGTGAGTATTTCTGAAATTTTGCCCCAATTTTCAAAATCACAATCACTCATTTTCATATTTTTTTGCTCGTTTTCAACATTAAATTTGCCTATTTTTAGCTTTCATGGCTATAAATCATATTAAATAAACATGTTTGGCTATTTTTCTCAATTTTTGGCCTATTTCACCCTTTTCTCAATTCCATCCCTTCAAAAAAACCTGTATAATGGCCTATTTTAAATACGTTTTCTGTACTAGAGTACTTTCAAAAAGTAAATGTAAACGCGAGTACAGAAACTTTTTTCTGAGGAAACGTTAACTTAACGTATTTACTCTGTACTGGAGTATACATATTTATCAAGTAAAAGTAAGTACGTTTTAACAACTATGATGCTATGATATAAAAATGCTGCTAAATTTCATCAAAACAAGGTGGTGTTCAAAAGAAAAATGTGTGTAACAATTGGCAAAGAAAAAAAGATGGCAGCCTTCAATAGAACAGCAGGTAAAACGTTGATGAAAAACTAGAATGCACCCTTCTATTAGAAGATAAATATATGGTAATGTACTTTGATGTTGATGATATTGAATGATATGCTAAAATCATTGAAATCTTTCTGATTTGCATAACAACAATTCCATCAAATATAAAAATGAATTCCGGCTCCAAAAATAACATGTTGGGCTAATTAAATTTCACCCCAGGTGATTGTGTTTTCAGTGGCCTGGCTCTTCGGCACTCTGATTGTGTGGATTATTGTCGATCGATTTCTTGTTGTTGATTCATTTGTCAACTTTCTGATTTCTTTCTTTGTTTGAAAATGGATGTAGCTATGATGTTTGCCACAGTGCATTTTAGTTTACTTGATTTACTCGCTGCTGACTACTGGAGTTCTTTGCATTCTCTGTTCATTTTCAGATTTGAGTGTTTTTGCATGGTTTAGTTACTGTAAATCTGCGAATACGTCATATGGTGAGTAAATTATTACAATACTAATAAATTTGACATGCATGTACTCATGAGTAGTGATGGAATGGCACCATTGCACTTGCACCCTTTAATGGCGCCAGCACAATGGCGCCATTGGCTCCCTTTTCCGTGGCACCATCTTGCGCCTGCCGCCATTATTTGGCGAGAAATGGCACCAGAAATGGTGACAAATACCATGATGGGTGTTAACGTTGCTCCATACCCAAGTGCCTTATATGCTGAATGATATAATTTATGTATATTAGGCATATTTACATATGTAAATTATTGCTAGCATTACAGGTTTGGGTTGCTTTATCACCATATAACACACTAACAATGACTTCAAATAACATGACAAATCTTCAAATATGCCCCACACTGATATTGGCACTGGGATCTTTTCATTTGGCGTGGCACAAGTTCACATGATTTGATTTACAATAATTTTCTCTATATTTACCCCCAGCGGATTTATTATTTTTTTCAGCAAATTTTGAGAGAGGGTTAAGTCAAGGGGACCTTATTCCAGCGGGTTTGGAGGCAAGTATTTAGGTTGCACGTAAGAACAATCATGGGGTGGCATCTGCAATGATGCACATGCATTTTGATCAGGTTATATAGACAAATTTTGGTTCTTTCGGGTATTCAGGTTGGTTCCAGGTATTAGTGCTGGTTCTCGGTTCCCGTTCCGGTATTTTTTTCGGTTCCGGTTCTCAGTTCCAAAATATGCTTGGAACCGCGGTTTGGTTTGGTTCGGTTCGGGACGGTTCGTGGTCCCAACCCTCCCCCCCCCAAAAAAAAAAAAATTTGCTGGCCATTGAAGACAGCCTGGAACCGATTTTCGAGGAATATTGCCCCAATTTTCACTCAAAATTGCTATATATTTATATTATACATTCCCAGCGATTTTCACCTTCAAAATCACTAGTTGACATAACCTGTAGCTTACTTTCAGGTGATGTCTCAGTAGATCATGAAAATCGCAGGTTTCGTGACCCCTTTTTTACACTACTACGCAACTATATGTGCCATTTTTCTCCCTTTTTCCTTCTACACCATGAAAAGCCTATTGGTCTGTCGGGAAAGTTCGTGCCGTTTCAGGATCGTCGCCCATTGGATCGTCCTGGACGATCAGTGGGCATTCAGCCGGCGTATAAAAGCTGGAATTTATCCAAGCATAAATTTTTACCACAAAATTGATCACGTGAAAGTCGATGCAGTGCTGATTCATCTCTCAATAATGTTCAAAACTCAACGTGCACGATCCAGCGTTTCCGCGGTTTTCGATTTTTCGATGAAATTTCAATGTAAAATCGGCTGGAAACATAAAGTAGGAGATATGTATTATCATCCACTTTTATGTAATCAATTTCGCGGTAAACTTTTATTTTTGAATTTTACGTTGAGCAGTAATTCCAGCTTATATACACCGACTCAAAACTCACAATCCCCGACCATCCAAGGGAAAACGGAACAAACTTTCCCGACAGCCCAATATATATAGAAAAGGTACAAAATGTTTTCGTCCCCACTGGGACTTTTCACTTTGCATGTGAATGCTCTAACTAGGGTGTCAAAAAATTTTTTTAATGAAAACAGAAAACGGAAAGCGAAATTTTCATGGAAACGGAAAAAATAAATCGAAGGTAAATATGTTAAGTTTTACAGCGTTGTGACAATTTCCTTGGCCACATCTGGTTCTGCTAATTGCCAAGTGAAATTCTTGCTGTTACTGTTCCATTCTCTCAGGTTCATCTGGGCCTGTGTGAACAGCACTTTGGATTCCTGGTACAGTTCTATTGCTTTCTGCTCTGTGTCCACACTGAGGATCAAATTATCCATGTGCAGATTGTCATTGATCAATTTTGCATTCTCTGTGCCAGCTTGATTCAGGTGGTATCTGACAGTCAGTGCCAGCAGCGCAGTGCTCATGCCTCTCATGGCCATGTCTGCTGGGTTTTCCAATCCTGCGATGTGTCTGAAGTGCATGTTTTCTGTCTTATTCTGAATTCTCTTGATTTCGTCCAATCTGTTCTTGACAAAACACACTAGTGGCTTAGCGGTTGTCAGCCACTTCAGACAACAGGTTGAATCTGACCATATGACTGTCTGACTGAATTTGACTTTCTTGAGCCCTTTGTGGATGAATTTCGACATTCTGCTGCCAATCAACATTGCTAACAATTCCAGCCATTGAATTGTGACTTCTGGCTTCTTTGGAGCCAGCCTCAATCTGGAGTACAGCAGGCTTGAAGTGCTGCTGCCATTCTCTGTTTTCTAGCATATGTATACCGCTGCGCTGTATGCCATTGCAAGAAATCAACAAAAATGTGCAGTTGTGCATCTGCACCACTTTGATACTTCAAATTTCTGTTGAACTTGATTCGTCCAACTTTTCTGTCCAACTTTGAGCACTTCTGTCTCTAATTGCTGCCTAATTGCTGTCTTTTCCCCCAGACAGGGGAGTGTCCCATTCTTTGGCACTTGGTCCTGAATGCCATAACATCTGCAAAAATCTCTTTGCTGACAGTAGGACAGGGCTAACGAGTCCCATTGGGCCAAAACATCCTGCAGTCACCTTTGCAACTGTCCTCTTTCTGGGAAGTTTGATTTTCTGGTCAGTTTCTGATAATTGTGACTGCTGAGCTGACTTTGGTGTTTTCAGCCACATCTGGTTGCTCTGTGTGTCCCATTTCATTTCTAGGACCGTTGTGTAGGGTGTCAAATTTCAGTTTCCATTTTCCATTTCCGCCTTTCCGCAGGAAAATTTTTTTTCCTTTCCATTTATGAAATAAATCAAAATAACTGAAAATCAAGCCAGAAAATGGAAAAATGGCCTGGAAAAATGGAAACGGAAAGGTAAAAATTTTTCAGCTGGAAAACGGAAAAATGGGCCGGAAAAATGGAAACAGAAAGGTAAAAAATTTTCAGCTGCCGGAAAACGGAAAGATAAAATTTTTTTGCCTACCAGAAAATGGAAAGGTAAACAAATTTCAGCTGCCTGAAAACGGAAAACGGAAAGGTAAAAAATTTTCCTGCGGAAAGGCGGAAACGGAAATTTGACACCCTAGCTCTAACCGACTTAGCTACAAGGATGCCGCATTTTGCCGCTCTAACTCCCTCCCATCAAAGGAAATTGCTGTTCACAGCATGTAATGCAGTCAATGCATGTTGGTGCAACCCATGTCTTGGGTGCACTAGTGTTCAGACTGTGGCGCCCACCCACCAAACAGTGATCGACACTGCCCTCACGGTGCTGACGTCGCAAACCAGAAAGGTGTAGTGAAGCTTGAACCAGTCCATGGTCACGGCACCAGAAAAGGTACAAAATGTTTTCACCCTCGCTAGGACTTGAACCCAGGACCTTTCACTTTGCGTGTGAATGCTCTAACCAACTGAGCTACGAGGAGGCAGCATTTTGCACAGCTCTAACTATATTGGGTCCCGGCGAACCCCCACCCCCCACCATTTTTTTCTATCTACCGTATTTCCTCGAAATACCCCCACCCCCTCTCGAGACCACTATGAAACAATCACCCCCCAGATTGAGTGTAAAGTGTAAAGAGAACGTACACAACAAATACTGCAGTTTGTGTTCTGCGCAGTGCAGAAAACACGTTAAAAGCAATGTCGGAATCACATGAGAGCAGTGTTCATACCATCTACGTACTAATATTAGTATACAGGAGTCTATACATGTCAGTTATTGATGCATTTTTCTAGCCCAGCGCACATCACAAACAACGATTCTGTACTACCATTTCAAAAAATTTCTGGTGAAATAATAACACCCCCCTCTCGGGAGCACTATGAAACAATCCTCCCCGGGGGTATTTCAAGGAAATACGGTATCCCTTCGGAGGAGCGATTTCAGGGGTCTCCTAGGGGGGGGGCTGCCCCCACCAAATCGGCCAGCTATCTATCTATCCCAGAGGCCGCTCAGCTATCTATCTATCCCGAGGCAAAATTTTTGGCTACCACCCCCAAAGGCCCCCCCCCCCAAATCGCTCAGCTATCTATCTATCTGGAGTAGTTTTCGAGAAATTTTGCCCCAATTTTCGCTCAAAATCACAAATTTTCGCACCTTTTTATAGTTTTTCACCTTCAAAATCGTGCTTTCCAGTTATATACATGGTTATATACCTATTTTGAGCCATTTTATGCCTACTTTTGGCTACTTTTAACTGATTATTAGCGATTTTTTCTCCTTTCTGCCTTCTTAACCTTCAAAAAGCCTATATATTGTGCCCCCGCCAGCCCCCCCCCCAGAAAATTTTTTCCAGCTATCTATCCCTCCGGAGGAGCGATTTGCTATCTATCCAGCCCCCGCGAGGGCCAAAATCCTGGAGACCCCTGAGCGATTTACTATCTATATGAACCCCTGGAGGGGTCCAAATCCAGTAAACCCCTGGCTTATTGTGCATCTAAACCCATTGAAACATCTAAGCCTGGCCCATCTAATTCTATCCATTTTGCCCATCTATACTGCTTTGGAAATATGGGGAGTCCTGTAGATGTTCATTGACTTTTTCGAAAAAAACTCATCTAGAATTTCATAACGAGCATAAAAAAACTCATTTCAATTCATTTCGCCATCACGCTGAAAATATCTATCAGTAACATTGACGATTACAACAAGTTGAAATAATCACTAGATATCAACACTTCCTATGTATATTTAGGTCGAAACAAAAATAATCACACACTGAAAATGTTGAAGCTGAATATATCAGGGGCGAAATTTGATTAGCCCGTCACTTTTTCGGGCAACCCGATTGAGATATAAAATTCGTTGGATGTCGGGCGATTTAAATCGGGCGTGACCCTCCCAGACACAGTAAAATATGTGAAATGGCACGAAAAATGTCAAGCAGTGAAAAGTAAAAGAGAGTTGGACATTTTACATGGCTTTTGACAGTTTGCATGACATTTGACGTTTCACAGGGTCTGGGAGTGGTCTCTGGTTCAAGCGGCAACTCTACAACTTTCGATAAAATGCAAGTAATAAGTCAAGTGAAAAAAACACTTGTAAAGTTGTAAAGTTCCCTGGTCACTTTATTAAACACATAACCAAATCGGGCAGCCCACCAAAAAATCACGGGCAAATCAAACCTCTTTCCACACAAAGGTAGGTAAATTAAAATAAAACCTAAAAACTCAACCTACACATTCACTCAACCTTCAACCTACAACCTCCACCAGCTCATGCGCGAGCGCAGAATCCAGTAATCTTCGAAAGCCTCCGTTTGTCCCACCGCGGCCACGGCTAAATCTCTGTCGTAAATGTGCCGCATGCAGGCCTCCCTTACTGTGTTGCTGTTGATCGACTGGGAGGGGAAGGGGGTGGTTACTATGGATGACACTTGAGTTTTTCAAATGATTTTTTAAGAATTTGAAAAAGGCGTTTAAAAAAAATGATTTTTTATCTCAACCCTGGGTGCGTGGTAATTGGGTTGGGTTTCAATGGTGGGAAAAATAATAAATATTTTTTTCCACATTTTTCTACAGATTTTACCCCTTTTCAAGATTGTACAGTCGCTTATTTTTCGTGCATTCTGCATTCTTGCAACATTTCTGCAAACTGCACAATTGATAAACTCAACGGGCGGCACTGTATCACGTTCAAAAAAACCTCTTTTTCAAAATAGTTTTTTTAAATCAACCAGCCTTAAAAAACTGTTAATTTTTCTACCAACAAATAAATTCACCCCCCAAAAAACCCACATCAATCCTAGCCTCCAGTTCATGCAGGGGCACCCTCCTCCCATAAACGAGCATTTGCCTGCCAATGTCCTCGCAAATGGGCGTGGTCCCGTCCAAACCCTGGGGGCAGTCCCAGACCCTGTAAAATGCCCTGTAAAATGTCTAATGTCACGCAAAGTGTCAAAAGTCATGTAAAATGCCCTGCAAAATGGCAACCGAGTTGCCATTTTGCAGGGCATTTTACATGACTTTTGACACTTTGCGTGACATTTGACATTTTACAGGGCATTTTACAGGGTCTGGGATTGGCACCAGGAGTAGCTGGGTTTTCAACTGGTTTTTGCCCCGCTGGACTTCTTCCTCCGTGACGCCCACGCACAGGTGCTTCCATTCTTCCTGGAGGGTGGGGGGGGGGGGGGGGTAAATGGGGGTACTTGATTTTTTACGCTGTTTTTTAAAATAAAAAAACACAGGAAATTTGAAAAATCTCTCGTAGAGTAATTCCGTGATTGGGTATATGATAAACTATTCATGACTATGTCCACTATGAACAAAAGTGGCATGTTATTTTATCAATAAGGCATATATCGTGGGTGAGTTCATAAAAAACTGAGTCCGAAAATTTTAACAAAATAATTCCCCCTAAAAAAGTTCACTCCTTAAAAGTGAACCATGTCCCAAGAAAAATAATTACCCACGGGTACTATTCGAGCAAAAACGGTACACACGCAGATATAAGCATGAGTAGGGTTCAAACGATATATCGTATCGAATATCGAATATCGGATATCTACCATTTTTTAATATCGAATATCGATATCGAAAATTTTGAAAAAATATCGAATATCGATATCGAAAATTTTGAAAAAATATCGAATATCGATATCGAATATCGACCATTTTTTCGATATATCGAACCTGTATTGTGTCACCAAATTTACTTTTCATTTTCATTTTGAGATGTTTATGGTTGATCTGATGTGCTTATAGTATTGTATTTGATGAGTAAAAGTACAGTATTTATAATGTCATTGTTGTCGGAGTGCTAAATTTGAAGCCAGAAAACGCTGATATACTTTTTTTTGCAACATGCCCTTAAGCAATTAGGTTAGGATGAACTGTAATGGTTATTTGTCTGATACACTTTGATTCATCACGTTTTTCTTCTATTTTCTACCATTGAGTGATGTAAAGCTTGTTAAAATCACTTGCACCATTCAAATTTCAGTAAAGAGATGATTTAACATGTGTGCAACCACATGAAAATACAATATGCCACTTGAAATATGCCTTGCTATACCAAAAGCATATCGCAATATCGAATATCAAAAATATCGAAATATCGAATATTGAATATCGACCATTTTTCAATATCGAATATCGAATATCGATATCGAGGTTCCATATCGTATCGATATCGAATATCGAGTTTCAGAAAAAAATATCGGATTTCGAATATCGATATCGAAAATTTTGAAAAAATATCGAATATCGAATATCGATATCGAAAAGTCATATCGTTTGAACCCTAAGCATGAGACACACTTAAAAAGAACAAAAATTCACCTGCATGTTCCAGGTGAGATCTTCCACTGCTGTGGGCTCGCACACGAAATACACGCCCCACAGACCTGAAAAAATGAATTTTGATTCTCATTATTGGTCAAAGGTTCGACTGTTGTATTGTCTCTATATGCACTAGTTGACAAGGACACCAAATGTCAACAGGTCCCCATCCCAATTCAAAGCTTGCTCACGAGCCGACGAACGACGTTCAAATGCAAAAGTGTTGAATCATGTTGCAAATGAAGCTGTAGTGCTAAAACGAATATTGTGGTATGTAAATACGAGGTCGGCATGAAGTACATGTGTGTACAACAATGCAGTGTTACTCGTCAGCAAGCTTTGAATTGGGATCGGGACCAGTTGACATTTCGTGTCCTTGTCAACTAGTGTGTGTGGGATTAACTATCAAAAAGACATTAATATTTGTTCATTAAAAAAGCGCCCACGTACACACCGGTATCTTTGTAGCAAGTGGAGAAACTCTGGTAACTCTGAACTTCTGGCCCCCAGCCAACGCGCTGCACCAAACGAGTGGGGCTATTCAGACCTGAAAATTGAAAAAAATAAATTGTTTTTAATCGTGCTGACTAGAAACACGGGTTGGGTAAAATGAATCTCAGAAACGAGAGAACTCTCAGACACTGTAAAATTCCAAACGACCGTTCAAAAATAGATTTGACATTTTCTCGAGCATTTTACATGACTTTTGACACTTTGCATGACATTTTACACCAGTTGACACTCTGCATGACATTTTACATGCATTTTGATACTTTGCATGACATTTTACATTTTACATGAATTTGGATACTCGACATGACATTCTACAGGCTCCAACCCCCCCCCCCCTCACCAGTTCCATGCGTCCTATCCCAGGTGCCAATCAACAAATTGGCCACTTGCAGGGGTAGGGAATCGGGGTGGGCCCACCCTACGCCCTCCACGGCTAGGGCACCGTACACGAACGGCATCGAGTCGTCCCGGTACTTGAGCTGGGGGCACATGTTGGGTTAAGTGAAATGTTTAGAGTGACCTGAGAGTATATGTGAAATGAGTGTGGGTGCTAAGTACAATGGGTGTCAACTGTCAACTGGTTGAAATGTCAACTCAGCTGATTTTAGTTGACGGGTAGCAGGACAATTTTCAAGTGGATATACGGCAATGTCGAAAACTAATTGATATGTGCATTTGAACATCGGGAAAACAGGGCCGTTGAAACTAAATTTTTGGCCATCCCTACGCCCTACACTGTAGGGCCACAATTGAAGTCGGATTTCAGAGATAAGTATTCGCACTTAACTGGTCCGAAATTGCAAAACAGTAAGTCGTTTTAGCGTTCTCCCAAAGCGGATTCAAAAACACTTCCATCTCTAAGACAACCCCTCCCCCCCAACCTCGGATCCGGTAAACCTGGTGCCCTTGGACAAATCGGGCACTTTGCTGGGGTAGGTGATGTCTTGCGATCCGAAATGCTTCTCCGCCAATGAAACCAGCTCTGAGTGTTCTACCCCACCCGCCGCTGCTAGAACCTGTTGTTGGGGGGGGGGGGTTAAACCGTAAGTTTGCGGTAAACGGTACGGTGCGAACTTTCTCTTTTGCGGTAAACGGTACGGTATGGTAAATAGATCTGAAAAGTGCGACGCGCGGTGCGGCACATTCTGCTGACGACGGTGCTGTGGGGTTGCAAAACAACCCCCTCCCCCCATATTTGAGTTATGATGTTGTCTTTGACTTTTCGCGGAATAACAGTGGAAGATAAGAAATGGCACTATAAATGAACAATAAGTGTACAAATTGAGATTTTTGGCAAACTGCCTTATTTTTCCGCTTTCATGGTCAATTCTCACTTCAAAACGGCAAATTCTTAAACCGCATTGCCATGTTAAAGTATATTTTGAAACACATACGTGTTAATAACCCTATTTTTGAGATTTTATTAACATAATTGTGTTTTATTTTATTTTATTAACATAACAGCCACACCCATCTACGTAGGGTTCAAACGATATATTGTAACGAATATCGGATATCGACCATTTTTTTAATTTCGAATATCGATATCGAGGGTTGATATCGCATTATATCGAATATCAATATCGAAGCGATATCATTTCAACCCTACACCTATCGTCAAAACGTCGATTGACTGACTATTTTCTATCAACCACCCGCCCCCCCCCCACAAAAAAAAGAAAAATGCCCAACCCCCCCCCCCCCCCCCAAACCATTCTAGGCGCCTTGTAGTGGTTCTGCAAATAATCGACCAATTGTTTCCTGCGCATATTCTTCACATTCTCCGAGGGGCCCAATATGGTCCGAGCCAGGGGGGTGCCCTGGTAGGCCGCCTGGTGCAGGTGGTCGAATACTACCTACGGGGGGGGGGGGTGACTTTGGAGGTTGGGTAGGATTAGGGGGTCTGCGCTTTTTTCAAACCACTTTTAAAAAAAATTGCTTTAAAAAAAATGCCGTTGAAACAAGCAATGTTTTCCATCAATAGGTAGGAAAAATCTCTTGTTTTTGTAATGGAAACACGTTGTCTTTTAAATAAAATAAATAAGTACTGAACGTTTTCACTGCGGTTTAAGAAGCGGCTTCGATGCTTCTTCTTTTAAACGTTTATTAAAAAATCCGTTAATTAAACTCCAGCCATCTCTAGGCAGGATTCTTCAATGGGGGTCCGGAAGAGGTGGGTACCCCCAAATATCTACCAATCGAAGACTCCGCGAAGACACCAACCCGTGCATTTTTGTCTTTACTTTAGACTTTTTGAAAATCAAGTGTGCCAACCAAAGTGCTCAGCTATCTATTAGTGTATTGCAAATTTTGGTCTGAGAGAAACCCCGCCCACTGTGAAGTGATGTGTCAAATCTCGTGTCAAATCTCATGTCAAATATTACTTAAAATTGTGTCAAATGTTATTTAATAAATTTAAAAAGTTTTTATTGCATAACTTTTGACATTTTGCGCGACATTTGACAATTGCATGACATTTGACAAGTGACTTTACACTTTACACGGTACGGGACTGTCACTAGGGTTCAAACGGGATTGACTTTTCGGGATCGGGATCGGGATCGGGATTCACTTTTTGAGATTTCGGGATCGGGATCGGGATCGGGATTGGGGTTTCGGGATCGGGATCGGGATCGGGATTGGTTTTTTGAGATTTCGGGATCGGGATCGGGATTGGGATTGGCCGGGATTGGGGTCACGGGATCGGGATCGGGATTGGGATAGGCATTTTTCCGGGATCGGGATTGGGTTCTAAGGATAGATATTTTCGCCATTTTTCTGGCATTCACAGTTGTTCATAAAGGTCTCAAAACACTGTTGGATGCCAGAAAAGTGGCATAAAATTGACACTGGGGGTTTGCATCCACTTTTTTGCATGCAAAAACGTCATTATTTCACTTTTTATAATTTCCACTAATTTTTCCGGGATCGGGATCCCGGACTTGGGAGTTTCTCGGGATCGGGATCGGGATTTGAAAACTTTCGGGATCGGGATCGGGATCGGGATTGGTATTTTTGAGATTTCGGGATCGGGATCGGGATCGGGATTGGGGTTTCGGGATCGGGATCGGGATCGGGACTGGTAAATCCCGGAATTTCACGGGATCCGGGATCGGGATCGGGATCCCGTTTGAACCCTAACTGTCACCATGGGATTTTCAACTTGATTTTATATTATTTACTTTCACATCCGACATTGTGGCTGCATTTTGATGAATGGTAAAAAATCGATCTAAAACACCTGTGTCAATAATACGAATCGGTTTCGCATGTTATGTGTGTAATCCTATTTGCGGGTGCAAATATTTAGAAATTTGTGAACGCGAATTTTTGAAATGTAAACTTGAGTGAGACATGAATGTCAACTAAAATATCGAAAGATTGATTTATCCTTCATCACTTAACACTTATGACTTTCCTATTACTGAAATTTGCGATAAAAAAAGATTTTTGCATCACGGTAAACTCTAAATCCAAAAAATCATTAAATTCAAATATTTTACTTGCACACATACACACGTTTTACGCACTCACTATGCGCCATACAAACACCAGAACTAGTATAATTTGAGGTCACAATTTTTTTCACGCTGAAAAAAGCCACAGTTGAGTGAATATAAATGTGGCCGCAAGTATCACATTTCAATGAATATTTATTACCTACATTTTACGTGTGAAATTTCTACATCATAAATACGCTTTTTTCTATTGATTAGAATGCACGTATACGATAGTGTTACCGTATTTTGATGAATAAAGTCACGTGAAAAATGTGCAAAAAATTTCACTCTCAGTGAGAGCAATGTGAAAAATGATATGTGAAAAATATTATTTTTGGGTGTTTGTATTCAGATGTAAATGTACTGTAAATTGCAAAAAGTATTCTCCCGAAAAAATACATCGATTGAAAAAATGCTTAAAATCAAACATGATACATATTTATATTTATCATTCCATCTAACCCTAAATACACGCAATTCACATTTTACACGTGAAAGTAAAATATTTTACAAGGTTCAACACGCCTAAAGAATGCAGACATTCACCACTGAACCATAAATAAATACATGTGTGCATTATAACAATGGAAGTAAAAAAACTGGTTTCTTTTTTTAATATGCGTATTGCATTTATCCACATGTGAACTGGCAAAATTGTCACTTCACACTTTTAAAATACGTTACGGGAATTATTTTTTCAAAATTTGTTTTTGTTGTTTTTAAGGTTCACAATATCGCAATGAACTCATTTACAGTTTGAGTAACTTCCGTAAATCGTTAAAATAACTTTTTAAGTCTGCTATTTAGGTCCTTTGATGTTGAAATTAAAAAAAAAATTTAATGCTTGAACTTTAATTATTAAATTCTGAATAAGTTATCTGCAATAGCTTCTTAATAGTGTTACAGCGTTTTTCAAACCTTTTTTACTCAGTTTTATGATATAAATATTTCGTCAAATCCGAACAAATAACATTTTAGCTGCATGGAGGTAGGGTTCAAACGGGATCCCGATCCCGGATCCCGTGAAATTCCGGGATTTAGCAGTCCCGATCCCGATCCCGAAACCCCAATCCCGATCCCGATCCCGAAATCCAAAAATACCAATCCCGATCCTGAAAACTTTCAAATCCCGATCCCGATCCCGAGAATCTCCCAAGCCCGGGATCCTGATACCGGAAAAAATAGTGAAAAAAATAAAAAGTGAAAAAATGACATTTTTGTGTGCAAAAATGTGAACGCAAACCCCCAGCGTCCATTTTATGTCACTTTTCTGGCATCCAACAGTGTTTTGAGACCTTTATGAACAACTGTGAATGCCAGAACAGTGACGAAAATCTCTATCCCTAGACCCCAATCCCGATCCCGAAAAAATGCCAATCCCAATCCCGTGACCCCAATCCCGGCCAATCCCTATCCCGAAATCTCAAAATACCAATCCCGATCCCGAAACCCCAATCCCGATCCCGAAATCTCAAAAAGTGAATCCCGATCCCGATCCCGAAAAGTCAATCCCGTTTGAATCCTACATGGAAACGTGAATAGGGTTCAAACGGGATTCCGAATCCGGAGAACTTTCGGAGTTTGTGGTCCCTATCCCGATCACGAAATCTCAAAATATCAATCCCGATCCCGATATCTCAAAAAGCCAATCCCGATCCCGAAAAGTCAGTCCCGTTTGAACCCTAGGCATGAAAAGCATATTGAATTACATTCTTTGCGTGTTCAAAACATTTTGCGACAACAAAAAGTCATAAAAACATGGAACTTTGAAAAACACAAACCTCTTGTAGATTCTGCTCAATTTCGTCCATTTCTCTAAGAATGACGCCCTTTTCCCTGTCAATCGCCCCCTGGTCCAGTTTGGAGTTTTGTAGAATGTCAGACAAAATCTCCACGCACCTGCGTGTGAGGTTGAGTTTTTTTCAGAAAAAATTCGCAATTGAGGCGTCTACTTCTAAAAGTCGACAAGTCCAAAATATGAAAATTACATGTTAGGCCCGGAAACGTCATATGGGGCTACTTCCGCACATTTTTTAAATCATTTTCCATAAATTTTTGACCTCAAATGCCCATATGGCAAAGTGCCAAATTTGACATTTTTTTGGGAAAAATGCAAAAATTTGGGGCAAGAAGTCGACAAGTCCACTTAGTTTGAAGCAAGAAGTCGACAAGTCCATCCTCTTTGTCCTTTGTTATGGGAAAAAATAGCAAGAGATGTGATATGTCCGTCATGGACAGCTACTTCTAAAACTCGACAAGTCCATAAATTGCCCATAAGGCAGCTTCGTCGTCGCTGGGAACAAAAATGTTCTTTAGTGCAAAAAGGCGACAAGTCCATTTCCCTCCCAAAAACAGTTTTGCTCTGACCGAATGGAAATTTATGGACACCCCATTTTTTACATTTAGGTTGAGCAGGGGCTGAAAATTTAACACTTTTTTGTCAACATTTGTTGTGGACTTGTCGACTTTTAGAAGTAGAGGCCTCAATTGTTTTTCAGTTTTTTATGGGTGTGTTGAATCGATTCCAATTGGAAACACCACAATACGAAATCCATTTGTCATTTACCACACCAAAACCACCCACCCATTCACAAAACTGAGATCTTTTTAAAAACTTTTCTTAAAACCACATTTACCCCCCCCCCCCAAACCTTGGAGTGTCCTGTGCCAAACACTTAGCATAGTAAACGGTCTGCTCGCGGGAAGTATATGCATTCAGATGGGCGCCCATGTTTTCTACTTCCAACTCCAGCTGGTGCTGGCTGCGCTTCTCTGTGCCCTGCGGTTTTTAGAGGGTTTTTAAAACTAGGTTTTTTAAAATTTGGACAAAATGAAGGTGTTTTAAAAAAAAGACAGCCTAAATTTGCAGTTGTGTTTCACGAGATCTATCATCTTGACTTAATACATTGCGAAAAAGGCTATTAAATGCCGGGTTTGCTCGAAAAACTCCCCCGGTCAGACGGGTTAAGTAAATTTCCCCTTTAGGGATACAATAACTTCGGTGTATCTAATTTGAGCAAAAACGACCTGCATTGATCGACCTCCCTGAAAAAAATAATTCACCGTCTGAATAGTCCCCCCCCCCCTTAAACGTCTGATGAAAAATAGCCCCCAAGTGGGATTATTCGAGCAAACACGGTACGCAACTCCGTCACTTAATGAGGCACTTTAGCACTTTGTAAAGTTACCTTGAAGCACATGTGCTCGAAAAAGTGCGCCACCCCATTGTTATCATCATTTTCATATCTGCTGCCCGCGTCCACCCAAACGCCCACCTGCGTGATGGAAAAATTGGGTTAAAATGAAAAAACTACAAAAAAAATTAGAAAGTGAAGTGAATAGATGACAGATTGAAAATCAGACTCCCGCCAAGTCTAAAGCCCCACTATAGTATCCAAAATAATAAAGTATGTTTATATTATGCGTGGTTGGTTTGGGTCAAGTTGACATGTGGAAAGGTTTTTCTTTTAGACCCCGCCCACTTAATATTAACAGATTAGTGATGGATTAATGATGGCAAAAATAGCAAAGTTATATCAAGCAAAATATTCAACAAGTTGATCTAGGGATGGCCAAGGTTTTTTTTCAAAGGTTTTTTAAAAATAAAAAACGTTTTATTTTAAAAAAATGTACTGTCACCTGTCATATTTACTGGTTGAAAAAAACGTCATTGAAAAAACTTTTTGGCCATCCATAAGTTGATCATTAATCAACAATCCTTCATTCATTGATGAAAATTCCCTTTTCCCAGTTTAGTCTCCACACACTACAGTTTACATGATATCTGGTTATCTACCTTCACTAAAGCCAGACTAACAATCCCATCTACCAATTGAGAAAACTAGCAGAGCACTTGGCACCGATCCAAACGCCCAATAGCTCAATAACTTTTAAAACCACTATTGCCCGAGAAATCGGGCAAAAATACATAGAAAAACCCACAGTCACAGTGGGCAGCCCGCTATGTTCACTGGCCACGCGCATGCCATTATTTAAAGTTGAAACTTTCGTTTCGGGAACATTTAGAAGACAATCGGATGCTGATGTAGCTGCCAAACTCAAAAAACGCGTTTTTAGTTTAGAGGATTTTGTCGATTTTGAGAGATTTTGCAGGATTGAACGGGACAGCATTTTGTTTTTCTTTGCGTGCGATTTTTCGCGGAACCGGACCGGAGATTTCTTTTCTACTTTTATTATTTTATTTTTGTGAGGATCGGGTCATTGGAAACTTGGCCCACGTTCAAGTTACCTGCAGTTGTACTATACTTTGAGCGGTTATTCTTTAACTTTTTCATCAAAATCGCTAAAATTTGCTCTTTTTAGCCAAGTTAAACATTTATTCTCGCTTTTCTTGACTATATACTAGTTATAAACCCATTTTCAGCTATTTGTTTTCCTATTTTTATTATATTTATAGCGATTTCGAAAGTTTTGGCTGGCAGCCAAGTTGATTGAATGTTTACCCGTTTGGTAATGTTATGAGTTTTGATTAGTTATATTTCATTTGGGAACAAGCCAAATATCACAATTGTTTGGTCCACTAGCTGAGTTCAAAGTTTTTTTTACAATTTTCACTTTTTGCGCAAAACTTTAAGTGTTTAGGCATTTTCAGAGCTGAAATCCTTCAAAGTCGGTAGCGCATAATCCAATATAATCGTGTGCAAAATTCATGAGAACAAGTGTGTATTTACCTCGATGGGACACGTAAAAAAATCTTTACAATGGCTTTAGCTAAATTTGCATATGTAATTTGTTTTCTAGCTGTTTTGCTTACAGTTCAAATCGCAATTTTCCATTTAAACTGCGCCAAGAAACATTTATATCAGTTTGTTTGAATTGCTTTCGATAGAGTTTTTTTCTACACAAATATCCATTATTTTGATGTCAAACGAGTTCATTTTGATATTGTCAAATTACTCCACTGAACAGTTTTATTTTTTCAGTGTAACATATATTTTTCAAACAGTCAAATAAAAAATTCAATCCGTTTTTTCAGACCATTCGAAAAATCATTATTAAAATTTCATTTTGTAAAATCTATCGGAAAATTTCTATGATTGGCGGAAAATGGATCAATTTAGGACTTCGATTCCACACAATCAGAAGGAATTTTTAGACCGTGCTGAAGATGTGGCTGATGATGTTTGTCTTTTTTCAACCTTTTTAAAAGTGAAATTAATTTGTTGCATATTCTGCAAAAGTGTCAAAAGTGTCAAAAAAATGGCCAGTGATAAGATATTTTTATGTGTTAATGGGGAGGGTTTTCAAAGTGCTTTTTGAATGATTCTTAAAAAGGTTTTCCATACCTAATTACAACTACAAGTTGGTTAAGCTAAGTGACAAATAAATCTCATAAGAGCTGAAGAACCAACCATGTGTAAAATGTACCATATGTAAAATGCATCCCTATTTTAAAAAACCCTCACACGTTGAAATCAATTCATATATGTCAAATGCATCCATATGTAAAAACCAGGGACGTATCCAGGATTATTGAGCGGGGGGCTCCTTGTTTACGGAGGCCGGCGAACGGGGGGGGGGGGGGCTCACCCCCCCCTGAAATTTTAGCTACAGAGTGGCGGAATGACGCCATGGTGCTGGCGCCATTAGTAGGCGCCGCGCCATGGCGCCAGCGCCATGGAACGCTGTATATGCATGTAAATATACATACAAAGACAGCAAAACGCACAAGATTCAGTGTATTTTTAACGATTTGCGGTTAGGGTTGGCCGATGTTTTTTTTAAAACGTTTTTTTTTTAAAAAGAACATGACGTCCGAAATGTTTTTTTTTTTAAAAACATCGGCCGAAATTTTTAGTACTAAGCACTAGGTATTTTGCAAAATTTTTGCGCGCGAGCGCGCAATTTCACACACAAATTGACATTGGTAGTTGTTTTCATTGGTTTTGTTGCATTTTTAGTATCAAAACATCCATTTCTATGTGCTACCATGGGTGAATAAGCCGACATATGTTGCTGTAATATATAATATTGAGGTAATGTGCTTCCATGTACCTCCACAGTGTGTAACTTCACTCCCAAAGTAACAACCTCCTTTTATAACCTTGTTTGATCACTATTCCATGCCAAACTCTACCTGAAGTCACAAACATTTGACTATAAGGCGATATACGAACGATATGTCAATGAAAAATGGATATTTTTGATACAAATCACCACTTATAATGCTATCCCATGGCTCCACAGCCATTATATGGTCATATTTAACATCACAGAGTATTGCCACTGTCTGATATACCTATATATGTTGACACTAGGTCATATCTGGGAGCTTTTAAAAAAAAACGTTTTTTATTAAAAAAAATGTTTTTTTAAAAAAAACATCGAGTTAAAAAAAAACGTTTTTTTTCCAACCCTATTTGCGGTCACATGGAGCAAATCTGATGATAATATCTTATGTCTGGTGAAAATTGCGCGCTTACACGCAAAAATTTTTACGCTTACGTTGAAAAAGTCGCATTTTCCGGTAACTTTCTGGTCTCACCCCGGGAAGGGAAGGGGCTGCAGCCCCCCCCCCTGGATACGTCCCTGGTAAAAACCATATTTATGGAACAAGTTCATCGATATGCAAAAAATCCATGCACGTTTAAAAAAACCATCTATATAAAAAAATCTATTCACATTCAAAAAAGCCAGAACTGAAATGAAACCCACCCATATGTAAAACCCCCTCATATGTAAAACACCCCCAGGTTCTCCGCCGCACCAAGCACATCCTGCCCACGGTGGCGCGTCTGTGCCTCCTGTCCACGTTCGTCGAGGATGGCATTCGCATGTGGTTCCAGTGGGACGACCAGAAAGACTTTATGATGGTTAGATTTGGTGGGGGGGGGGGTTGACAGTGTTTGGTTCGGTTGAGGTATCGACCGACTTTTGTGAGTTTCCGGTATCGGTTTCGGTATTCGCATTGGTGTCGAGAACGCAGTATCATTTGAATACTAGTTGGTGTAGTGGTAGAAAATGGTGCGATTTTTTTGTCAAATCAAAGAATTGTAGAAAAACATGTCATAATTAGGGTGTCAAATTTCCGTTTTCCGTTTCCGTTTTCCGCAGACAAATTTTTTTCCGTTTTCCGGCTGCTGAAATTTTTTTTCCGTTTTCCGGCAACTTTTTTTCCGTTTCCGTTTTTCCGGCTCATTTTCTGTTTTCCAGCTAAATTTTCAGTTTTTCCGCCTTTTTTTCGTTGTCCGCCTCAATTTCCAGTTTTTCCACCTTTTTCTCCATTTTACACTTCAATTTTCCATTTTTCCGCCTCATTTTACCTTTTTCTGGCTCAACTTTCTGTTTTCTGATCAGCCAAACTGGTAAAAATTCATGCAGATTGTCAATGATGTGAAAAATTTTCTGTTTCCAGCAAAATTACTGCAAATTTTTTCCACTTCCAGCAAAATTTCACCAAATTTTACCCGTTTTCCAGCAAAATTTCAGCAAGTTTTTCCATTTTCGTGCAAATTTGATTTTACCGTTCAGTCTTGCCCACGACTTTTTGAAAAGCTTATGAAATTGTCTACATTTTCCATATTTTCGACCCTGCGACCGACGTATATAGCTGGAGTTATGATGATCACTCGAAACAGGGTATCTCCGCTTAGTCCATGGGATCAACTGGGCGGTGGTGGTGCACCCTCTTGGAGTCAGTGGTACCACTCCTTCAGAATGGCCCCACTTGAGAGTAAATTTTGAGTGGAGATACCCTGTTTTGGACAAAGATTTTTTGGAGATACCCTGTTTCGGACAAAGATTTTTTGGAGATACCCTGTTTCAGACAAAGATTTTTTGGAGATACCCTGTTTCGGACAAAGATTTTTTGGAGATACCCTGTTTCGGCCAAAGATTTTTTGGAGATACCCTGTTTCGGACAAAGATTTTTTGGAGATACCCTGTTTCGGACAAAGATTTTTTGGAGATACCCTGTTTCAGACAAAGATTTTTTGGAGATACCCTGTTTCGGACAAAGATTTTTTGGAGATACCCTGTTTCGGACAAAGATTTTTTTGGAGATACCCTGTTTCGGATGATTTTTTTCAAAAACTGAATGGGAATTCTATACCGTAATTCGGATGATTTATTCTGTTTTGTATGGGAATTTAGACTGATTGCTTCAAATCTATACCGTAATTCGGATGATTTTTTCCGTTGGTGGAGATACCCTGTTTCGAGTGAATTTTTTCGAATTTGAAGGTAGAGATACCCTGTTTCGGATGATTTTTTTTGTTTTTTTCTAAAAATCGGCATATATATATCTCGGGAACGGTATAAGATATTGAGAAAATTTTTTTGCTATCATGAAGAAATAAGTGCACGTATCACAGATCCGCACTTAACTCATTTTTTTCCACTTTGGTCTTTACCGACATTCGGAACTAGATGCCTCAATTGACAAATTTGCATGACACTTCACATGACATTTGACACCGACACATGCACCCCCAAAATCACCCCTTTTCCACCCCCAGGAATCCTGGTCCTGCGGCTGGTTTCTAGCTGTAGTTTTCGTTCTATTCAATCTTTTCGGACAAATAATTCCATGCGCTATGGTGATTGGACGGAAACAAGTGATGGTCGCTTGCGCGATTTTGGCTTTCGTTGTACTTTTGCAAACTGTGGCGTATCACATTTTGTGGGACATCAAGTTTTTGGCTAGGTGCGTTTTGGGGGATTTTGGAGGGATTTTGATCTTTTAATGGGTGTGGATGGTTTTTGGGGGGTCTCCAAATGGACCCCCCGTTTGTAAATTGTCTGGCTATTCATCTGTTCAAATATTTTTTTTTGTATTTAGTGAAAACTTTCTAACACGTGCTCTAATATGAGCCTGATTTGGAATTAATACGTGGATGGCTGGCAGGTGGTACTTTTTCTCCTATATATCCGCCTAGCGATTTCTGCGTGATTTCTACACCTTTAAAAGCCTACACCATATAAACCCCCGCGACCCCCAACGGTCTCCCTAGCCACACTCCCCAGAAACTTTTTCAGCTATGTATAAATACCAATAAAATCCGGTAAATGCCCCCCCCCCACTTGAGACTCTAACTGAATAACCCCTATTGGAGACCCCAAATAGAGACCTCTTACTGAACTGGGCACCCCCACTGGAGACCCCCTACTGATTACCGTCTAATCGAGGCACCTTACTTCAGACGTCCGAAAGGATACCCCCCTCAACTGGAGACCCCCTCAACTGAACCCCTCCCCCCACAGAAACGTAGCTGTAGGGGGTGGCATCCTTCTACTAGTAGCCGAATCCCTGCACGAAACCAAGCAAGTATTCGCGGGGGTGCCCTCTTGGGATGATGGAAGGTCAAAGCCGAAAAGTTACATGGTGCTCGCGGGCAGGATTCTGTTGGTGTTCATGTTTTTGAGCTTGCTGCGCTGGGAAATGACCTTTATTAGGGTGTTGGAGCTCATGGTGGGTTTTTGGGGGTTGAGTGGGGATTAGGGGTAGGGCCTTGTACTCATCTATACTCGCTACTCATCTATACCCGCTACTCATCTAATTCTACCCCCTACTCATCTTTACCCCTACTCATCTATACCCGCTACTCATCTAAGGGGAGTTTAGATGCGTAGTGGGTGGGTCGAACTTTCCGGTTCAAACTTTATAAACTTTTGATTGTTAAAAAATTGTATTTTACCTTTGATTTAAATATATCTCATTCTTTAGAAAAATGCGATTTGTATTAGAGACGGGTTATCTTTTAGTTTAGAAACGAATTCCTATTATACTCCAACTTCACACTTTTTCAAACACCAGAACCCACAAATTTTCCCAACCCTACTTTCTCACCCTACAGGTAGGTTCGGTCCTAATGACATTGGTCACAGTTGGATACAAAACACAATTGAGTGCCCTACTTCTTGTGGTCTGGCTTTTTGGACTGAATCTTTACTTGAACCCGTTCTGGACCGTGCCTTCGGACAGGTTCTATAGGGATTTCATGAAGTACGACTTTTTCCAGGTGCGTGACTTTTTTGTCGGGCTTCCCGATTTTGTTATTGAGTCTCAATTGTGCTCTTTTTATGGTTATTGTGTCAGTTTTATGAGGAGATTTTTGCCCTACACAAACTAGTTGACAATGACAGGGGGTGTCAACTGGGCCGACTGGTTTCTATTCAAATTTTAGTTCGCGGTTTGGCGAACCATGTTGAAATGCACATCGGGTGGGCGCGCCAGCGCCATCCCTCGCTGCCGAGGGAGGGCGCAAGCGACCCACCCATAATATGGTCAGACACACCAAAATGCGGAAATCGCAAAATTTAAATCGCAATAACTTCGGAACGCGACAAGCTACGGCAAAACCCATTATACCATTGAATAGCCCGTGTCGAAAAGAACCCCCATGCAAATTTTCAGATCAAATGGTTGAGTTGGGAGGAAGTTATTACACATTTTCTTTTCTAGGCAGTGTTGTTGTTGTTGTTGTTCATCTTGTTCTCCCGACAATCTTCAAACTGCAATAACTTCCTTGAAACACAACCGATTTTCATGGTTGATGGCTCATATGAAAGAGCATATGATGCCATTTCTTATTTTCGGGAATTTTTTTCACACGCTCCGCCCACTTTGGGACGGTATCTGTTTGAAATTTTCAAACCTCAATAAATTTAAAATTTGAATACAAATGCGGCAATAAAAAAAATTTGTTGATGTGCGCCATGACTAGAGCTTTCAAATGAGCCAATTTTTGGCAATTTTGGTACAGATTTACAAAAGTTATTCAAGTTTGCTTATTTTGTGTAAAATGCGCAAACATGCCTGAACTACTGCTTGATGTGATACTGAGCATGTGACCTTGCATGGTGATTACTATCAGGTCATAAATGTCTAGTGGCTAATGTCAAGTCAAATGTCAAGTTATAAATGTCAAGTCAAATGTCAAGTGATAAATGTCAAGCAATAAATGTCAGGCCAAATGTCAAGTGATAAATGTCAAGTGATAGATGTCAAGTGATAAAATATTAAGTGATAAAATATCAAGTCAAATATCAAGTGATAAATGTCAAGTGGTAGATTTCAAGTGAAATGTCAAGTGATAAATGTCAAGTGATAGATGTCAAGTGTGAATGTCAAGTGATAAATTTCAAGTGAAATGTCAAGTGAAATGTCAAGTGACAAATTTCAAGTCAAATGTCAAGTGACAAATTTCAAGTGAAATGTCAATTTTAATGTCAACTCACAAATGTCAAGTCAAATATCAAGTCATATGTCAAGTCAAATTTCAAGTGATAAATGTCAAGTTAAATTTCAAGTGAGAAATGTCAAGTCAAATGTAAAGTTTAATGTCAAGTGATCAAATATCAAGTCAAATGTCAAGTTATAAATGTCAAGTCTAAAGTCAACTCAAGTCAAATGTCAAGTGATAAATGTCAAGGTGAATATAAAGTGATAACTTTCAATTGAAATGTCAAGTCAAATGCCAAGTGATAAATTTCAAGTGCAACGTCAAGTAATAAATTTCAAGTCAAATGTCAAGTTAAATGTCAAGCTTAATGTCAAGTGATAAATGTTATGTAAAATGTCAAGTAATATGTCAAGTGATGAATTTCAAGTGAAATGTCAAGTTTAATGTCAAGTGATTAATGTCATGTCAAATGTCAAGTAATATGTCAAGTAACAATTTTCAGGTGATACCTGTCAAGTTGTTTATGTCAAGTGACAACTATCAGGTAAAAAAATGGCAAGCAGTTCATGTCAAGTCATAAATATCAAGTGATGCCATTCTGTCATAAATGTCAAGTGGTTTATGTCAAGTTATTGTCAAGTGGGTAATTTCAAGTCATAAATGTCAAGTGATAACTTTCAGGTTCTAAATGCCATGTTGAAAATCTTTTGAATCTTAGTATTTGGCTTCTTCTTGACTATAGATTGTATTGCTCAGTGCCACACTTGGCATCTGCTTGATTTGCAATAACTTATAAAATTTGGGCCTGTGGCCCTCAAAAAGAAGTATATCCCATAAAAAATGGCTAAAGCCAACAAAAAGTGGACGCTGCACCTAAACATGTGTATGCTTTTGAATGCACAAAAGTAATATATCATATACCATGCCATTTTCTTATCGAGCTATCAAAAGATGTAAACTCCTGTTTACCTCGGTCCGCACCTTTGTGATTTTTTTATAAAAAGTTTTGTCGCGGCCCCCACCTAACTTTACAGCGAATTTCACTCTATACAAAAAGTAGCCCATAGAGTCGCCTAAATGCCCATTGGGGCACCCCCCATTGTAACGCTATGTGGGCTGTGTAAACAGCCCACACATTTTTTTATACCAAAATGCAGTGATCACCTTGCTCCATACGCGTTTCATTAAATGATTATATTCTGTCAGGTAAGGCTGGAAAACTGCTTGAATGAAAGAAAGGAGTCCTAGCTTAGTGCCAAATGCCATTTCAACGGCTAATTTACAGATAGAAATGAGATTAGGACATTTTCAATTTGTTCTGATTTGTACAGCAGATCACGATCAGCTGTGTTTGTGATCGCTTTATCTGCTCACACTACATCTGTTCACACAGAGTATGCTTCTGTCTGAAAGAAAAATCGTCAGGCATTTTTTTAAAACTGACTTTGCTTAAATACATCATTCTACACACGAGAATTCAAGGAGCGAAATTTAAAAATAGTTGCTCAAGTTTCTTTACTACTAATTTTCTTCCTTGGACAAAATATACAAAGTTTTTTTAATTTCGCTCCTTGAATTCTCTTGTGTGGAATGATGTATTTAAGCAGAGTCATTTTTTAAAAAATGCCTGACGATTTTTCTTTCAGACAGAAGCATACTCTGTGTGAACAGATGTAGCATGAGCAGATAAAGCGATCACAAACACAGCTGATCGTGATCTGCTGTACAAATCAGAACAAATTGAAAATGTCCTAATCTCATTTCTATCTGTAAATTAGCCATTGAAATGGCATTTGGCACTAAGCTAGGACTCCTTTCTTTCATTCAAGCAGTTTTCCAGCCTTGACTGACAGAATATAATCATTTAATGAAACGCGTATGGAGCAAGGTGATCACTGCATTTTGGTATAAAAAAATGTGTGGGCCGTTTACACAGCCCACATGGCGTTACAATGGAGGGTGCCCCAATGGGCATTTAGGCAACTCTATGGGCTACTTTTTGTATAGGGTGAAATTCGCTGTAAAGTTAGGTGGGGGGAGCAACAAGACTTTTTATAAAAAAATTGCAAAGGTGCGGACCGAGGTAAACAGGTGTTTAGTAACCATTGGCTGGGTATTTGCGGGCTTGCGCGCAAATTTTTTTTAGATGTTCCTACAAAATCGCTTTAGAAAAGTGCTATTTCTAGCAAATTTTTTGAAAAGTATGTTTTTTCCATCCCTTGTCAGGACCGCTATAAAATTCCGGGACCGGGACTGGGTGGTCGGGACCGGGACTGGCTTTTTTTATTGTCGGGACCGGGACCGGGACCAGGACTAGGGTTCAAACGGGACCGCGGTCCCGGTACATGGTTCGGCAAAAAGTCGGGACTGGGGCGGTCCCGGTCCCGGTCCCGGTCCCGACACCCCAGTCCCGGTCCCGGTCCCGGTCCCGACAATTGCAAAAGGCCAGTCCCGGTCCCGGTCCCGGTCCCGACCACCCAGTCCCGGTCCCGGTCCCGGTCCCGGAATTTTTCAGTGGTCCCGATAAGAAAAATTAACTGGACTGGAACCAAATTTTGCCGATAAAATACTTGTAAAATTCGAAAAAATTTGCGCCAGTTGGCGCATTCTCATTCCGTCGACGATTTTTTGACGTTTTTTTGGTGAGTTCCAAGCATTCTCATTCATGTTCGACATCAGAGAAGGCTGAAAACTTTATTTTCCTTCAGAAAGCACTGCGCCAGCTTATGTATCAATACTCACTGTCATAATTTTCGTGCGTTATGTCCTTTTTTGTGACTCAATTGAATTTTGTGACTTTTATTTTATTTTTGATGACAATTTTGATTGAATGAAGTGTGAAAATCGTATGAAACTTCTGAAAATATGCATTCAAATGGTTATCGGTCCCGATAGGGCTCAAAAGGGGGCTGTGGTCCTGGTACCTGGTTCGGCAAATCCTGGTCCCGGTCCGGATGCCCCAGTCCCGGTCCCGGTCCCGGTCCCGACAATTGAAAAATGCCAGTCCCGGTCCCGGTCCCGGTCCCGACCACCTAGTCCCGGTCCCGGTCCCGGTCCCGATAAGATAAATTTCTGGTCCCGGTCCCGGTCCCGGTCCGAAAAAGTGGTCCCGTTTGAACCCTAACCAGGACTGGGGTGTCGGGACCGGCAAGGACGTAGCCAGGGGGGGGGCGGGGGGGGCGGCCTCCCCCCCCCCCCTTCCCGGGCCGGACCAAAAAATGTGCCAGAAATGGCACTTTCGGAAGACGATTTTGTCGACATTTTGAAAAAAATTTGCGCGCAAGCGCGCATTTTCCCTTCACAACATATATTTTTGGCTGACCAGTCTCCGCGGCCTCAAAGCCAGTGAAAATAGACGGAATTCGTGTCCATGTCGTTCTATATGCCTGTAAAATACAATTTTGGCACCAATGCCAACGCCAGTGGCGCCATGGCTTGGCGCCAGCGCCATGGCGTGGCGCCTACGAATGGCACCAGCGCCAGGGCGCCATTCCCCCACTACAGGGGTAAAATTTTAGGGGGGGGGGGCGCCGCCCCCCCCCGTTCGCCGGGATCCGTATACAATCCGCCCCCCCCCCCCGCTCAAAAATCCTGGCTACGTCCCTGGGGACCGGGACGGCCCCAGTCCCGACTTTTTGCCGAACCATGTACCGGGACCGCGGTCCCGTTTCAACCCTAAACAACACCATCTTGTTTTGCTTAATAGTGACAACGTTTGTATTCCGGCAGTCTTTTCGTAGACGGCGCTCGGTGCCTGACAACAATATCTAACACAGGCGGTAGAGCCAAAAGCACTTTTGATGCCTGGCAACTTTTTATTGCGGTGCTGCTGCTGGCGCTGTAAATGACAAGCCAAAAAAGCGCCAAGTGCCAATGCCAGTTAATGCAATTCCTTTACCAATTCTAATTAAATGCCACCTTCGTTAAGTGTCATTATTGGGTCTCCACCATTTCAAATTATTCAATTAATAATAGAGTAAACGTTATATGCTCATTTCCGGCTTTTATTAAAATAAGGATATTGCCAATATTCTGCTGCACAATTTTTGCCACCACTGTAATACCTTAAATGTATACATGTAGACACCAGAAAGTTGGGTGGCTCAGGAACGATTCTGAATACTGTAAAAACAACTCGCATTGTAGGAATCAGCATGAAACCCGAATACCGACCATTAGTATGACATGTACTGCATATAAGACACGGTGGGGAAGGTATGTACACGCGTGTACATGTATGTACAGCTGATGCTGAAAGGCTAACCATGTAGCTTCAACTAGATCGCTGTGTTCATCACAGCTTTATGTTATTTATAACGGTATTGTCGAGTCAGTGAAAAATGCCCTTTTTCATGATGGTAGAAATATTTTCAAATACAAGTACTGCTGAGATTACAGTACAAGTCGAAAGTTTTTAATCAGGGATTACGGTAGCAGTATTCCACGTCATACGGTGACAAAATTCAACCCATGCGCTTTTTCACAGCC
>OZ038453.1:26294819-26417108 GCA_964036195.1 Sphaerolaimus hirsutus | reverse complement strand
TTCAGGGTTTTAGTAATGTAGTGTCAAAATGGAGTGCATATTTGAAATCGCTACAATCAGAAACCCACAAATGCATCATTTTATGATTTGAAAGTTTTTGGCTTAGGGGGTCCATTTTTATGGTTATGGTAATGTAGTGTGAAAATGAAGTGCATATTTCAAATGAGTGAAATCAGAAACCTGAAAATTTATGATTTCACAAATTGAAAGTTTTTGGCTCCAGAGGTTCATTTTCAGGGTTATGGTTATGTAGTTTTCAGGGTTTTGTAGTGTCAAAATGGATTGCATATTTCAAATCAGTGCAATTAGAAACCCACATCAAATCATTTCACAATTTCTAATTTTTTAACCCCTGGGCATATTTGAAATTGCTACACTCAGAAACCCACAAATCCATCATTTTATGGTTTGAAAGTTTTTGGCCCAGGGGGTTCATTTTTAGGGTTATGGTAATGTAGTGTCAAAATGAAGTGCATATTTCAAATGAGTGCTTTCAGAAACCCGAAAATGCATCATTTCTCAAATTGAAAGTATTTGGCCCCATGGGTTCATTTTTAGGGTTATGGTAATGTAGTGTCAAAATGGAGTGCATATATCAAATTGGTGCAGTCAGAGACCCAAATTTGAAATCAGTGCAATCAGAAACCCAAAAATGAATGATTTCACAAATTGAAAGTTTTTGGCTCCAGAGGTTCATTTTCAGGGTTATGGTTATGTAGTTTTCAGGGTTATGTAGTGTCAAAACAGAGTGCATATTTCAAATCAGTGCAATTAGAAACCCACATTGAATCATTTCACAATTTCTAATTTTTTAAGCCCTGGGCATATTTGAAATCGCTACACTCAGAAACCCACAAATCCATCATTTTATGGTTTGAAAGTTTTTGGCCCAGGGGGTTCATTTTAGGGTTATGGTAATGTAGTGTCAAAATGAAGTGCATATTTCAAATGAGTGCTATCAGAAACCCAAAAATGTATTTATTTCTCAAATTGAAAGTATTTGGCCCCATGGGTTCATTTTTAGGGTTATGGTAATGTAGTGTCAAAATGGAGTGCATATATCAAATTGGTGCAATCAGAGACCCAAATTTGAAATCAGTGCAATCAGAACCCAAAAATGAATGATTTCACAAATTGAAAGTTTTTGGCTCCAGAGGTTCATTTTCAGGGTTATGGTTATGTAGTTTTCAGGGTTATGTAGTGTCAAAACAGAGTGCATATTTCAAATCAGTGCAATTAGAAACCCACATTGAATCATTTCACAATTTCTAATTTTTTAAGCCCTGGGCATATTTGAAATCGCTACACTCAGAAACCCACAAATCCATCATTTTATGGTTTGAAAGTTTTTGGCCCAGGGGGTTCATTTTAGGGTTATGGTTATGTAGTGTCAAAATGAAGTGCATATTTCAAATGAGTGCAATCAGAAACCCGAAAGTGCATCATTTCTCAAATTGAAAGTATTTAACCCCATGGGTCCATTTTGAGGGTTATGGTAATGTAGTGTCAAAATGG
Source organism: Sphaerolaimus hirsutus (assembly GCA_964036195.1). NCBI lineage: Eukaryota > Metazoa > Nematoda > Chromadorea > Monhysterida > Sphaerolaimidae > Sphaerolaimus > Sphaerolaimus hirsutus. The sequence goes on along the minus strand of OZ038453.1, from coordinate 26,415,593 downwards.
AGTGCATGTATCAAATCAGTGCAATCAGAAACCCAAATTTGAAATCAGTGCAATCAGAAACCCAAAAATGCATCATTTCACAAATTGAAAGTTTTTGGCCCCAGTGGTTCATTTTCAGGGTTATGGTAATGTAGTGTCAAAATGAAGTGCATATTTCAAATGAGTGCAATCAGAAACCCAAAAATGCATCATTTCTCAAATTGAAAGTATTTGGCCCCATGGGTTCATTAACGGGTTATGGTAATGTTGTGTCAATGGAGTGCATATATCAAATCAGTGCAATCAGAAACCTAAATTTGAAATCAGTGCAATCAGAAACCCAAAAATGCATCATTTCTCAAATTGAAAGTATTTGGCCCCATGGGTTCATTAACGGGTTATGGTAATGTAGTGTCAATGGAGTGCATATATCAAATCAGTGCAATCAGAAACCTAAATTTGAAATCAGTGCAATCAGAAACCCAAAATTGCATCATTTCACAAATTGAAAGTTTTTGGCCCCAGTGGTTCATTTTCAGGGTTATGGTAATGTAGTGTCAAAATGGAGTGCATTATATATCAAATCAGTGCAATTAGAAACCCACAATGCATCATTTCACAATTTGAAAGTTTTGGCCCCATTTTGGGTTCAATTTCAGGGTTATTGTAATGTACTGTCAGAATGGAGTGCATATTTCAAATCATTGTAATCAGTAACCCACAAATGCATTATATCACAATTTATATTTTTTAGCCCTGGGGGCCTCACTTAAGGATTATGGTAATGTTATTGTTAACTCCCATAAACTCAGCCCCTAATTTGGCAAACACCCATCAACTCAACTCCCATAAACTCGGCCTCTAATTTGTGAACTTGTGTCAACAGCCCCTTATTTTTAAACTTCTGTCAACTCAACCCTAATTTATAAACACCCATCAACTCAACCCTGAATTGTAAACTCAGCCCCTAAAAACTCAAGTCAACCCCCTATACATGTGCAATTGCATTCTTGGGAAGCAACTTTGCCATCTACTAACCCTGTTTGTCAAGATTGTGGATCGTGTTTGTAAAGGGCATTTGTACTAATAAATAGTGACTGCATTGTGTGCAAAAACACACACGAATTGGGCACAATGAGGCCTGTGATTGTGCGTCCTATCTTTTACATTAGGCATACCTAGCACGCAATTCTTTCACAATTGTATATGTTTTGATAATAAAATGTAATCTCAGAAAATCTATAAAAATTGTAAATATGATTGTATTTCTCTGGAAAAACGTAAATATGAATGCGAAATTTTTATGCTCTAAAAATTCTTCCAGTCCTGCAAAAAGAAATACCGTATTTCTTCTAATAGAACAGCATACCTCCAATAGACGGCACCTCCAATAGAACGGCAGGTTTAGGCACTTTTTGATACCCATGAAAAGAACAGAACGACAGCCTCCAATAGAACGGCACCTCCATTAGAACGGCACCTCCAATAGAACGGCACCTCCATTAGAACGGCACCTCCAATAGAACGGCACCTCCAATAGAACGGCAGGTTTAGGCACTTTTTCATACCCATGAAAAGAACAGAACGGCAGCCTCCAATAGAACGGCACCTCCATTAGAACGGCACCTCCAATAGAACGGCACCTCCAATAGAACAGCATGTAGAAGTCACGTTGTAGGAGTGCCAAAACACATAAATATATGAGAAATTAAAGGTTAGAACATCCAGGCCGTTCAGAACTATGATTCAGTGATTGTTTTCACATTTGGATTTGTTTGAATCGGTGGTCTGATATTAAAATGCCTCTCATGTCCACAAAAATACAATGTTCAAATGAAAATGTGTGAAAAAGTTTGATGAAAAACAATAGAACGGCAGCCTCCAATAGAACGGCACCTCCAATAGGACGGCAGGTATTGAAAATTGACGAAAAAATAGAACGGCGCCGTTCTATTAGACAAAATACGGTAATAGTCGCCCACGCTAAATTCACCATGGAAAATTGGCGCCACGCCAAAACTCCATGGCGCGTTCGCAACACCATACGTAAATGCATTGGCAATGAATTATTTACATTTGTCATGGGAATGACTGGGGGGAGTGATCATGTGACATTCTGATAAATGGCATGTGTATATTTTAAGTGTTGCAGCGATGGAAAATTTTGATGAACATATCAATGCCAATTTTGGATTTCTGATGGTAAAATATTTATTTCGGAAAAATTAATTTTTTGGGGGTTTAAAATCTTGTATTTTTTAGTTTCAAAAAATTATACAAATACATGAAACTACTAAAGACAGTTTTCAAATTTTCAAATTTGTTTTGTTTGAAAAACGTGTAGCAAACGGGTTTTGCATGTTTTGGAACTACAAAAACAACAGTAAAATTTATAGTGAAAAATAATATAAAATAAACGAAAAATGGTTGAAGGAAAAACGGATGAGTATAATTTTCGTTCACCGAGTGCAATTCAATAAACCTGAAAAAAGTTGGTTCAAAACAAAAATGTAAGATTTTACTTTTATATTTTCTCAAAATCACCCATTTTCAATGCCAAGTCCGATCAGTTTATATTTTTTCCGTTGCACACTAGTTGGCTACCGTATTTCTTCTAATAGAAGGGTGTCTCCAATAGAAGCTACACTTTTGGACGTTATTTGGGGCACGAAAAAAATAGAAGGGTAAAAAACTGCTGGAATTGTGCCAAGTGCATAAAAAGTAAAATATGTTGTCACACTTTGTAAATAATTTGCAGAACTTGAAAAAATTTGGCTGAAAAAAGGGCGGCTTGCAATAGAAAGGCCTGTAAAAGTGGATGACAAAATAGAAGGGCACCCTATGGTAAATGCAGTAAACATTATGGTAAAATTAGTAAACTCGTAAAAGTCTTAAAACGCGCTTGAGTTTGCTGGAATGAGTTATTTTTACTATTCGTCAACTGCAGTTGACGAATACGAAATTCCAGTTCATGAAATTCCAGTACGAAACTCAAGTTCCTTTCAAAGTTGATTTAAGAGTGTGCTAAGTGTACTAAATTTTCAGAGTACTGAAGATTATTGGCGGTAAAGTAGAGTGTGCAGCGACATTATAACCACTTCCCTATTTTATCGCATGTTATAGGATAGGAATGAAAAATGTGAAACATCTAGGCAATATAAACTGACATTGGTTGGCACATAAATAGGTAGATAATTGAATTGATAGACATGGATTTGGCTACACAATTCACGGCAAATTTTCGCCACAAGATGTCATTTAATCACAGCACATGAATTCTGACCGATTATCAAACATGAAATGCTGAAAAAATTGTGTTTTTTGGGGACAGTATCCCATTGTCATTCTATTGCATTTCACATCACAATGATGATGCAATCTTGCGTGAGACGGCCGCAGTTGTAAAAATGTATTTACACTTACATACTCAAAAATACATGTACTTGAGTACTGGGTGAATACTTTTACGTATACTTTGTAAAAAGTACCTGTACTCACATGTAAAACAACTGCTGTTATGTTTTCTAGTGTAAAAGTCGCTCACCCATGTAAAAAGTAGTTTTTACATTTTCCATGAAAAAAAGTAAAAATTTTACATATTTTTCATGTGAAGTTAGTAGCTTTTACATTCTCCATGAAAAAAGTACCAACTTTTACATATTCTAAGTACTCGCTTTTACATTTTCCAGGAAAAAAGTACCCGATTTTACATTTTCTACTGAGCAAAACAGCGCCAAGCACCAATATTACCGTATTTCTTCTAATAGAAGAGCGCCGTTCTATTTTTTCATCAACTTTTTTACCTGCCGTTCCATTAGAGGTGGCGTTCTATTGGAGGCCGTTCTATTTTTTCACCAATTTTTTTCACACATTTCTCATTTCAAAATAGGTAGCTTTATTTTTATCGACGCTTGCCTTGAGCAATGTTTTAATATCAAGAGCATCAATTTCAGATTTAACACCTACCTATTTGAATGCTTTGCATGTTATCACCATTCATTTTTTATTTATTTTTGTGTTTTGGCAGACTCCCAACGTAATTCCTTCCTGCCGTTCTATTGGGGGCTGCCGTTCTATTGTTTTCGTGAGTGCAAAAATGTGCCAAAACCTGCCGTTCTATTGGAGGTGCCGTTCTATTAAAAGAAATACGGTATTTAGGTTTGGTGCCAAGCGCAGATAGAGTCACAGCAGCAAAATGGCGTCATTCGTCACTTACATAACTTACAATTTATTTTATAACCTTATTTCACCGCGGAAATAGCACTAGGAACATCTAGAATTCGATTGCGGTATTTCTTTTTAGAAAGGTATGATGAATTGATCACCTCAAAAAATACAATATTTTATCAAATAGCCCAGAAAAAACATTGGCACAAAATGAAGATAAACACTTCCCAATGGGCGTTTTAAGATGAATGTATGAAAAGTTTACAAAAGTGCATTTCCACAAATCGATCGTAAAATTTAATCAAACAAAAATCGTATTTTACAAATCAGAGCAGGAAAATAACAATTCAGCAAAAACTGCCTATAAAATTATTACAGGAAGTTTAGACAAATCTATAAAACCATCCAAAATAAAATTTGCAAAATGCAAATAGGTAAAATAACACAACTATAAAAATACAAAAGAAAGACAACCGTTTTCAAATAATGCTCATGGAATCTCTGTGCATGAAATATTGATTTGAATTCAAAACATTCGGGGGGATTTTTGCACGTGAAATGATGAATGTGTTGCTAAGTAGCGATGGGAAACGCCATGGTTTATGGCGCCAGCGCCAGATGCACAACTGATAAAAACTTCTAGAAAAACACACACACTTGAATACTGTATTTCCTCTGAATATCCCCTCGATATACTCCCCCTCAAAATGGCCACTATGATTTAAGCAAAAGCTAGTTTTCAACCGAAATTTCAAAACCATGTAAATCAGCATTGAACACATTTGAGTTTTCTAGAATGAGGTGCTCATCATCTATGATTGACGCAGAGTAAAAATGACCCATTCTAGAAAACTCAAATGCGTTCAATACTGATTTACAAGGTTTTTAAATTTTGGTTGAAAACTAGCTTGTGTGGTGTCAAACCCCCCCCCCCCCCTCCCCTTGAGCTAGACTCTTATACCGTATTTCCTCGAAATACCCCCCCTCTCAAAATACCCCCCTATGAACTAGGCACTATGAACTTGTGGTCCGGGAAATGCATAACAGACGTTCAAAACACTTACTGTGTTACGTTAGAACATCGTTTGTACCATCTACATCCTTATATACGGCTGTAAAAACTTATAAATGGTGGTGATTGTTGCATTTTTCACGTTTTTCTCTCAAAATTTTCACTCTAAAAAATAAACCCCCGGGGGGTAATTCGAGGAAATACGGTATATAGCCGTTATTGTTGCATCTTTCTATGTCTGTGTACATAACAAATGATGAATAAGTTGGAGAAACTTCCGGGGAAATAATAACCCCCCTCATTTAACCTTCATAAAAAGAAACCCTTTGGGGCTATTTCAAGCAAATTTGGCATTGATTTCCTTTCCAGACAAATTAAAAAAGCCAATCAATTTTTTAGTCAAAGCAATGGAACAAAAGTGTGCAAATGTGTCTGTAGTAACAGCTTTGAAAGCTGCAAAAGATAAGTATGTATTCAAAAGTCTCCAGAAAAACTTGAAAAGGTGATAATTGAGTGGAATAATTATGAAAATTTGAGAATGTTTGCCACTCTTTATTATTCCACCCTAATTTACTTTCCAAAGTTATTGAGAAAGTGTTTTTTTTTGTTTTTTTTTAACTGTCTTTATTCACCACACAAAAACTATACATTTCAGTATGCTTCAACAAATACCAAGCACAGAAAAATGGCTCTAGGGAGGGCAAAAACCCTGGAAACAAAGTGTTTAAATTTGAAATGCTTTAAAAAAATGCTTTTCATTTTTTTGTTGAATTTTGCATACCGTAGTTCCTTGAAATTTGCATACCGCCCTTGAATTAACCCATCTATAGCCCTAATAAAATCTATTTTCTCACGTTTATTACTGTTATTGTGAATTACTATTACTGTTACTTTACTATGAATTTCATGCTAATTTCTGACAAAATAATAACCTCCCCCCTCAAAATACCCCCCTCAAAATTTCACTTTGAAAAAAACCCTGGGGGTATTTCGAGGAAATACGGCACCCTTTTATGATTAACAGCCTTCCAAGCTGTTACCACAGATATACTTTTACAATTTTTTTCTGTTAATGCAAATGTGTTTCTGCACTTTGTACCCGTTTCCGTCCAAAAATACAGAAAAAATTCCAAAAAGGAAAAAAGGTTTTCCAATTTTCGAGTTTCACTAAAAAACAACGATCTTAAAGTATTTTTATAGGGCTTTGAAAAAATCAAAAAGTCCAAAAATTCAAAAATTCGAGAACGTTTTCGAATTTTTGAATTTTTGTTTGCCATCGTTACATGGCGCCGTTCCATCACTATTTACCATATAATATGTACAAGGACGCAAATTGCATTCTGAGTGACGCGACAAATAAACAACTGCTGTCTAAATAAGAACGTTATAAAAACGCTTGTTTTTCCCGACTTTTTCCAATTTTGAATGTTGACGTTTGCCAAAACAAATGCGAAGCAACAACAAAACACGTGCTGTGGGGCGTTTTTCATTGAAATTTTACAAGTTCAAACACAAACTTCTATCGTATTTTTCTAATGTGTGTTTTTAGGTAGAATATTTATGTTTTAACCACACTGGGGCCACACTATTTATTTTGGAAGAATTCAATTCAATAGTAAGGCAACACGTTTCATCCAAAATAAAGATTACTAGCGTGATTATCTCCCTACCTTCGGTTCAGTTTCCCAGTATTGGCTCCATGCCACTAGTTGACAATGGGAATTCCAAAACTGATAAATCTGTTTATGCTGCGATTACAGCTCGGACGTAAAATTCCAGCGCAAAATTAATTACATGAAAGTGGATGATGATACAGGTCTGCAATTTTTCATGGACAATATTGTTATAATGTCCTTAATTGTGACCAAGGGTCATCGTCCACGGTCACTTCTATTTGATTGTGAAAATTCAAAAATTTCTTTTTACGCTGTAATTTTACGCTAGCTGAAGAAAAATCAATCGATAAATCAGCTACGCCAAGTAGAATTGATTTTTCATCAGCTGGCGTAAAATTACAATGTAAATTTTTGAATTTTCACAATCAAATGGCAGTGACCGTGGACGATGACCCTTGGTCACAATTAAGGACATTATAACAATATTGTCCATGATAAATTGCAGACCTGTATCATCATCCACTTTCATGTAATCAATTTTGCGCTGGAATTTTACACGTATTTAAAGTGGAAATTGAGACTAAGTGTGTCGCGTAAAATTAAATCGACTGCAAAATTTCTTGTGACAACTGTAATTATCAGTTTCAAAGAAAATGTAGATGCAGGCAGATATTAGAAGCGATGTTTACGGTAATATTGTAATTAAAAATGAATACCGTATTTCCTCGAAATACCCCCCGGGGGGTGATTGTTTCATAGTGGTCCCGAGAGGGGGGGGGGGGGTTAAACGAGGGGGGGGGGGGTATTTCGAGGGGGGGGTTATTATTTCACAATAAAAATTTTGAAAACCAAGTACGAAATTGTCGTCTGAAACGTACGCAGACGTCGAAAAATGCAACAAAAACCGCCATTTATAAGGTTCTGTAGACTAATATTAGTACGTAGATGGTAAATATAAACACTGTTCTAACATGATTCCGACATTGTTTTAACGTGTGTTCTGCACTACGCAGAACACAAACTGCAGTATTTGTCATGTACGTTCTCTTTACACTCATTTTGGGGGGGGGGTATTTCGAGGGGGGGGGGGGGTGATTGTTTCATAGTGGTCTCGAGAGGGGGGGGGGTCAAACGAGGGGGGGGGGTATTTCAAGGGGGGGGGGGTATTTCGAGGAAATACGGTAGATGAACTCATATTAGTACACGGCCAAGGTATCTTATATGCTTTGCGAAAAACATGCCACGTTTTCTATGACAACTTACGTACAGACATGCGTTTTTTGTGCCCTTCTCCTAAACACAAGAAGATTTCACCACAATCCGAGTTTGAGATGTAAACTGGTGGCAAATATAAATGGGAAATCAGGTACCTTATTTTTCATAACTATTTCACAGGGAAACGTGCAGCCCAATATGGCTGCCATTTGATGTGGGACTGCCAACGATGGTAAGTTCTCCAAAAAAAAAAAACACTTTCTGTGTTTTGAGTTTTTCAAAAATGAATACCTGTGTTTTGAGTTTTTTTCTCGAAAAAAACTTGAGTAACTCTGTTTTTATTTCTGTGTTTTTTCTCGAGTTTTTTCCAAAAAATTCGAGTTTTCCCCCCAAAAATCTTGATTTACAGCATTTCGATCTGGAAACAGTGGTTTTGCACATGTTTTAACTCCACATAACATTTGTGTATTCATTCAAGTGTCAAAAAAATGCCATAAAAATGTCAACAATGAGGACATCAACATCACAACACCAGCAACAAAATGCCCAGAAACAACAATTTACGCAGTACTCCAAAATTCTTCAATGGATGTGCACTGTATGGAAGACTACGGAATTGATTTGAACTACAACTACCATATTACCTCGAAATACCCCCATGGGCATAATTATTTTGTCAGAAAGTTTTGTAAGGATCATAGAAAATAGTAGGCATTTACATACCCAAAACAGGTTATAAATGTGTACAAACAGGATATATTTGTAATAAACATGTAGATAGCTACACAACCTAGTACAGTCTATGTGTAGCTGCGATGCAAATTAGCAGTAATGAATACATCATGTACATTGGATACATGATGTACATCATCCTGGAGGAGGGTATTTCGAGGGGGGCGGGGCTTATTATTTCACCAGTCCATTTTGAGGGGAGTTAATTCAAAGAGGGTTAATTCAAGGTAATAAGGTATACTTAATGTCGAAACTTAAATTGTCAAATCCACCATGAGATGTGCATGCCATCTTGAATTTCTTTTTTGTACCATTATAAAATATGAATACATTATGTACATATTACATACTATAGATACTTATCTTATCTTGTTTAGTTTAACTGAATTAATGTGCATTCAACCGCTTCGCTGAAAAAAACACAAAAACTCAAAAAAACTTTTCTGTGTTTCCGTGTTTCTGTGTTTCTGTGTTCTCCAAAAAAAAACTCATTTGAGTTTTGAGTTTTTCAAAATTTATGAGTTTCCGTGTTTCTGTGTAAAACAAAAACACAGAAACTCAATGAGTTTCTGTGTTCAATTTCTGTGTTTTTTCCATCGTTGGGGACTGCCCACAACATTTGCCTACATATATGCCAAGTGGCACCCCCTGGCACCCCCCTGTTCAGCTGCTACAGATTGATGAATGTTTTTTTCCAATTTTCTTCCCGGCAAATATAAATGGGACTTTTCAAAAAACACACAAAATACAGCTGCAGTAAAGTGCACAGCCAATTTTTTTGTGTGCTGCCTACACAAGCAATGAATGCACTTGTGTTGGGTCCTTTTCAAATAAAATAATCATTACTTATACCTTTCCCACAGCCATATTTTGACTGCTGGTAAGTTGGGAGTATGATTTGGCCCCTGGTCCACTCACACCCACAAAACTTGCCCCCAGCAAGCAGGCATGGACCACAAAAACATGACAACAATGATTTTAAACTTTGTGATTATCAAAATTGTAGTTGTGATTGAAAAACTGTGATTTGAAATTTTCTGGGCATGACCTCTTCATTTGTTTATCCCAGTCACACTAGATACAGGGCACATTGCCCATTGGCCCCTATAGGTTTTTATCAAATAATTAGTGTCCACATTGGATGGGCACAAGTATTTTGTCATTTGCGTCAAGACACTGCAGGCGCCAGACACGCTGTCAGGCGAGTGCCCCCTCTACGCCGGGCCATTTTTATCATTGGCTATAAAAAATACTTGAATGCAAAAATGGAGCCCAGGAGCAGCCATATGTTGCCCCTGACACCAAACAAGCCAATTCTGGCCCCCATGTGCTCCATGAATAGCTTGGGATAGTGGATTGTTCACTTTTTCAAACCTATGTTTTTCTCCAAAAAAAATTTCATGTTTGATCAACAATGCCACCATTGTGTGGGGCTTCCGAGGGTTCTGACTGGGTAGAAAAGTTGCACATGATTACAATCTACCAATGTCAAAAAAACTTTTTGGTCTCAAATGTCCAGAAAAAAATTTATCAATAATTTTTGTTTCATCAGGAACAAAAATTTGTATGGAAGTTCCATTTATATTTGCCAGAAAAAAAACATGAAAAAAAAATTTTCTGCATCAAGGGTGGCCTGAGGGGGGTGTCCCCTAGGGTATATATAGTAAATACTTGGGGGCACCCTCACACAAGATGAAAGCCTAACAGCTTGCATGTGGGATTTGTAAAATACAATTAAGTGATTTTCCCATTTATATTTTCCACAAGTTTACCGTATATCCTTGAATAAGTCCCCCAGGGAGTAATTTTTTCGGCATAACTTTTTGAGGGGGGACTTATTCGAGGGGTGTGGGGGTATTTTTCCAACAGAATATTAAGTAACATCATAATAATCATCAATATGTTGTATGAAAAAGGTTGAAATTTCATAAATCATGCAGTGAAATCAATGTTAGTGAATATAAGTTGCACAAAAATATATGGCCTTTGAAGAAAACATACATAAAAATGTCTTTCATATATGGACGTCTTTGTCACCCATTAAAAAGGGGGGAGTTATTCACGCGGGGGAGTTTTTTTTCCTCAGTCAACTAACAGGGGGAGTGATTCGAGGGAAGGGGGTTTATCGAAAGGGGACTTAATCGAGGATATACGGTAATTTGATTTAAAAAATGTAGAATGGAACATAAATATGGACTCTGTTGGCAGGAAATGTTTGAATTAGGCATCCTACCAGAGTTGTACAAATACTGGTATTTTTGGAAAATGTAAACGTAAACGTAAATACCTTTTTCAAATCAAAAGTATAAATACTAAAACGTAAGGTATTTTTAAAATACCGGGGAAAACGTAAAATAAAACATAAACGTAAAAATTATATTAAGTGCTTCCGCTCAACGATGGGTAAGTTCTCCAAAAAAAAACACTTTCTGTGTTTTGAGTTTTTCAAAAATGAATACCTGTGTTTTGAGTTCTTTTCTCGAAAAAAACTTGAGTAACTCTGTTTTTATTTCTGTGTTTTTTGTAAAAACTCGAGTTTTTTGAGTTTCTTACTAAAAAACTTGAGTTTTACCAAAAAAAACTCAAGTTTTTCCAAAAAATTATGATTTACGGCATTTTGATGTGGAAACAGTGGTTTTCTTATAAAATATTGGTTTTGCACATGTTTTAACCCCACATAACATCTGTGTATTCATTCAAGTGTCAAAAAAGTCCATAAAAATGTCCACAATGAGGACATCCACATCACAACACCAGCATCAACAAAATGCCCATAAATGACAATTTACGCAGTACTCCAAAATTCTTCAATGGATGTGCACTGTATGGAAGGCTACAGAATTGATTTTAACTACAACTACTGTATTACCTTGAGATGGGAGTTTATTATTTCACCAGCAAATTTTGACAGGGGGGCTTATTTGAGGGGGCGGGGGTTATTGTTTTGTCAGAAAATTTCATAAGGATCATGGTAAATAGTAGGCATTTACATACCCAAAACAGGTTATAAATGTACAAACAGGATATATTTGGAATAAACGTGTAGATAGCTGCACAATCTAGTACAGCATATGTATTATGTGTAGCTGTGATGCTAATTAGCAGTAATAAATACACCATATAAACATTTACATCTTACATGTACATCATCCCAGAGGGGAGTATTTGGAGGGGGGCCTATTATTTTGCCATTCCATTTTGAGGGGGGTTTATTCGAGGTAATATGGTATACTGAAACATGTTGAAACTGAAATTGTCAATTCCAACAGGATATGTGCAATTGTGCATGCAATCTTTAATTTCTTCTTTGTTCCATAATAAAATATGAATACATTTATGTACATATTTTTCACAAATACTATACATGCATATCATATCTTGGTTAATTAGTTTAGCTGAATTCATGTGAATTCAACCATTTGGCTGAAAAAAACTCAAAAAAACTCAAAAAACTTTTCTGTGTTTCCGTGTTTCTGTGTTTCTGTGTTCTCCAAAAAAAACTCATTTGAGTTTTGAGTTTTTCAAAATTTGTGAGTTTCCGTGTTTCTGTGTAAAACAAAAACACAGAAACTCAATGAGTTTCTGTGTTCAATTTCTGTGTTCTTTCCATCGTTGCTTCCGCTATCAGAGCATACAAAAAAAAACACGAGTTTTTTTTACAACATTATGGATGTTCATATGATCTCCATCGACATTTTCTGCTTACCTGTATTTTATATATAGGTATATATTGAGAATGATGGGATCGGGATATTGAATTGGGATTGGAGTTGACATTTTAGGTCTTTGTCAACTAGTGGGTGTAGGGCCTTAAGTTGCTGATTCCGTAACGGGAGAACTAAAAAAAAATTTATGAGTGAGAAGTAATGGCAGGTTGAAAGGCAAGTAAAAATTGAAAGAAAAGTAAATTTGTAAGTGAAATGGCAAGTTAAAAGACAAATGGCCAGTCATGAGAAAACACTCAAAATGACTTTTTATTTGCATTTCAGTTCTCTCTCACAAAAATAATTTCCTTCAACTTTTTACTTTTCACTTACAAATTGGTGTTTGAGTTCTCCAATTGCGGAATTAGAACTCCTCAACATTAGAACATGTTGAACTGATCATAATACACTACATTTGTCAAACAATACGGTTTTAGCAGTACGGTTAGCATATTTTTACGTTTTCTCTGGTACCCGGGTAATTGTGCCAGGAAAACGTAACAAAGCGTAACGGTATTTTTGGAAAGCGTAAACATAAACATAAGTATAAATACCCGAATAACCGGGTATTTCGGGTAAACGTAAATACGTTTTCGCAACTCTGCATCCTACATATTGGCAATTGATTGGCCAATACACATCTATATTTCTTTATATTTCAGCCAAAAACGTATTTGTGGCTATTGCACAAATTTATTGCCTGTTTCTCATTCTTAAGTACCTGAATTCCATTTATGATTTTACCTTCAAGACAAGTTTCCCTAACATAACCCCTGCAATTTTTGCCGCTGACAAATTCTGGATAATCTTTTTTGGATTTTGCATCAGCTGATTTTTTCAATTTTTCTTTAAACTTTATTACTGTATTATGATATCACATTCAATATGGATATTTTACATTGATCTCAAGAAATTTAATTCTTTCAGAAAAAAAACCTACAGCAAAAACAAACCACAGAAATTTGTTGGAATTTAGTTACACCTTTTAAGTTTAAACTTCAGCTTACTTCCATCTCACACCATCACTCACACATCACACATATGCCAGGAGAAACATGGCAGCAAGGCAGACAACAGTCATCACAAAGTCATCAACATGGCAGTGGGCGGAGTCTGGCGTGGTGGTGGGCGGAGTCTCTGTGCTGGTGGTGCCAGTTTCAGTGGTATCTGTTGGCACTGTGCCAGTGGTGGAGTCACACTGCAGCTGTTTGTGGTCACTGACACACGCGGCCAGCTTCCTCAGTGGTTCATCAATGCTGGCACTGGATGCAGTTGGCAGACCTCCAGACCACTTTGGTACCGCCTGTGAGGCAGATATGCATGTTCACTGTGGAAAGTAGGGTTGTGGATAGGATTTGTTAGTGTTGTGATATGTGTTCACGTTGACACTTTTCAATGCTCTGCTCGGTATGCTAGCACTTGCACATGACTCATGAAAATTTTAGTGAAGTCATCTCAGACTTTAGATATGCCACTGCTGTCAAAAATATATATGTCAGTGATGATTATGGAAGCACCAGCATTGTGTGGTGTCCTCCACCATGGAAGCATGTGAAGTTTGTGTGAAGCTAGGTGACGAAGTATGTGGAAGCAACTTCACGGTAAATTTTGTGATTGTGTTGGAAGCATGTGGAAACACAACTTCCAGATTTGTCAAACACCCTATTTTGCTATGTATATATTGGCACAGCTCCAAATCATCATAAAAGGAGTACAATACCTGGAGAACATTGGCATACTTCTTGCACGCATCGGGCACTTTGTCAATAGCCAGTGATTGCAGTGTGGAATTGCAGCCAGTCACCAGACGCACTGCTGAGCTGCTGTCATCCATTGTAATGCTCTGTGGGAATTACAGTGGTGTTGTATTTGTGTATTTGAATGCATGTACTATAGTACCTTGAATTGCCCCCATGGGGGTTTATTATTTCGTGAGCAAAATTTAAGCGGGGCTAATTCAATGCAAGCAGGGGGGGTATTCAATGCGGGTTTGTAATTTGACAAATTTTTTTTGTGACATTCATAGTACAGAATATGCTTTTTCATACCCAGACCGGTAATAAACATGATCAAATATGATAGATTGTGACACATAAACATACCTATGTCAATACATAAACTAGCATACAGGGGTGGGCATTTTCAGTTACCGATGGAAAAACGCGATAGCGTAAGCTACGGTTGAGCTATCACAGTGAAATTTTAACACAATAGAGTAGACTCCATAGGACACCTATTCTGAAGTTTGCAACCCAAACGGCTACATTTTGGGTGAGTAGTGGAACACACAGTTTTTAGTGTAATTTTGTGAGCTAGGCGTCACCCATAGGATAAATCGAGGGTGGCATTTGAGGGGGGGGGGGTCACCGGTCTTTGGTGTCATCCCATTCTGTCGTACATTGGCCGATTTTGTTGCCCTTTGAGTATGTTGGGGTTTGGAGTCGGGGCTACAACCAAATTCCTTTTTTCCCTGAATAGTCCCCCAGACCCAAGATAAGGGGGGTCAAGTCACAAAAATACAGTGTGTTCCACAACTCACCCAAAATGTAGCCGTTTGGGTTGCAAACTTCAGAATAGGTGTCCTATGGAGTCTACTCTATTGTGTTAAAATCTCACTGTGATATCTCAACCGTAGCTCAAGCTATCGCGTTTTTCCAGCGGTAACTGAAAATGCCCACCCCTGTATATTTATGCGTGCCTACTATGCACACTGCCATCAAAAGATGCATCATGTACATTGCATACATGATGTTCATCATTTTGAGGTGCAGGGTTCTTTTTTTCCTCAGCTCAAAAAGATATGGAGGTATTTTGAGGGCGGGATTTAATTCAAGCGGGGTTTAATTCGAAGATATACAGTAAATAGACAACCCCTTACCTGCACACACATGTCATCTGGCTGACAAATGACATACTTGCTGCCTTGGTCATACTTTTCGTAGTTTGTGCTTGTCGCTGGTGGGATGCTTTCACACAGATTCTGAATTTTGAAGAAAAAATTTATGCCAGAAATTTAAAAAAATGAGAAATTCAATGCTCACATGCTTGTCAAATGGTACACTTTTTCCCTGGGGGCACGGGTTTCCACTGTTTGTCAGTTTGTCAGTGTCATCACATGTGCCATAAGCACAGCACAGCCATTTGATGAATTTGCCACTTTGCTGGTCAATGGCATAGCCAACATCATCCTGCAGAAGGATTTTTTCAAGGCACACAAAAAAATTAAAAAAATTTTTTGCAAAAAGATGAAGGGTAAGGTAGTTTACCAGGCACTTTTTGCCAGTGTTGACATGCAGTTTTGGAACCAGTTTTTCCACTTTCTGTTTGCAACCAATCTGCACTGCACTGCCATCAAACAACTGTTGATGTGATGTGGGGAAATGGTTACATTTTGTGAATTTTATAATGAGGTATCTATATTGAGGAAGCCTATTGACAACTGTGTTAGGGGTGGAAAAGTTTCAGTTGCATCTAGTGAGGAAACATCACCACGCCAATAGTTTAATTTTTTGGTACCACTGTGCCATTGTGCTATTGCAGTGTTTGATTGTATAATATTAATTTACATGGCACTATTTTTGATGACACAAAAACGCCAGTAATCTATTATTTTTATAAATCTATCCTGATCAATGGTACCATTGAACTGTGGAGGTTGTTTCCATCCCAAGTAGAAAATCTTAAAACACCATTTCACCATTGATACCTGGCACTGTTATCTGTGGTTATTGTAAGTGGTTATATTTGAAATCAGTGCACTTGACACAGCACTTTCCCATCATCAGAAAAAACCAAAGCAAATTGCAGCTAAAGCACCAACCTGAATGCAAGCAGTGTCCCCATTCTGCTTGAGGCAGTAGTGCTGGTCACTTGCTGATGTGCTGGCACACTTTTTCACATGCTTCACCAGTTCCAGTGGATTTCCATCTGTGAGTGTGTGCTGGAAGTTGAGCCCTGGCTCTGACAATCCATGGCAGCCAGATGCAAACTTGCTCAGCTGCTCATTCATCAGCTGTGACATGGAAAGTGTAGGGACATACATATGTGATTAGTGTAGAACACACTCAGCAATGAAGTGGAATTTGATTTGTGGTGAAGAATTGTGATGTATGTTTGATTTTGTGATGATGACCATTTGGTGCACAGATGCATCACACTGTTTCACAAAGCATACTATGATTGAAATATGATATCATGAAGATTGCAAAAAAGTGGTCAACGTTTGTTTTTGGCTGTGTAGGATTTGGAAGACATTTGATCAGAAATATTGTGATGCATGTTGAAACAAACTACACTTCACACCCACTTTTGCACAGACAGCAGACATACCAAAGCACAGGGCTTCTCATCACTGCACACAGTTGCACCCATGTACAGCTTGGCTGCACTCTGCATTGTGGCCCTGTCTGTGACATTGTACTGCCAGCACACACTTTTCTTACTTTGCAGATCATCATTTGAGTCACTGCAGCTGTCTGTCTTGGCTGCAATTGCACAGTATACACCTTGTAGTTTACCTGTGTGTTGTAAAATTCGTAGTTTTTGCCATGTTTCTAGAATTACATCAGTGTCCACAAAATGTCTATTCACACCTTTGTTCAAGAGTGGCAAGTGAATGCACTTGGCATAGTCCACAGTGGTCAACAAAGCATTGGCACACCCTTCCAGCATGTGTTTGATCAGTTTTTTAGCTGCCTCATCATCATTTGGAAGAAGCTAGGGATAAATTCAAATACAAATTATTATTCAAGTAATTTGAGTAGATAACATTCAAAACTGACATTGTGTCTGTTAGCAAAGCTGTCAATTGTTGCAGCGCCAGAGTGGTCTTTGTGCTGGACACACATGTAGTGGTTGGCAATCTCTTTGTTCCAACACTTCACATCTGCCTGTGTCTTTGCTAGTACAGTTCGTTTGCCTGTGCCATCGCTGCACCCAGACTCGAAGGCTGATACATCACTGGTATCCATAGTCTGTGGAAATAGTCATTTGAATCAACTGACAATGTCCTCTGACAACTCACTGCCTTCATGCTGACAATGGTCAGTTCACACTTGTCAGCAATGGCGCCACACAAGCTAGTTTTCAACCAAAATTTTGAAAACCTGTAGATCTGCATTGAATGCATTTGAATTTTCTAGAATGAGGTGCCCGTCATCTACACACAGCAAAAAATGTGTGTGTGGATGCGCGGTGAAGCGTCGGGAAGTGTCTTCACGCCAACACTTCCCGAACGCTTCACCAAGCTGCCAGCGCTTCCACACACATCACGAAAATCTGCGTGAAGGCGCTTCACGCTTCTTAATATGGCGCTCCCACGCAAATGTATATGCGGGGGAAGCGTGTGGAAGCGCCAGCGCCGTGAAGTGTCTTCCACATGTTTGGATGCGCGTGAAGCGCGTGGTGAAGATAGGTGAAGCGTGTGGAAGACACTTCACCCAGAATCTCGTGATGTTGGTGGAAGCGTGTGGAAGCGTGTGGAAGCGCGCCGCTTCACGCGCATCCAGCCCGCTTCCACACGCATCACGGATCTATTTTTTGCTGTGACAGTTGATGGAGAGTAAAAACTACTCATTCTTGAAAACTCAATGCGTTCACTGCTGATTTACGAGTTTTCAAAAAGGAACATTGAAAACTAGCTTGTGTGGCCACAATTTGTCAGCATGTGGCCGTATGAAGGCAACAAGTTGCCAGCATGTGGCAGTATGTTGGCAACAAGCTGTCAGCATGTGGCACTATGTAGGCAACAAGTTGCCAGCATGTGGCAGTATGTTGGCAACAAGCTGTCAGCATGTGGCACTATCACAGGGCATAATACCTTACTGACAACTCGCTGCCAGCTAGGAGACAACAAGCTGACCAGCAGTTGTTTACACTTGGCAGCGAGTTGTCAGTGTCTGGCAGCGAGCTGGCAGCAAGTTGTCAGCGTGTGGCAGCGAGCTGGCAGCTAGCTGTAAAGGGCTGCAGTGTAGTTGGCAGCGAGCTGTCAGCTTGCTGAAAGCACATGTTTAATAAACACATTACAGTATTTAAATAACATGTCAGCGAGCTGGCAGTGAGGTGCAAAAATATTGTCAGCGAGCTAGGCCTGATTTTTGCTGCTTGGCAAGTGAACTGGCAGCGAGTTGTAAGCAAGGTACTTTTCCCTGTGTATGTAGGCAACAAGTTGCCAGCATGTGGCAGTATGTTGGCAACAAGCTGTCAGCATGTGGCAGTATGTTGGTAACAACGTGTCAGTATGTGGAATCGAACTGAAGTAAATTTGACAAGCAGCCACATTTTCATAGAATCTTACAATATTCTTATATTTTTTGTTTGACTAACATAGTAGCACTGGTTATGGGTGATTGCACAAACTTCATACTTGCTCTGTTTGTGGTGGTAGCAGACATGGTTGCATGGCTCTGCAGTCAGTGCCACACAGCACCACACATCTGCACCGACTTGCAGGAACTCAGGGTTTGGTTTGTTTGTGCCATGTTTTTGTCTTTCAAATGTCTTGGTGCACTTGCTCAATCCAGCTGCCACTTTTGTACCTTTTGAATACATTGCTGACCATTTTGGTGCGGTGTCAATTTTTGTAACCTGAGTTCAATTCATTCTAGATGTGTTGCATAAAGTTTTCCGAACATTTTCTGCAATTTATATTTTCTGTTTTTATATCGGGTGGGCGCGCCAGCGCCATCCCTCGCTGCCGAGGAAGGGCGCAAGCGATCCACCCATAATATGGTCAGAGACAGCAAAATGCGAAAATTAAAACCCAAATAACTCGAGAACACCATGAGCTACAAGGAAACCGTCTATACCGTTGACAAGCCCGTGTCAGACAGTACCTTGACACCAATTTTCAGATCGATTGGTTGAGTTAGTAAAAAGTTATTCAAGATTTTATTTCTGAGGTGGCATTCTTGTTGTTGCTGTTGTTGTTGTTGTTGTTGCCCGTGATACTTAAAAGTGCAATAACTTCTTTGAACTCAACCGAATTTGATGCGATTTGATGGCTCATATGAAAGAGCATATGATGCCATTTGTTATTTCAATAATATTTTTTCACAAGCTCTGTCCACTTTAGGACAGTAGCCATTTGAAATTTTTAAACCTAAATAAATTTAAAATTTGAATACAAATCTGGCAATAAAAATTTTTTGTTGATGTGTGCAGTGGCAAGAGCTTTCAAATGAGCTTTTTTTGTCATTTTTAGTTGACATTTAGAAAAGTCATTCAAGTTTGCTTGTTTTGCGTAATTCACGCAATACAATAGAATAAAAGCATGTGAATTTGAGGACTTTGAGGAATTTGAGGATCAGATTTTTTTTTTATTATCATTTTTTCATTTTTATATTTTTAATATTTAATGATTTATTTCTAATAATTCATTATATTTTTTAATTATTTTTTTATCATGTTATTTTATTATTTTATTTTATTAATTTTTTTATAATTTATACATTTTTGTTTGTTGCTTATACTTTTTTTTGCATACATTTTATTTTTTTATATTTTTATTAAATTATTTTTTTAACTTTTTCATTGTATTTTGCAATGCTTTATTCATTTATCTTTTTATAAATTTCTTCATTATTTGTATTTTATTATTTCTATCTTTTTTATATTTTTTTAATTTTTAATTTTTTTTTTTGTATTACAATTTTATTTTTTCATGTTTTTTTGTCATTTTTAGTATTTAAATCTTATCAAAATTATCAGTATTTTTTTCTAAAATTCAATTATTTAAATTATTTAAATAGTTTGTTTCTATTTGTATTTGACTTTAAATAGTATTTTGTAATTTTTTGTAAAATTTAATTATTTTTTAAAAAGTTATTCTTTTTACTCTGTTTTTTTTTGTATTTAACTTTAAACTTTTGCCAAGTTTTTTTTCCATATAATTGTTTGTTTTGTTTTACATGTTTTTACTATTTAAATTTCATTTGTCATTTTATTCATTTTTAGATGATTTTTATAATTTTATTTCAATAGAAAATTCTTTATCTATTTTATTCATTTATTTATTTATATTTTTTTGTTATACTTTGTGGAGCACACATTATAAAGTTTCCTGAATCATGACATCATCATTTATAAAATAATAAAGACATATCTTAGTGAGCCTGTGGCCCCCCCAAAAGAAGTATATCTCATAAAAAATGGCTAATGCCAACAAAAGCTATGTGGAAGTGATGCACACTTCAGACATACAAAAAGCTCACGCTGGTGTGATAAAGTTGGGTGAAATTATGCCACATTTCACCACTGTTCCTTGAAGAAACCTTTAATATACTTCTTTTAAGAGCTCAACCACACTATGTAAAATCAAGTGATATATTTACTCCTTTTCAGAGCTCAAACTGACAAACACACTGTAGGATAGTAAGTGATATAGTTCTTTTCTGCATTCAAATGCATACACCTGACTGCAATACATTTGTGCAGTGTCCATTTTTTGATGGCGTTAGCCATTTTTTATGAGTATATACACCATATTTCCTCGAAATACCCCCTGGGGCGTATTTCGAGGAAATACGGTCTGCACATTTGGAAATGAAACTTATTTTTGTAGGGGAAATCCGGCCGGCTCTTCGCGAGCGATCCGGAGCACGCATGCACTTTTGGAAATAAAACTATTTTTTGGATATGTGCACTTATGAACAGGCTGTCCGCGAGATCCCGCACTTTTCGGTATACCACGTACCATGCTTATTTTTGCAGCTGTACCCTGCGCAACACACGCCAATTGTTTTATTACATTATAAAAGGTCACCTGCAATTGATACCTCACCCGTCTAACCCGCAAATGAGCGGGTGCAAAAAAATCGATGTTGCAAAAAACACGCAACAGGCGGGCAATACATATTTGTTTACCTCATTATAAGGCAAGACATGTATTGGATGCGCGCGCAACAAAAATGTATCCCACAGACCAATTTGGAAAAAACGACCAGAACGTGCGGAACGGAGGTTATATACCACGTTAATTTACAAAAATACAGCTCTGATTAAATTCAAAGTACCAAACTTATGAAAAGTATACATAATCGAAAGTATTACCTAATCTTATAAAAATAAAAACAAAAATATAAATATTTTGTATTTAGGTAGTTTTATGAAAATGATAGATGGCGACAATAAAAAACAAATTACTACCAGAGTTTTGAAGTGAATATCCTACTCTGAAGTTTCAGAGAATGTTTACCATATTTTGATGAAGAAAGTCACACAAAACTACTTATACATGGTCAGGCTGAAAAGTCCCTGGGCAGTGCTCGCCATTTGCGCTAGAGGTAAGCTATGGTCATAAAATTTTGACAGGTTAAGATATCAGGTGTTTTGAGTTGTCACACAACCTCACTCCTAGCACGAATGACGAGCACTGCCCAGGGATTTTTCAGCCCGACCATGTAGAACCAAAATGAAAAAAACAAGTTTTTTGTTTTTTATCTAAGAAAAAGTGTCTAGTGACATACCTAATTCAATGAGAAAGCCAATGCACCAAAAAAATAATGCACATGAATGCTGTGCGTTGTAGACTAAAGGCAAATGCCAAAGGCATTGCCGGGTCCAATTTCCACTGAAAAAAAACTAAAAACCGCAAAATGCACCGCGGTGCACCCATAAAAGCCCTAGCGCGCTGGCCCAATAAATTTCTGCGCCAAAATGACAAAAATTGCCAGAAAAACGATGATGCCCTACAGAAAATGATAAATAAATATTTTCCATGTTAAATAATAGGCACAATAAATCAGACCGCCACCCGCGCCGCCGCGCCACCAACGCGCAGCAAAACTGCTGGAAAAAATTTGGTGACAACTGAATTTTGGCTTCGCAGTGGCATAAATAGTGATGTTAAAGGCACCGGGAAAAATGGCACCGCACCGCACCGGCACCTTTGCCAACGCATGAAAAGGGCACCTGGCACCCTGGGGCACCGGCCAGAAAATGGCACCGCACCGCACCGGCACCGGTGCCTTTTGGAAAAAATGGCACCGGCACCGAAGGGCACCGGCGGGTTGCCGGTGCTAGCACCGAAAAGCACCGCACCGGGCTGGAATTTCTGAAGTAAATATCGGGCAGTTTCTCAGTGGTCTCACCTTTGGAAGTGCATATTTCCATGAATTTCCAACCGATTTTGATGGTTGAGCACTTAAAATGATCAGAATGATGTGGCAATCACTTTTATGAAGCAATTACAATGATTACAAATGAAAGATAAAATATTTAATTCACTACAATGTCCATAGCCACTATTGTCAACTGATCGGAATCGTTGCTGTACAGAGAATGGAACTATCTCTGTCATAAACTGACAACAAATTTTGAACAAAAAAGTAAGATAAATATAAAATATAAAAATGATTAAAAATACAACAAAATTTTAGATTTGCTCATCAGATCACGTATCGGGTATAATGGATTTCATAGTAGGTATATTTATTTGCTGGGAGGGTTACAAAATAAGCAAAAACGGTTGGGTAAATATAGCGCTGTTTTTTGAAATATGAATAAGTACATACTTTGGACAAAATTGCACAGCACATGAAGCCTTGGCCGGTGCCTTTCCCGGTGCCTTTTACTTTGCGCTGGTGCTAGCACCTTTGGCACCGGCAAAAAAATGGCACCGCACCGCACCGGCACCGGTGCTATTCTGAAAAAAATGGCACCGGCACCGGCATGGCACCCCTGAAGATTGCGATGGCACCGCACCAGCACCGGTGCTGGTGCCCTTCGGTGCCCAGCACTGGGGCACCGGTGCCCCGGTGCCTTTACATCACTAGGCATAAATACTTCAATGCGTGCATGCGTGCCACTAATCCCGCCGCGCAGATAGGAAATCAGCAGGGTGCTTGCGTAATTTTGGAGTGCCCAGCACCAATAAAATCTGTTTGATGTGATGCAAGCGTTTTTCTTGCATCACAATAGATCAAAATCTGGACCAATAAGTTTGATCGGCCAGAATGCATTTGGTTGATCGGCTCAGCGCTGAGATCCGGATTTAACGGCGCCATATGGGAAACAGATTTTGTCGGTGCCAGCTGAAAATACCCCAGCTGAAAATACCACAATTATTTTTCTCTTCACCATATCATTTACATTATTCTTACCACTTACCACCATTTACAAAATACTGCTTCCGCCACCAACGATTTTACTCTGGTTTTGTGAAGTTATACCACGCATAACCCGATAAAAACAATTTCATCGTGGTATGACAAAAGTATGTCGCACGATATGCCCCAAATACTGCGTGTTGGTAAACTCAAGTATTGCGCTTTATGATTTGACCCCTGTTGCGCACACCCCACATAACCCGTAATGTGTTGCGGTAGTGTGATCCAATGTAAACAAAACCGCGCAAATAATTAATACTGCGCGATAAACAAAATGATGTTCCAGCCTTGTTTACCATGCTTGTATACCACGGGGTATACTTTCACAGACAGCCTGCTTATGAAATGAAACTCCGGTGGTCCGAGATGGATATGTGCACTTACGAAATGAAAGTTTTGTTTTTCATAGGGGATCTGAGATGGATATGTGCACTTTCGATGTGAAAATTTTGATTATTCTGAAAAACGGTACCACTGTATCTCAGGAACAAAATGGACTATAATGCTGATTTTTTGTTCTAAAATGTGAAAAACTAAATTTTTTTGAAGCGCTTTTTTATGGGGACCCCAAAAATGGTCCTAACTCAAATTTTACAAAATTGTATCAAGTTGTAAACTAAGTTTCTTATATTTTTTTGCGATCTCATAGAAATGCACATTCATGTGTCCCATTCTAATGTACATTGGCCAATTTTGATGCCCTTAGAGTATGTTGGGGTTTGGGGTATGGGCTATGACAAATTATTTTGGTTTGCTCGAATAATCCCCCAGTTCCGAGATAAGGGGGGTCTATAAAAAGGTGGTCATTTTGCACGGATGATCTGCACATTGAATTTAAAGCTTTATAACTTGGCTGGGCTGATTTGGATCGTTCAACACTTAAAATGATCAGGACAACATGCAGATCCAATTTTTGTGGTCGGATTAGTGATGTCTAAATTACGTATGCCGATTTGACTCGGTTTTTGAACACACAAAAAATAAGCTTTTAAACAATGCTATCATATACGTTAGACAAATACAATAAACTTGGCACAAAAATTATTTTGATATCTCTATCCAATCAAAAGTTATAGCACTTTGAACTTTCGCCTCTCACTCATAAAATAACCACATGAAGAACAGTGCATACAGATAATCAGAACATAAAAACGAAATCTGCCAATCATTGTGATCATTTTAAGCATTCATAGGTGAAAATCGGCTGAGAAATAGCCGAGATGTAGAGTTTTGAATTTGCATGCTTTGTTCTTCATGCAGTAGTTAATATTTATGGTTTGGAGGCGGAAGTTGGAAGTGCTGTAAGTTTTGACTGGAAAGATAGTATTTGGAATAATTTTTGGGCCAGATTTATTCTTTTTGTCTAAAGTATATGATAGCATGTTCAAAAAAAACAGGTTGAAAAATTATTTTTACGATTATTTTTCATGTTCAAAAACCAGGTCAAATCGGCATACGGAATTTAGACATCACTGATACGACAACAAAAATTGGATCTGCAGGTTGTCCTGATCATTTTAAGTGTTGAACAAACCGAATCGGCCCAGAAATGACCAAGTTATTAAGCTTTAAATTCAATGTGCAGATCATCCGTGCAAAATGACCACCTTTTTATAGACCCCCGTATCTCGGGACTGGAGGATTATTCGAGCAAACCAAAATAATTCGTCATAGCACAGACCCCAAACCCCAACATACTCGAAGGGCATCAAAATAGACCAATGTACAACACAATGGGACACATGAATGTGCATTTCTATGAGATCGCAAAAAATATAAGGAACTTAGTTTACACCCTAATAGATCGGCACCTTTGGTAGCACACCCTTCATATATTGATCATGTATTTTACTTAATGTTCTGATGAAAAAATAACTAACCCTCGAATAACTCCCCCCTCTCGATTAACTCCCCCTCAAAAAGTTCTGACAAAAAGATAACTCCTTGGGGGACTTATTCGAGGATATATGGTATACATGTTGTGCAGATCATTTTAAGAATTTAATGGTCAAAATCAACCAAGAAATGGCCGAGTTATTAAGCTTCAACGTTTACTAGTCAGATCGGCCATGTAAAATCAATGGGCGTGCACTGATACGCACACGCGCCCGATACGCACATATGCCCGTTTTTTTCACTTGACACTTTTTCAAGTGATTTTCAGATATGAGTAAAGTGAAAAAAACGGGCATATGTGCGTATCGGGCGCGTGTGCGTATCAGGCATGCCCCAAATCAATACCCCCTTATCTCGGGATTGGGGGCCGATTCGAGGAAACAAAAAATTTGGTCATAGCCTCGACCCCAAACCTCAATATACTCGAACAGTATCAAAATTGGCTGACGTGCAACAGTAGGCTCACGGTAATTTCCCACGCACAACACATTTTTGTCGCGCAGTGTCAACAACCGGTATTACACAACTACAACACACGTTTGTCGCGCAGTTTTTTTTGGTTTTTGTGCATTGGCAGTGTCTTTTTATGATGCACCCTTGGTAACTCATTAGATTTACGGTTTCATAAGCCAAAGTCAGACTTTTTTCAAATCACTTTTTCTCTGATATCCAAAGAGTGTGCATTTGTTTTGTAAATTTGCATGCACACACTGCGATGTCAGGACTACGCATGTGCAAAATGGGGATTCAATTTTGTTTTATAATTGAAATATAGTCAACTTTCATCATTCCATGTATCAGCATATGCTTTTGCACAACAAAAAAGTGTCACGCAGGGGCTCATTTCGTTATGTAAACGAAGCGCTTTAGGGTTGAATTTGTATCAAATTTGCTGGTGGGTGAGCTTTTATCGCCTGGCCGTTAGTTTTTTGTGTTTGTAAATTTCGGAAATTCAAAAATGCGCTGTGGCCAGCACCTCGCGCCGGTTTAAGCGTTTTACCAGCTTAAATATATTTCTGATTTGATTGCGTATCCAAATAATGTATCCAAACTAAAAAAAAAATTTTATAGGTCACTGGGCCACCTCGTGGCTGTTTTGTCAACTAAAGTTTGCACAAATTCTCTTTTCCTAACACAGAAATCAACAAAATGTACCTCAACACCATTTGCAAAGCGCTTTGGCTTTTTGCCGGCCGGTGCGTCGGGACCAGTGTTGGCCATTGGTGCAGATTTTCCCGATTTCTTCGGGATGCGACCCATCGACATGCTGCAGGCGGGCAGAGCCATTCGGAAAAATGAGCTAAGTTGTCGAAGTCGGATGTCCGTATGAGAATGAACTGGATGGCCGCCTCTCTTATATCCCACTGGCTAGGTATAATCGTTTTTTTATTTTTCATTGCAGAGCGACAACGGATGTCGGCCCCTTTCATCTCTGTGCAAATGGTACGTGCGTGCCTATGGATAATGTGCGATTAGCCGCGTCTGTTTGGCTAGATTGGTTGGTTTGATCGATTTTGGTTTTTTGTTGCGTGTGCGCGTGCGATTGCTATCAATTTGTGTTTGTTCGAACAGAGCATTTTTTGTCTCTGTGGTTTGAATTAGTGTTGGGTTGAGCAAATACTACCGGGGTGCTGATTTTATCTGGGGATAAATAGGATATCTGAATTGTTTTCATTGTGTTTGTCTTAAGCCCAGATTTCCGGTAGTTGTTGCTTTGTGTAGCTCATCTATCCAATGGCATATTTCTGACTGCTTGCACAGATTATGCTTTGTAGTGAGGTTCGGGTAATTTACACATAGCTTCATGATTGTGGTGCACATTTTGTCGGTTTCAAATTCCATGCTCAAAAGGTTGTTCATGAGATCGGTAATACGTTTGGTGCTGTCTCTTAGGTCAGTGCATATTTCAAGGAAGCGTTTGCATTGGGAATACAAAATGCTATAGCCAAGACTGGGGGGAACGTTGCTTGATATATGTGTGTTTTTTACGATTTGAAATTTGTAATCATCTGTCTTGTTCCACAGGCTAAAATGGGCTCGGTTGGCTGGAATCGAGATGTCCAGATCGAGGAAGTGTACCCGTTCTCCGAGTTCTGAGTTGTCGGGTTCTAGGGTTAGTTCCCTTCCATAGATGTCTGGGTAGATTTGTAGGAAATTGGGTTTGTTGATAACAAGTATGTCGTCAACGTATCTTCTTGTTCTGTGCAATGTGCAGGCTTTAATATTGTTTTCTTTTGTCCCTAGGTATCGGTATTCCATGCCGGCTAGTGTAAGATTTGTGATATCACTGGAAGCGCTCCCTCCCATTCGTATGCCTAATGTTTGTCTGTATATAGCCCCACAGAACTTGATGTATGTGTTGTCAAGTACCGTATTTAGTAGATTTTTGGTATCTCGTACTGTAAGTATTTTCCCTGGTTTGTTGCTGGTGTTCTGTGTAGCAGCGTGCTTAGTTATTCTGAAGCTTTCTTGTTTTATCACTAGATCTAGGAGGAAAACAATATTTGTTTTTACGAGTTGATGTGGAAGTGTCGTAAACATGTTAGCAAAGTCGTAGGTGTGAATTGTGTTGATTTTTTGTTGGAGTTGAAGTGTTTTTGCGACTTCCATGCTGTTTTTGCAAAGCCAGTATCTGTTTGTCCCATTGCGTTTTTGTATTACTTTGCAGTAAGTTTCAAGCCGTTTTGTTGCATATTGTAATATTTTGTGTAGATCCCAAGCTAGGCTGTTTATGTTGGATTTTTTGCTTCCGGCTATGAATCTGAATTTGATAGGGGTTTTGTGGAATTTTGGGGTAGCGTAAATTAGTGGGAATGAGTGGTCGAATTGATCTGTTTCCCCTTGTTTTTCAGTTGTAAGCCGTTCTAGTTTTATATTTATTGCACTGCCACAAGTTTTTTCTTGTCCCACGTATTTGTAGGTCAAGTTGCCACTGTCTGTGAAGTGACAGCCCTTTAGGCCGAGTTCTTTAGGAATGATTTGTAGGTAGTATTTTTTGCAGATGAAAGCGTAGGTGGACGCCGCTTTGTCGATGGGTGTGATGGCATATGTTTTTTGTAGGTTTTTTAGTGAATTTGAGAGGCGTGCGGTGTCGAAATATTTTTGTATTTGTGGTTTTGCATATTTAATTCTTTTTTCGATTAGTTTTATTGCCAATTCATACCAGGAGTTGATTTTGTCTGTGTGACTGCTGTGTTTTTTCTCGAGATAATTCTTGATTTTTAGTAGTATTTCCGTAGTTTTTTTCAGTGTGTCTTTTTTGTCAGGTTTATTTGGTAGTTGGCTCCATAGCTAAGAACTTCAGCTAGTTGTTTGTCATCACACACAGCCAGATTGCCTGTGATAACGTGACCATGGTGCTTGTCCTTGAATGCGCTGCTTGAGCAAGTGCATGCAAGATTTTGAATACTCTCGTATTGTTCTTGTGTTAGTTTTTTTAGAATTTTGTTGTAGTTAAAAACGGTGACACCGTAAGGTTGTTCAAATTTCAAAGATATTAGCATGTCGCTAATTGTAGTTCTTATGTCTTCTGGCAGTTGTGCTGTAGTGGATTGGCTTTTCAAGCTTTTGTTAAGGCCGTTTAGTCCATCAATTGGGTTGTTGTATAGATATGTGAAAATGATTGGGTGTTTGGGTTTTGTTTTTTTCTCTTGAGCCCTCTGTCTTTTGGCAGTGAGCATTGCTGTGTATTTGGTATATATTTACCAATTTATCTCACCTTGTTCTAGTTTTTGGCCGATTTCGCTTATCGCTTGTTCTGTGTGCCGTTCCTTTTGTCTCAGGCAATTGTGGTATATTGTTCAGTTGCTGTCAGTGTTTTTGGGGTCAACTCCCTGGAACATGTTTGAGGAACGTTTTGTTTTCTTTTTTCTGGTGCCAATCTGTGGTGTTGCAAAGTTCAGAAAAGGCAGTCTGTTTGGTTCATTTCCTAGGTCAATTTCTGTGATGTTGCCTATGCCTTTTATGATGCTGTTGCCACCAAATGGGTAGGCTGTCATAAGTGTGTTAATACACATAAGTTCTGACTCAGCGAAGATTGCTGGCTTGTGTTTCCCAATTTCCCCGTGTTCTATTTTCTCTAGTATATCTAGTTTGAGTTCGTCGGGGTTGCATTTATTGGTTTCAAAGTGGCGGTAGAAATGTGTGTCAACTGTATGTATACCCTTGACAGATTTTTTTATGTTTGCCATGTGTTGTGCAAATCTTTGTTTTACTGTTTGCTTTGTTTCCCCAACATACTGCATATTGCAGCTTCCGCAGCTGAGCATGTAAATTACATTTTTGCTTTTGCACCCTAGGAATGAGTGGTGTGTGAATCTCACACCTGTGATATTTGATGTGAAGTATCGATCCTGGCTGATGTGCGTGCAGCATGCGCACCTGTGCATGTCGCACTTTATGTGTGTAGCATCCGTGTGTATGTCAACTTTTTCAATTAGGAAGCCATTAATAGATTTTAGCTTCCATGCGTTGTCGCACAACCTGGTAGACCTTGAGAGGTCTGTTGGATTAGTGTGTAGGATTTTTGGCACATGCTGAACATTCATGCTTCGTATTTTGGCATCGGTTGCCCTGGATGCGGTAGCATGAGTGGCGTCAGTAGAAGTGCTTGAATCCATAATTGTGTGGTTGTGGGTTTGTTGTGTTTCCAGGGTGAAAACTTTTTTCTACAGAGTTTTTATGTAGCTGTTTGTATAGGTCACAGGTGCATAATGGATGGTGCTTTGTGTTTTTTTGGTAGCCCGTGGTCAGTCGGGTGTGGTATCGAGTGTTGACAAGATTGGATAAACGTGCGAATCGATTGCGTCTGAGTTTGTGCAGAGTGGAAAAAAGTGCAAAAAGTGGCGAGTGGACTTGCGTGTCTGGGTTTCGAACCTGCGGTCCGATGGCAAGCTGCAATAGCTACGTTTTTAGTGTGGTCATTCTCTTCAGTATTCTTGATTAGTTTTCAGTTTCCTGTTGTATGTTCTGGTTTTATGAGTTGGAAAAAATGATGTTTCAAAAAATTTGTTCCAACGCACAACACAAATGTGTCGCAAGGCTTGTTGTCCTATCAATGTTTTTAGCTTTGCGACAAATTTTAGTACAACTTCCAATGTATGACATATTTTTGTCGCAAAGGAAATTTTTTGGCTATTTACACAGGCCCCGGCCAGGGACCAGTCCCCGGCAAAAAATGTCAAAAGTCAGTAATTGGTGTGTATGGGTTGATTGCACGAATGTCCCCGGTCGGGGACGAAGATTCTATGTTTACTGAAAACAAATTTTTCTCAGCGGGGACATTTGACCCCAGTCGGGGCCATTTTGACATTGCCGGGGACCGGGCCCCGGCAGGATTTCGATCACTATACAAAAATACAGTGATCGATGAAAATTAAAGTGTAAATAAAATAGGATTCACTAATTGCCCTGAGCTGAAATTTGGCATGCGAACTCATTAAGCGAAGGAGTACACACATGCCAAAATTGAGCCATATCTAAATAAATTTACACACACCCCCCAAAAATATGCATGGGTGTGTGTAACCGTGTTGCAGAAATTTTGTGCATGCAAATTTGGTGTTAATTAACCTAATTTACATGCAATCAACCCATACACACCAATTACTGACTTTGACAATTTTAATCTTTTGCCGGGGACCGGTCCCCGGCTGGGGCCTGTGTAAATAGCCGAGATTGGAGAGTAGAGTAAAAATTGAAGAGTAGAGTAAAAATTGGAGTGTAGAGTAAAAATGGAAGAGTAAAGTAAAAATAGAAAGGGAGAGTAAAAAGTAGTAAGTATACAGCGAAAAATACAGTGATCGATGACAATTAAAGTGTAAATAAAATAGGATTCACTGATCACCCTGAGCTGAAATGTCGCATGTGAACTCACTAAGTGAAGGAGTACACACATGCCAAAATTCAGACAAATCCCAAAAATTTTACACTCCCCCAAAGAAAATGCATCAGCACGTGTAACCGTCTTGCAAAATTTTTTTGCATGCTTATTTGGTGATAATTCACTTTTTTAACATGCAAACAACCCATACACACCAATTATATACTTTTGAAAAATTTTATTTTTTTGCCGGGGATTGGTCCCCGGCCGGGACCTAAACACCTTCCCGGACAAGTTCACCACCCATTTTTTTATTTCACTTTGAATGCAATATCTCCGTCCATGGGGGTGTTATAAAGCTGAAACTTTATGTATATAAAGTTGTAAGACCCCTCTACTCCCCAACAACGGAGGAGGTGCGGCGACTCACTACAGGGTGGGTCGCCCTAGATGCAACAATTTTTTTGCCGTTTTTGGTGTCCCAAACAAGTTCACCACCCACTTGATTGGCTACACTACGAGAGCCATATCTCCAGCTGTGATGGCGTTATAAAGCTGAAATTTGGGGGATGTCTTGCCAACAACTCCCTTCACGATACACCAGTGGGGCAGCTGCGAATGACCCACTAAAGCATGGGTCACTGCATATAAAGTTAAACATTTTCTAAAAACAGCCAAAGTGTCCCAAAACAAGTTCATCACCCAACTGCATAAAAAAATGTTGCAACAACATACCTAATATAAAAATGAATCGGGTTGGAACACTATTTCAGCCAAAAAAATTTTTTTTCAGTAGGGCACCCACCCTTTCCCATGAACAGCCGACTGAAAATTTCACTTTAAACCAATTTTTGGTATCACACTTAAAAAGTTGGTTTACAAAGTTCACTAGGGGAGGGTCTAAGGTTCCAAGTTATGTAAACAACATAACCTCTAAAATGCTTCCATAAGGAAATTTACTTGGGGTGAATTCTATGATGTCAAAATGATGTCATTTCAGGAAGAAAATTTGACAAAATTTTCACTTTTCCATTCACCCCAAATAAATTTCCTTATGGAAGCATTTTAGAGGTTATGTTGTTTACATAACTTTGAACCTTAGACCCTCCCCTAGTGAACTTTGTAAACCAACTTTTAAAGTGTGATACAAAAAATTGGTTTAAAGTGAAATTTTCAATCTGCTGTTTATGGGACAGGGTGGGTGCCCTACTGAAAAAATAAAAATGAGCAGAACTAGGGTTCATATCTGATTTAATTTTGTATCAGGTATGTTCTCACAACATTTTTTATAATGCGAACAACGAAAGTTGGGTGGCAAACTTGTTTGGGACACTTGGGCGGTTCTTTAAAAAATTATCAAATTTATATGCAGTGACCCATGCTTTAGTGGGTCGTCGGCAGCCGCCCCACTGGTGTATTGTGAGGGGGGTTGTTGGCAAGACATCCCCCAAATTTCAGCTTTCTACCACCCTCACAGCTGGAGATATAGCCTTCAAAGTGTAGCTAATCAAGTGGGTGGTGAACTTGCTTGGGACACCAAAAACGCCACAAAATTTTTTTGCATATAGGGCGACCCACCCTGTAGTGAGTCGCCGCACCTCCCCCCATTGTTGGGGAGTAAGGGGGTCTAACAACTTGATATATACAAAGTTTCAGCCTTATAACACCCCCATGGACAGAGATATTGCATTCATAGTGAAATAAAAAATGGGTGGTGAACTTGTCCGGGAAGGTGTTTATGTAAATAGCCAAAATTTTCGCATGAGCGATCAAGTAGTGATGTCGTATAAGTATGTAGTGTTGAAAACTCAGTAGGAGTTAGGGTTCAAATGGGTCCAGTCTTTTGGAGCAGGACTGGGACCAGAAATATTTGTTTTCTCAGGAGCGGGACAGCAGGGACTGAGGGGTTTGGACTGGGACTGGAACTTGCACTTTGTTATTATCGGGACAGGGACTGTGACTGGAACAGGGGTGTTGGGATCGGGACCAGGACCGGGGCAGGGTGGTCAGGACTGGGACCTGGACTGGAGTATTTTATCTCGGGACCAGGACCGGGACCGCCCCAGTCCCCACGTTTTGCTATGTACCAGCCTACTGGGACTGTGGTTCCATTTGCACCCTAGTAAAAGTGAAACATACCTGCACACCACAAGCAAATACTCCAGTGCTGGAATGAGAGACACATTTAGCATCAGGGAACCCTAACACTGATATCTGAACACAAACAATATTTTCAGCTGCAAGACCATACATGTCGTGGCACCAACATTCAATCCTTGTTTGAGGGACAACAACATGGCACTTGAATGACATTGTCCTATAAATCACATGGCTCGTGTATGGGAGTGATGCAAAGTCGGTGCCATCTGAGCATCCAACGGTCATGGTGTCCTCGTTTATTACCTTTGTAAAGTGTGATGATGAATGGTGAAGCTAATTTCGCCAGGGCTGCAGTATTCATAACCCTGCCAGCTGTGCCATGCAAAATCCACTAACATGCAAACCAATTTATTTCTTGCAAAAGGACCAGAAAGTTGTGATAGAATTTCGCCTTGAATACAAATTTGCCCGTTTTGGCACGTTTTTGGGTTCACAGAAACAAAAGAATGGCACCCTACAAATTGGATGTCAGTGTCAGGGTTGGTTTTATAAAAATCATTTGTATACAAATAGTATAAAAATTGTAAAAAAATGTATTTTATTTTAATTTTATTCTTGTTTCATTTTATTTTATTTTATTTTACTCCAAAATGTTAATAAAATAATAAAATGGAAGATTTTACAAAAAATTCACAAAAATTGTACAAAAATTGTACAAAAAATCAAATCTTGCATGCAAGGCCAACAAAATGTTATCATTAGACCTTTACATGAAAAATGTTCAAGTGAAATTTTTTTCATTACTTTGCAAAACGTTGCATGCAGTAGGTATTGTTAGCTAGTTAAAAGTGTAAGGTTATTGATAACAATTGTTTGCATTTTTGGTACAACAACTACTGAAGTGTGCAGGGTGTCAAATGTCGGTGTTGCAAATGTCATGCAAAGTGTCAATTGTCAAGACAAATGTAAAGTAAAGTGTCAAATGTCATGTCAAATGTCAAGCAAAGTGTCAATTGTCATTTTAAATGCCATGCAAAATGTAAATTGTTCATTCAAATCATCAAATATTTCTGTATCCAAATTTTATGTTTTTGTGTCCAAATCATTTTGTATCAAAATCTGATGTTCGCATATGATTTGGATACATAAACAGCAACAAGATTTGGATACAAAACATAAAATTGGGATACAATGTGCTTAACACTTGACACTCTAACTTATATTTGTCATGACAATTCACATTTACATTACATTTGTCATGACAATTGACCCTTGCATGACATTTTACATGACATTTAACACTTCACAGGCTTAGTACAGCACCTGGTTCCCAAAATAGACAGGTAGAAACTCAAGCAACACAATACAAATTTTACAAAAAATATGAATTTTTATACAATTTTACAAAAATTCGATTTTTTATACAATTTTACAAAATTTTTACAAAAATTCAAATTTTTATACAATTTTTATTTTTATTTTGAAATTTTCCATTTTATTTTATTTTATTCTTAAATTTTCCATTTTATTTTTATTTTATTTTTTTTATTTTCTGAGATTTTGCCAACCCTGGTCAGTGTCACATAAATGGCAGGACAAAATCATTGGAGGTGTGCCAAAACAACATATAAAACATAAAACAAGGGATGGCAAAACATTCAAATATATATAAATTGAGCCAGGAGGTCATGTCAGCGCTGGCCCTAACCAGCTTCAAGCTACCCACCCACAATATTTAAACTGACAAACTCAAACAACACCACCATAAATATAGCAACTATGTGTGACACTACAATGCCACTGTATTTATGCTTTCATGTAATCACGCAGAAAACTCACAAATGGGCACATGGAGTGGTCCAGTGGTTTTGTGATCTTCGGGCAAGAGGCATCTAACACACATGTCTGCTTGGCATCAGCGACTACATGGGGACAGCAGCCAGAGCGGTAGCAGCCCAGTTCAGGAGCAGCATCAATCGTATCGCAATCCGAGATAACTTCAGAGACTAGTCTTCCCGATGGACAGTCCAATCCACTGCTTGCAGTTACCAAGAGCTGGATCATGACAGTGCATATAGCAGTTAGTACACATACTGTACAAAATATTGCATGCATGTTTACCAGGTTGACTGAAACGGAAACAGACAGTTGAGCTGGAAAGAATGAAAAAAGGTGATAAAACAGAAAATTGAGCCGGAAAACAGAAAAAAGCTGGAAAACTGAAAATTTAGCCAGAAAACTGACAATGGGCCAGAATAACGGAAACGGAAATGGAAAAAAAAATTTAGCCAGAAAATGGAGAAAAAAATTTCAGCGGCTGGAAAACGGAACGGAAAACAGAAAAAATTTGCCTTCGGAAAACGGAAATTTGACACCCTAGCACTGAGTCAGAAACTGGGTTGCTGAACTCTGATTTGAAAGTCACTTAGCTGAACATGTGCAGAACCAAATATTTTGTGACCTGAGGGGAACCCCCAAAAAATCTGTGGTTTCTGAAAGAGCAAATGCTTAGCTTCGCAACCGTGTGTGTCTAACGGTGTCCAAGTTTTGTACCTTTTTACCGGTGTCCAAATTTTGTTCCTGGAGTGGCCATCGACTCGTGGATAGTGATGTAAAGGCACTGGGGCACCGGTGCGCGGTGCCCCAGTGCTGGGCACCGAAAGGCACCAGCACCGGTGCTGGTGCGGTGCCATTGCAATCTTCAAGGGTGCCCTGCCGGTGCCAGTGCCATTTTTTTCAGAATAGCACCGGTGCCGGTACGGTGCGGTGCCACTTTTTCTGGTGCCAAAGGTGCTAGCACCATGGCCAAAGTAAAAGGCACTGGGAAAGGCACCGGCCGAGGCCGATTCACGTGCTGTGCAATTTTGTCCATAGTATGTGCTTATTCATATTTAAAAAGCGATATATTTATCCAACCATTTTTTGCTCATTTTGTAAACATCCCATCAAATAAATATACCTACTGTGAAATCCATTATACCCGATACGTGATCTGTAACGATGGCAAACCCTCCGAAAAAAGTGTTTAAATTTTTAAGTGTTTTTTCCAAAATGAATTTTCGAATTTTTGAATTTTTCCTCAAATGAATTTTCAAATTTTGAATTTAATGTTCAAATTTTCGAATATTCAAATCTTTTTGGGAAATTTTCAAATTTTTTTGGGTAATTTTTCAATTTTTTTACATACTTTTCGAATTTTTTGCGAAAAATATTG
The DNA here is from genome assembly GCA_964036195.1 of Sphaerolaimus hirsutus. Lineage (NCBI taxonomy): Eukaryota > Metazoa > Nematoda > Chromadorea > Monhysterida > Sphaerolaimidae > Sphaerolaimus > Sphaerolaimus hirsutus. The sequence continues at coordinate 26,379,032 of OZ038453.1, read as the reverse complement.
AATTAAGAGCTTTGAGCTGTTAAGTAGTTAGGTATGTTGAAATAGTTATGGGTGCTTGGTGCATTCCTGCACATTGCTCAATGTGACTGGGTCCACCCATAGCTGGAATTGTGGGTGGCTGTTATGGGGGGGGGTCCACCTGACTTTTGTGTCATTCCATTCTGTTGTACATTTTTATCTATATATTTACCATAAATCCTTCAATAAGTCCACCTTAAATAACTCACCCTCAAATAATTCCCCTCAAAAATCACTGACAACAAATACCCCCCCCCCTCCCGGGAGACTTATTCGAGGATATACAGTATTTATATTAAGTATATGATGGCATGTTCAGAAAAATTTATATTACACATTGAAATACTGGGTCAAATTGTATAATTATTTATACATCATTAATCCAACCTCAACAATGGAATCTACACGTTCTGCAGATCATCAATTTACCATCAATTTATGAATTTTTAAATTTTTTCAACAAAAAAATCGATTTTTAAGTGTTTTAATTTTCGAATCTTTTTTTTGCCATCGTTGGTGATCTGATGAAATTTTGTTGAATTTTAAAAAAAATTTATCTCTATACCAATTATAACTCCACTATTTATTCGTGTGGAAATTATGCTCCAACGTAAACGATAGGACGTCACTGACTCTACCCGATTCGTGTGTTTTTTTACACACAATGTGGACATTTTTTATTAGTACAAAATGTCCTTTACATACACGATCCCTTACAATCTTGACAAACAGGGTTAGTAGATGGCAAAGTTGCTTCCCAAGAATGCAATTGCACATGTATAGGGGGTTGACTTGAGTTTTTAGGGGCTGAGTTTACAATTCAGGGTTGAGTTGATGGGTGTTTATAAATTAGGTTGAGTTGACAGAAGTTTAAAAATAAGGGGCTGTTGACACAAGTTTACAAATTAGAGGCTGAGTTTATGGGAGTTGAGTTGATGGGTGTTTGCCAAATTAGGGGCTGAGTTTATGGGAGTTGACAATAACATTACCATAACCCTTAAGTGAGGCCCCCGGGGCTAAAAGATATAAATTGTGATATGATGCATGTGTGGGTTACTGATTACAATGATTTGAAATATGCACTCCATTCTGACAGTACATTACCATAACCCTGAAATTGAACCGCTGGGGCCAAAACTTTCAAATTGTGAAATGATGCATTGTGGGTTTCTAATTGCACTAATTTGATATATAATGCACTCTGTTTTGACACTACATTACCATAACCCTGAAAATGAACCACTGGGGCCAAAAACTTTCAATTTGTGAAATGATGCATTTTTGGGTTTCTGATTGCACTGATTTCAAATTTGGGTTTCTGATTGCACTCATTTGAAATATGCACTTCATTTTGACACTACATTACCATAACCCTAAAAATGAACCCCCTGGGCCAAAAACTTTCAAATCATAAAATGATGCATTTGTGGGTTTCTGATTGTAGTGATTTCAAATATGCCCAGGTCTTAAAAAATTAGAAATTGTGAAATGATGCAATGTGGGTTTCTAATTGCACTGATTTGAAATATGCACTCCATTTTGACACTACATAACCCTGAAAACTACATAACCATAACCCTGAAAATGAACCCCTGGAGCCAAAATCTTTCAATTTGTGAAATCATTCATTTTTGGGTTTCTGATTGCACTGATTTCAAATTTGGGTTTCTGATTGCACCGATTTGAGATATGCACTCCATTTTGACACTACATTACCATAACCCTAAAAATGAACCCATGGGGCCAAATACTTTCAATTTGAGAAATGATGCATTTTCAGGTTTCTGATTGCACTCAGCTGAAATATGCACTTCATTTTGACACTACATTACCATAACCCTAAAAATGAACCCCCTGGGCCAAAAACTTTCAAATCATAAAATGATGCATTTGTGGGTTTCTGATTGAGGTGATTTCAAATATGCCCAGGTCTAAAAAAATTAGAAATTGTGAAATGATGCAATGTGGGTTTCTAATTGCACTGATTTGAAATATGCACTTCATTTTGACACTACATAACCCTGAAAATGAACCCCTTGAGCCAAAATCTTTCAATTTGTGAAATCATTCATTTTTGGGTTTCTGATTGCACTGATATCAAATTTCATGCACCCCTGAAATTTTCAGGTTTCTGATTGCACTCAGCTGAAATATGCACTTCATTTTGACACTACATTACCATAACCCTAAAAATGAACCCCCTGTGCCAAAAACTTTCAAATCATAAAATGATGCATTTGTGGGTTTCTGATTGTAGCGATTTCAAATATGCACTCCATTTTGACACTACATTGCTCAAATCCTGAAATTGAACCCCTAGACCCAAAAATTTCTAATTGTGAAATGATGCATTTTGTGGGATTCTAATTGCACTGATTTGAAATAACACAATTTCAACTCTACATTACTGTAAGCCTTAAATTGAACCCCTGGGGCTAATAAATTAGAAATTGTGAAATGATGCATTTGTGGCTTTTTAATTGCCTTGATTTGAAATATGAATGGTCATTTTGACACTACATTACCATAACCCTGAAAATGAACCTCCAGGGCCAAAAATTTTCAAACCATAAAATGATGCATTTGTGGGTTTCTGATTGTAGCGATTTCAAATATGCACTCCATTTTGACACCACATTACTAAAACCCTGATAATGAACCCCTGGGCCCAAAAACTTTCAATTTGTGAAATGTTGTGTTTGTGGGTTTTTTATTGCAGTGATTTGAGATGTGCACTCCATTTTTACTCTACATTACCATAACCTTTAAGTCTAACCCCTAAAATTGAAAATTGTGAATTGATGAATTTGTGGTTTGATGATAGCGATGATTTGAAATATTCATTCCATTTTGACACTACATTACCATAAACCTGAAAATGAGTTTATAGGGGTTTCCAAATTAGGGTCTGAGTTTATGGCAGTTTCCAAATTAGGGGCTGAGTTTATGGGAGTTTCCAAATTAGGGGCTGAGTTTAAGGGAGTTTCCAAATTAGGGGCTAATTTATGGGAGTTTCTAAATTAGGGGCTGAGTTTATGGGAGTTTCCAAATTAGGGGCTGAGTTTACAGCAGTTTCCAAATTATGGGTTGAGTTTATGGGAGTTTCCAAATTAGGGGCTGAGTTTACAGGATTTTCCAAAGTAGGGGCTGAGTTTATGGGAGTTTTCAAGTTAGAGGCTGAGTTTATGGGAGCTTACAAATCAGGGGCTGAGTTTATGGGAGTTTGCAAGTTAGGGGCTGAGTTTATGGGAGTTTGCAAGTTAGGGGCTGAGTTTACAGGGGTTTCCAAATTAGGGGCTGAGTTTACAGGATTTTCCAAAGTAGGGTCTGAGTTTATGGGAGTTTTCAAGTTAGAGGCTGAGTTTATGGGAGCTTACAAATTAGGGGCTGAGTTTATGGGAGTTTGCAAGTTAGGGGCTGAGTTTACGGGAGTTTGCAAGTTAGGGGCTGAGTTTACAGGGGTTTCCAAATTAGGGGCTGAGTTTACAGGATTTTCCAAAGTAGGGGCTGAGTTTATGGGAGTTTTCAAGTTAGAGGCTGAGTTTATGGGAGCTTACAAATAAGGGGCTGAGTTTATGGGAGTTTGCAAGTTAGGGGCTGAGTTTACAGGGGTTTCCAAATTAGGGACTGAGTTTACAGGATTTTCCAAAGTAGGGTCTGAGTTTATGGGAGTTTTCAAGTTAGAGGCTGAGTTTATGGGAGCTTACAAATTAGGGGCTGAGTTTATGGGAGTTTGCAAGTTAGGGGCTGAGTTTACAGGAGTTTGCAAGTTAGGGGTTGAGTTTACAGGGGTTTCCAAATTTTGGGTTGAGTTTACAGGAGTTTCCAAATTAGGGGCTAAATTTACTGGGAGTTTCCAAATTAGGGGCTGAGTTTACAGGATTTTCCAAAGTAGGGGCTGAGTTTATGGGAGTTTTGAAAAAATGAGAGGCTAAGTTTATGGGAGCTTACAAATTAGGGGCTGAGTTTACAGGAGTTTGCAAGTTAGGGGCTGAGTTTATGGGAGCTTGCAAGTTAGGGGCTGAGTTTACAGGGGTTTCCAAATTTGGGGCTGAGTTTACAGAAGTTTCCAAATTAGGGGCTGAGTTTATGGGAGTTTCCAAATCAGGGGCTGAGTTTATAGTAGTTTCCAAACTAGGGGCTGCGTTTACAGGATTTAGAGGGGCTCCCCATGGGGTGCCATTTTTGGGGGGTCTCCAGGGAGTGCCATTTTTTGGAGGTACATATGGGGGTGCCATTTCAAGGGGGTCCCCATGGGATGCCATTTTTTGGGTGGTACCGATGGGGGCCATTTTTTGGTGGTCCTCAGGGCGGTGCTAATTTTTGTTTTGGGGGGGTTCATAGGAGGTGCCATTTGGGGGGGGGGTCCCCAGGGGGTGCATTTTTGGAGAGTCCCCAGAGGGGGCCATCTTTGGGTGGGCACCCAGTGGGTGCCATTTTTGTTGGGGTTCCAAGGGGGTGCCATGTTTGGGGGTCCCCAGGGGGGGGTGCCATTTTTTTTTTTTGGGGGGGGGGGGTCCCTAGGGGGGTGCCATCGTTGGGGGGTCCCTAGGGGGTGCCATTCTTTGGTAATCCTCAGGGGGGTGCCATTTCTGTGGGGTCCCTATGGGGTCCCATTTTTGGGCAGTTCCCATCAGGTGCCATTTTTGGGGGGTTCCCCAGGGGGTGCCATTTGGAGAGGTCCCCACTGGGTTGTCAGTTTTTGCAAGCCTCTGAGTAGTGAGTTTTGTGGTTCTCTACAATTAATACCACAAGGATTTACAAACACAAAAAGAACAGCAAAGCACAAATGTAACCAATTTAAGATTACAACAAAGTTTGACACCTTGCATAAACCACACTATCATATCACAAAACCTATACCACACAGAATGCACACTGCACACTGTCATACCAAATTGCAAACTGTCCACATTTTACTACCGAGTTTCACGCCCAACCATCTTACGGAAGTTTACAAAAATCCATTCCAAAAAATTGCATATTTGGTATTGGTCTTGTTATTGTTGGTACATTACATACTGCATTTCAAAACACATGCCGAGCAAGTGGGCAAACTTTATCAAAGTATCATATTTCCTCCAATGACAGAGGACCCATATATTTTTTCACCAGCTCTTTACCCACCTTTCCATCGAAGACACCAGTCTAGACTTTAAGCCATATTATAGGAAATACACCACTTTAATTAAGGTTGCCCACATGCTAGCCATGTATTTTGATATGTGGTATGTAATGTACCAACAAGAACAAGACCAATACCAAAGATGCAATCTTTTGGAATAGATTTTTGTATAATTCCTAAAAATGGTTGGGCATGAAACTCGATGGTAAAATGTGGACAGTTTGCAATTTGGTATGATGGTGTGCAGTGTGCATTCTGTGTGGTATAGGTTTTGTGATATGATAGTGTGGTTTATGCAAGGTGTCAAACTTTGTTGTAATCTTAATTGGTTATGTTTATGTTTTGCTGTTCTTTTTGTGTTTGTAAATCCTTGTGGTATTAATTGTAGAGAACCACAAAACCTGACCGAAGGTCAGAGAGAATCCTGCTAGTATTTTATATTTCTCTTACATTTTTGTTCAAAATTTGTTGTCAGTTTGACAGAGATAGTTCTATTCTCTGTACAGCAACGACTCCGATCAGTAGACAATAGTGGCTATGGGCATTGTAGTGTATTAAATATTTTATCTTTCATTTGTAATCATTGTAATTGCATCATAAAAGTGATCGCCACATCATTCTGATCATTTTAAGTGCTCAACCATCAAAATTCATGGAAATATGCACTTCCGGAGGTGTGGCCACTGAGAAACTGCCTGATATTTACTTCGGAAATTCCAGCCCGGTGCGGTGCCTTTCGGTGCTAGCACCGGCAACCCGCCGGTGCCCTTTGGTGCCGGTGCCATTTTTTCCAAAAGGCACCGGTGCCGGTGCGGTGCGGTTAGCATTGAAAAAATCTCTGGGAGATTTATATTTAAAAAATCTCAGAAAATCTCAGAAAATATAAGATTTTATGATATTTATATTTATTCCATGATTTTCCAGAGAGATTTAATTATATTTTCTCCTGATTGAAAAAATCTCTCAAAAAAATCTCTCTATATTTGCTTATTTTCAGCTTCAAATTCACTAGTTCATGTGCTTTTTTACCAATTTTCATCTATTTTTCACTATGTATTTTCTTATATACCCATTTTTGCCTATTTTGCCCCTTTTTGTAGTTTTTCCTCCCCTTTTTTCTGTTCTATGGCATGAAAGAGCCGATAAAAAAGTTATCTGAAATACATTTTCCATACTCAAGTACTTTCAAGAAGTATACATAAAAGAGAGTACTGGTATGTTTTCAGAGGGAATTTAGATGTATTTACTTAGTATGCTTGTGTATGTATTTTTGAGTAAATGTAAATATGTTTTAACCCCTGAACCACACTGAACCCCTGTAGTCCCATGAAGACCCAGTGCTAAAGTACAGGGCTGTACCTAAGCCCCGGGTCTACATTGGCACTGGATGTTGCTACTTGTGCAACGGGTAAACTTATGCACTGGGTTCTAGCCGTTTAAACAACTAAAGAGTTGACAGCATGCTTTGGAAATGTTGTTACCAAATTTTTGTGAGAAAATTATCTGATAAATTCTGTGGGAATCATCACACGTGAAAGTAGTGTATTATACTATGAGTAAAAATGTGCCTAAACAAAATTTTTGTTTATTATTTAGAAACTAAATACATGATAGTACAAAGTGTGCCATCAGTAAACAATATGCTGTTATCATATGAAATTATGAATGAAAAGGTTAAACAACACATAGTATGCTCAATATCTAATATCAATGGTTCAAACACCTTGAAATATCGATTAAATAATACTTTAAGTTGAGAGATTTTCTGAGATTTTTTTGAACTGCAAGAGATTTTCTCAGAGATTTAATTATAAACACCTTCCCGGACAAGTTCACCACCCATTTTTTTATTTCACTTCGAATGCAATATCTCCGTCCATGGGGGTGTTATAAAGCTGAATCTTTGTATATATAAAGTTGTAAGACCCCTCTACTCCCCAACAACGGGGGAGGTGCGGCGACTCACTACAGGGTGGGTCGCCCTATATGCAACAATTTTTTTGCCGTTTTTGGTGTCCCAAACAAGTTCACCACCCACTTGATTGGCTACACTACGAGAGCCATATCTCCAGCTGTGATGGCGGTATAAATCTGAAATTTGGGGGATGTCTTGCCAACAACCCCCTTCACGATCCACCAGTGGAGCAGCTGCCAATGACCCACTAAAGCATGGGTCACTGCATATAAATTTATCCATTTTCTAAAAACAGCCCATTTGTCCCAAAACAAGTTCATCACCCAACTGCATTAAAAAAATGTTGCCACAACATACCTAATATAAAAATGAATCGGGTTGGAACACTATTTCAGCCAAAAAAATAATTTTTTCAGTAGGGCACCCACCCTTTCCCATAAACAGCCGACTGAAAATTTCACTTTAAACCAATTTTTTGTATCACACTTAAAAAGTTGGTTTACAAAGTTCACTAGGGGAGGGTCTAAGGTTCAAAGTTATGTAGACAACATAACCTCTAAAATGCTTCCATAAGGAAATTTACTTGGGGTGAATTCATTGATGTCAAAATGATGTCATTTCAGGAAGAAAATTTGACAAAATTTTCACTTTTTCATTCACCCCAAATAAATTTCCTTATGGAAGCATTTTAGAGGTTATGTTGTTTACATAACTTTGAACCTTAGACCCTCCCCTAGTGAACTTTGTAAACCAACTTTTTAAGTGTGATACAAAAAATTGGTTTAAAATGAAATTTTCAATCTGCTGTTTATGGGACAGGGTGGGTGCCCTACTGAAAAAAATTTAATGTGCAGAACTAGGGTTCATATCTGATTCAATTTTATATCAGGTATGTTCTCACAACGTTTTTTTTAATGCAGTTGGATGGCGAACTTGTTTGGGACACTTGGGTTGTTCTTAAAAAAATTATCAAATTTATATGCAGTGACCCATGCTTTAGTGGGTCGTCGGCAGCCGCCCCAGTGGTGTATTGTGAGGGGGGTTGTTGGCAAGACATCCCCCAAATTTCAGCTTTCTACCGCCCTCACAGCTGGAGATATAGCCTTGAAAGTGTAGCTAATCAAGTGGGTGGTGAACTTGCTTGGGACACCAAAAACGCCACAAATTTTTTTTGCATATAGGGCGACCCACCCTGTAGTGAGTCGCCGCACTCTCCCCCATTGTTGGGGAGTAGAGGGGTCTTACAACTTAATATATACAAAGTTTCAGCCTTATAACACCCCCATGGACGGAGATACTGCATTCATAGTGAAATAAAAAAATGGGTGGTGAACTTGTCCGGGAAGGTGTTTATTTTCCAAAATGACCGAAGAGATTTAATTATATTTTTTTCTTGAGAGATTTTCTGAGATAATATTTAATTATATTTTCTCAAAATCGGTCGTTTTTTTCAATGCTAGGTGCGGTGCCATTTTCTGGCCGGTGCCCCAGGGTGCCAGGTGCTCTTTTCATGCGTTGGCAAAGGTACCGGTGCGGTGCGGTGCCATTTTTCCCGGTGTCTTTTAACATCACTACTCGTGGACTGACTCATATATATCAGAGCCGCACTTAACTCAAATTCACCCCGTGGGGGTATTTCGAGGTAATATGGTATCTTGTTTGATGATTAATATATTTTTCACATTTTTATTTTTGTACAGTATGCGCCATGTGCATTCGACAGTGTCAGGAGCCTCACCAGCACCCACAGCATCACAATGGGGCACCGAATTTTAACTGACATTTTCTTTTGTTGACATCAAGTTTTCTGTGTTTTTGACCATTATGATGGTTTAAAAACCGTTATGAGGAAAAGTCCAGTTGTGATGCGCATCCTGGGAAATATTTAATTGTGCCATAAAAATATATTAAAGATTATTCCCAGTGTGTAGTGTATTTACCATGTAGTGATTTAAAAGTATCGGGAAAAGTGGTGCCAATGTCGCTGAACACCAACAGGTTTGGCGAAAAATATGGTGAAGCTCGTGAAGTGCAGTGAAGTGGTATAAAGTAGTGATGGAATGGCGCCATGGCGCCATTGGCGCTTGGCGCCCTTTTCCTGTGGCGCCCTTGGCGGCTGGCGCCTTCTTTCTGAAAGGCGCCATGCCGCCCTTGGCGTTTGGTGCCATTTTTCTGTGATGCCCTTGGTTGGCGCCTGGCGCCCTGCCCTAAAAAGGGCGCCAAAATGGCGCCAGCAGGGTTTCAATGTGAACACTGTGTAAATGACGAAAAAATTAAAAGGCGCGCCCGTGGATAGTCTAAATTTGCCAGAAAAACGGATGAAGTGGTGCGAGTGGATAGAAATCTTTCTTCAACAGTTCATCAGATGTACCTAAATCAGAAGCTGAAATGACTGATGAAGTGTCGAATTTGCAAACTGGTAAATCAACAGTCTCAAATCATCAAAATTCCATTTTTATCTGCTTTGGATGCATTGGAAAAATCATTTGTAGTAAATGTACTGTTTTGTCAAATGACAAATTTCATTGTGTTTGGATTGAATGTCACTTGTGAGTATAATTTATGTAAAAGAATTTGTTGATAGCCTCAGTGTTTGTTGATTAGATTCTGGAGAACTTGGATAAATAAGTGAATGTGTGCACTGTAGTTCTGAAGAAATTTTTTAGCGTGTGCAGTGTATTGTGCGCACTTATTTATTTTGGCGTCCTTGGCACCTGGCACCCTATTTTTCAAATGGCGCTATTCAGAAAGTGGGCGCCAGGCGCCAAGGGTGCCACGGAAGGAGGGCGCCATGCGCCAAGAGCGCCATGCACCAAGGGCGCCAAGCGCCGAGGGTGCCATGGCGCCATTTGAAAAATAAGGCGCCAGGCGCAAAGGGTGCCAAAAAACAGTGCACACAATACACTGCACACGCAAAAAAATTTGTCCAGAACTACAGTGCACACATTCACCTATTTCTCCAGGTTCTCCACTGTGGATCTGAAAGAGCACAATCTCGGCTTCACAACCAGTGTGTCCACCCCTTTACGCAATGACGGTTAAGGTGTGAATTGCAATACAGGTGGCTATCCCATCACCTGCCAGCACGTTTTGGTTTCTTAGGTATATGTGACCTGACAGTAACACCCCAAAAAGTCCAATCTCAGCTTTGCAACCACGTGTGTCCACCCCCTTTAACAGTTAAGGCATGAATCGCGGTGGAATCAGGTTGACTCAATAGTGGGCTGTGGATTCTGATATTGAGGACATTATGGGCTTCGCAACAGTATAAAATATAGCTGTTACGATTGCCTTTTTGAGGTCTTCCAAGGCAATTCAAATGGCTGGAGTCAACATCCCATATAAAAATCCTGATTATGCCATATACACTACCGTGCATAATAGTGCAGAAGCATGTATCATGCTCTGTTCTGGTGATATTCCAATGCAGATAAGTATGACTGCAAAGTGAATGGGCATTTGTTTGATGCGCAGGAGTGTTCACAACACACATGCAAAAAATTATTTTTCAATCTTACTCATAAGCCATTTTAGAACAAACATTTTGCACACCCCTCAATTTGTTCCCCGTGCAGAATAATCTGGAAAATGTTGCTAAAGCTATTCTAAGCTTAAGAATGCTCTCATAGAGGCTAAAAGTTGAATAGGGGGATGATCTGAACCACAAAATGCCAAAAAACATCATCCAATTCTACTCCAAGGTCATGTTTTCGAAGAAAGCTGTTCACAACGGATTACCACTGAGTGCCATCAAACAAGAGGAATGGATCATTATAATAGCTCACAACTAGCTTGATCATCAACATATTTATATTGTGCAGAATGTAGATCCCACCAAACAATGATTTAAGAGGAATAACTAGGATTTGAAGTATAAATATGCACCCAAACAAAACTGTACTCACAAGGTACTGCCACCACAATATGAAATTTGACATACAGACCATTTACAACCACACACAGCTGAGATTAGACTGGTGCATAACATAGAGCACTCTTGGATGTACCTAGCCATATAACTCACAAAGTACATAGGAGTCTGGTTAAAACATGTACTCAAGCCAAATGAATTTTTACTAAATTTCTACATTTTCAGGAACAAATTTGGTGAATCAGACTTTTGGCCTAAGAACAAATTTTTTCAGGTCACAAATGTTCACTCTAGGTAGTGTATCTGGAACCCCCCAAGTGTCTTCTGAATGATAAACATGTGTTTAAAACCCTAATGTGCAGTTTGAAGGTGTAATCCTGCTTGCAAAATACTGACCCATACCATGGAAAACACAAAAAGCAGTGTCATATTCATATTGCTATATCTTTTAGGATGGGATATAACTAGGGTGTCAAATTTCCGTTTTCCGTTTTCCGTTTCCGTTTTCCGCAGGCAAATTTTTTCCGTTTTCCGTTCCGTTTTCCGGCTGCTGAATTTTTTTTTCTGTTTTCTGTTCCGTTTTCCGGCAACTTTTTTTTCCGTTTCCGTTTTTCCGGCTCATTTTCCGTTTTCCGGCTAAATTTTAAGTTTTTCCGCCTTTTTTCCGTTTTCCGCCTCAATTTCCAGTTTTTCGTCCTTTTTTCCATTTTTCGCCTCAGTTTTTCATTTTTCCGCTTCATTTTACCTTTTTCTGACCCAACTTTCTGTTTTCTGATCAGCCAAACTGGTAAAAATTCATGCAGATTGTCAATGATGTGAAAAATTTTCTGTTTCCAGCAAAATTACTGCAAATTTTTGCCACTTCCAGCAAAATTTCAGCAAATTTTATCCATTTTCCAGCAAAATTTCAGCAAGTTTTTCCATTTCCGTGCAAATTTGATTTTTCCGTTTCCGTTTTTCCGGCCTCTTTTTCCGTTTTCCGGCCGCTGAAAATTTTTTTTCCGTTTCCGTTTCCGTTTTCCGCCAAGTGCAATTTTTTTTCTCCGTTTTCCGTTCCGTTTTCCGGCCGCTGAACAAATTTTTCCGTTTCCGTTTTCCGTAAAAAAAATTTTTTGACACCCTAGATATAACATATAGTAATTTCTGAAATTTTATGTTGTTAATTTTTCCCTCCATCAAGCTATAAGCTTTTTAATGAACATTCTCAAGCCAAGGATAGCTTGAGCGACATTTTCCGGACTACACTACCGTGCAGAATAGTTGAGACTTTTTGCGCTGTGTGATTAATGTTGCCAGAATTGCGAAATGGTTGATATGCAAAACATTTGGATACTATACATGGGTACCCTGGGGGGTTGACTACACATGCCCAGGATGACCGCCCCTTAAGTTCAAATCTGCGTATATTCCTAGTGTACAAACATATTGACTCAGTTTGTTCATGTTTCAGAATAGTTGAGACTTTTCTTGTTTTGGGCAGTAGCCACCCAGTATCTCACTTTAAAGTCTATATCCACCTCCTATGTTCATTTTTTAACAAAATTTTCACCATGGCAACTGCTTGCCTGCATCGCTGAGCTCTGTGTGCAGCAAGAAACATTCCAAGCATGAACAGCATATGGCAATGCATATATGGAAATGTGGCATTTATTAATTTTTGCTGCAGTTTTGCATCCATTGCTAGCAACTCTGAATTACGGGTAGGCATACTACTGAGTGGGGCTATTTGGTGTGTAAATTTGAGGTTTTGGCCTTGCTCTATTAGGGAGAAAAGTTGGCCCAACTGTGAATGAGTAATGTGCAATTATTTTGGATGGAATGAAGATGGAAGTTTGTAAGTGCTATAACTTTTGATTGGAAAGAGATATTGAAAAACGTTTTTGTCATATTAATTCTCACTGTCTAAAGTATGTTATAGACTGTTCAATAACAAAATTTTCATGCTGCAAACCCATAAATAAGCATAAAATATTTAGACACCATTGAAAACTTTGAAGTGCCATAACTTTTGATTGGAACAAAATATTGAACTCATTTCTGTTTCAAATGAATCCTCGTTGTCTAAAGTATATGATAGCATGTTCAAAAAAATTATTTTTTCATGTTCAAAAACTGGGTCAAATTGACATACGGTATTTAGACATCACTAAACCGACCGCAAAAATAGAACTTGCAGGGTGTCCTGATCATTTGAAGTGTTGAATGATTCAAATCAGCCCAGAAATGGTTGAGTTATTAAGTTTCAAAGACACTTATCCAGATTGGACATTTTTTTGTATATTTATTGACCATCTTTTTATCTTGGGCCTGGGGGTTTATTTGAGCAAACAAAAAATTTTCGTTGTAGCCCCAGCATCAAACCCCAACATACTCAAACAGCATCAAAATTGGGCAAGGGACAAGAAATTGGGAAGCAAAAAAGTGCAGTGGACCCACAGCCTACTGTTTCTCTATGTGTGAAAAGTCTCAACTATTCTGCACGGTAGTGTATTATGCACAGGGAACAAATTGAGGGGTGTGCAAAACATTTGTTCTAAAATGGCTCATGAGTAAGATTGAAAAATAATTTTTCGCATGCGTTTTGTGAACACTCCTGGGCATCAAATAAATGCCCATTCACTTCGCAGTCATGCATCTCTGCATTGGAGTATTATCAGAACGATGTATGATACCAGATTCCGCACTATTATGCACAGTAGTGTATAAGAGGCAACAGGAAAAATGGAATCTTCTTTTTTTATCATTGCTATATAGGCAACACTTTAAGAAAAGAAATTTTTTTGGGTGTGTCCAAGTTTTGGCCACTGACTTGTGGATTGACTGATATAGAACATAGCTGACAAAAGCTGTGGGAAACGCAGAACACACGTGAAAAAACAGTGACTGTGTTATGTTAGAACACGGTTTATATTGACTATGTACCAGAGTTGGAAAAACGTATTTACGTTTACCCAAAATACCCGGTTATTTATATTTACGTTTATGTTTACATTTTCCAAAAATACCATTATGTTTTGTTACGTTTTCCTGGTAAAATTACCCGGGTTCATTAAGAGTGCAGCATCTAAAAAAGTCAATGCAAAAACGTCGAAATATCATACAACTTAAATACGGTACTTGCCAGTAAGCGTTCTAGATTGCATTTCCTACACCATCAGATAAATACGACGCATGTCACAACAAAACTGCATAAGTTCGGGTAGCCAGAAAGCGTTCTTCTAACTGCAGACACGCTGCCGAAATGAAGCTAAGCCAGATGTTATTTGTGCTGTTTGCGTTGGCAGCGGGCAGTTGGGGCATGCCCTGCAACGAGCACCACGTCTGCCTGGGAACGGAACATTGCATGGTGGTGAGTCCAATGAAGTGAAGGAATGGCGCCATGGCGCTGACGCCCTCTAATGGCGCCAGAGGGCGCCAGCGCCATGGCGCCATTGGCAATGGCGCCCTTCTCTGTGGCGCCATCTGGCGCTCTGCGCCATTATTTCGAATGGTGCCATTGCGCCCTTGGCGCTTTACGCCATTTTCGCTTGCGCCCAGTTGGCGCCCGGCGCCATTGTTTGGGATGGCGCTGGAAATGGCGCCAAGATGCCAGGATGAACGGTTAACGTTTTTCATATTTAGCTGCCTTATCTGCTAAACAATATCATTTTGGTGGTGTTTTCACGTTCATATTTGTAATTTTTTTGCTAGCATTGCAAGTTTAAGTACTTATGCATCTCTGTTATTGTTGAATTTTTCTGCGTCTGACTGTATGTGTACAATATGGTGAAATAATAGACGCTATCATTGCATTAACCCCCTCAAAATGTGTTGTCAAGAAATAAATGCCCTGGGCATATTTCCAGGAAATACGGCATACCGTATTTCCTCGAAATACCCCTCTCCCTCCAAATAACCCCCATCTCGAAATACCCCCCTCAAAATGGCCACTATGAATTTATTAGCCCCCCTCGAAATACCCCCCAAATTGAGTGTAAAGAATACGCATACGACAAAAGCTATAGTTTGTGATCCGGAGAATGCAGAAAACATGTTAAAAAACAATGACTGTGTTCCGTCAGACCAGGGTAATACTGTCTTTACATACTTATATTAGTCTATAGAATCTTGTACAAGGTGGTTTTTGTAGCATTTTTTAACATCTGCGTATGTTATGAGCAACAATGTAGTACTGGGTTTTCAAAAAATTTCTGGCGAAATATCAAGCCGCACCTCGAAATACCCCCCTCGTTTATCCCCCCCCCCACTCAAAATTCTCACTCTGAAACAATCACCCCTGGGTGGTATTTCAAGGAAATACGGTATAATATTCATGATAAGATTAGTTTTGTGGCTTGAGTCACCATCAGAAAAATGGTATAGCATGTTCCTCTTCTATAAATGCTTCAATTATGTTATATACACTGAAACAGTGAAATTTACCATTGGCGCCACTGTTTCTGACGCCCTTTGGCGTATGGCGCCATTTTTCCTGGTGCTTTTCCATCACTAGTCCAGTGTAGTAATGTAAAAAGCGCCAGAACTTTTGCGCCAAGCGCCAAAACACCATGGCGCGTTCCGACCCCCAGCGTCAAGCGCTAGAAATGTCATGGCAGCGCCAAGCACCAACGCCAGGCATTTTGTTCCTGGCGCCGGTAACAATTACGTCAAGTGCACGTTGGGTAAGTTTTCTTTAAAAAAACATTTTCACGTTTTTCAAAATTGAATACCCATGCTTTAACTTTTTTGTGACAAAAAGCTTGAGTAACTCTGTTTTAATCAGTGTTGGCAAAATCTCAGAAAAAAATAAAAATAAAATGGAAAATTTAAGTGTAAAATATAATAAAATAAAATGGAAAATTTCAAAATAAAAATAAAAATTGTGTAAAAATTTGAATTTTTGTAAATGTTTTATAACATTGTATACAAATTCAGATTTTTTGTAATATTCTTTACTTGTTCAACCTGTTTATTCGCGGAACTGGGGCGGTCTCAAGCCCTGTAAAGTGTCAAAATGTCATATGAAATGAAATGCAAAGTGTCAATAAAGTGTGATGAGAAATACTAAGTAAAGTGTCAATTCTCATTAGAAATATAACTTAAAGTGGAAACTGTAAAGAAAATTGTACCCAAATCTTATCTTTTGTATCTAAACCATGCTGTTGTTTTTGTATCCAAATCTTATGTGAACATTTGGATACAAAAACATAAGATTTGGATGTCAAAACAGATTCAGATACACAATTTTCACTTTGCATGACATTTGTCATGACAATTATACTTTGCTTGACATTTGAGATGTCAATTGGCTCTTTACTTTACATTTGTCATGACAATTGACATTTGCATGACATTTTACAAATGCACACAGTGTGTTGACCATGGCGAAATGAATGGATAAAGAAATACAGAGATTTGATAATTAGGTCCATTTTGTCCAATTTATATATTTGCAAAATTTATCTATTTCACACACTATATAATTTACCTGTGCAGCTATTTCTAATTCATGCACTATATTATTTATCCATGGAGAATATTTGATTAGGAAAGTGTCTTATAAGTTATTGGCAGGTTTATGTGGAATATTCAAGTTAAAAGGTCAAATATGTTATATTGAGGTTTATGAATATAAATTAGGCTCATTCGACTCGCCATAATTTTCTGGTTATTGTTTTATATACATTTGTATGGTTTACATGTAGAATGGAAATATCAAACCTTGTCATAAATGTTTACATTACTTTACTTCACATAACTTCTTTGAACAAGCATCCTAATAGAGAAATGTTGCCCTGTGTTTGACTAGCACGTATTTACCAAGCCCTTCACATAGGCATATAATTATAGCTTGCCTGCAATGCCTTATTATTTAAGTTAAGTGAATACCTTATATTAGAACCTTGCTCACATAATATTTAATATATTTATTATGAACCCTGTTCATTTGAATTATCCATTTACCTCAAATAAGTCCCAATTTGTTCATTTATTTATTATACATTTCCAGGAAGTGATTAATTATTTATCAAGTTGTACCTTATTCTAAACCCATGTCCATATGAGTTTGGGCACTTGTAAAAAATTTATTCAATAATAAATTTTGCCGGAACGGGTTAACTCTGGAACTTTTGGGCGGTATCAAAAGAAAGCCCAAAAGTTCCAGAGGTCACCCGTTCCAGCGGAATTATTCATTGAATAATTTTTTGTCAAGTGCCCGAACTCATATGGACATGGGTTTACTTACATCATTAGGAACATTTACAAACACTATTTACAGTTTCCAACTCTATCAAATTAGTTTCCAAAGTGTGTCAATGTTTTCTGACAAATTGAAACATATTAGCAACTCACCCAAGTTTGCCAACTTAGCGCCTCGCAAGATTAATAGTTTTTCTATTCGCCCAATTTGTACTTGGTATTTCTTTACCATACTTATTTGAATGTACACTAGCGCAGCGTAAGTCAACTGTTTAGGCTAAATATGTCCTATTTGTGTATTATATTTGGAAAATTATTGTAGCCATGTTTTCTGTACAATTTTCCTTGTTTCTGCAACTTTGGAAGTTTTTACTTCAGTCTGGAATTGACCTTGCGACCCAAATAAGTTAGCAATAGAAACTTTGACTAGGAAGCTTGCTAACTTTGTGCTTTTGTAGTTCATGCTGTATCTGATCAACAATAAAGTACCTGAAATAACTTTGAAAACCCCTTTCAACACGCAACAACAAAATAAACACAATTGGCTGCCGGCAAGTGAACATTTCGGCTACAACGGGAAAATCTAACCACTCTAGAGACCGTCACTCACTACGGTCTTGGAGTTGTCGGAATCGGTGGCAGAGGTCGCTAACCGGTGGCTTCAACACACACAGCACACTCCAGTAACCCTTCTACTGAGAATGCAGACCATTATTACCAATAATTGTGACTTAACACTTGCAACTAGCTAACAATACCTACTGCATGCAACTTTTGCAAAGTAATGAAAAAATTTGTCACACATTTTTCATGTTTATGCATAATTATCACATTTTTCTGGCCTTGCATGCAATATTCTGATTTTTTTGGTAAAATTTCTGTAAATTTTTTGTAAAATGGTTCCATTTTATTATTTTATTAACATTTTGGAATAAAATAAAATAAAATGAAACAAGAATAAAATTAAAATATAATACATTTTTATACAATTTGTATACAAATGACATTTATAAAACCAACCCTGGTTTTAATTACTGTATTTTTGGTGAAAATCTAGTTTTTCATCAAATGCAATCAACGAGTTTCAATGCAACAAATGTGGTTTCCTCATTACAAAATTGTTTATGCATTTTCTGGGACCCTGTAAAATGTGCTGCAAAATGTAAACAGTCATGTAAAATGTCAAATAAATTCTTTAACTGGGCATTTGGCATTTCTGATGACATTTCTGTGTTTCCGTGTTCTCAAAAAACTCATTTGTTTTGAGTTTCTCAAAATATTTGAGTTTCTGTGTTTCTGTGTAAAATTTCTCTGAAACAATACAGAGAAAACAGTAATAAATGTAAATAAGATTGTTCTGTATACAATATTTCTTCACAATATTCCCCTCGAAATACCTTCACCCTCGAAATACCCCCAAGTAGTGA
The DNA here is from genome assembly GCA_964036195.1 of Sphaerolaimus hirsutus. Classification (NCBI taxonomy): domain Eukaryota; kingdom Metazoa; phylum Nematoda; class Chromadorea; order Monhysterida; family Sphaerolaimidae; genus Sphaerolaimus; species Sphaerolaimus hirsutus. Next base: position 26,360,496 of record OZ038453.1, on the reverse strand, counting down.
TGGAAAAAGCGCCAGACTTTTAGCGCCAAGCGCCAAAAGCGCCATGGCGCTTTTCTGACCCCCAGTGCCAAGCGCCAATGGCGCCAGAGCAAAATAGCGCCAAGCGCCAAAAGCGCCATGGCGCTTTTCTGAACCTCAGCGCCAATGGCGCCAGAGGGTAATGGCGCCAAGCGCCAATAGCGCCAGCGCCAAAAAAATTTTCCTCTACTTCATTTGACGCACTGGTACCGCTGATGTTGTAGTAGTCGATTTAACTTCCGCCATTGAAGTTCAATCAACCACTACAATGTTTACATTGTTAAAATTCCCTCGGATTACCCCCATATGGGTTTATTTTAAATTACCGTATTTCCTCGAAATACCCCCGGGGGGTTTATTGTTTCAGAGTGAGAATTTTGAGGGGGGGTTAAACGAGGGGGGGAGTATTTCGAGGGGGGGTTTATTATTTCGCCAGAAATTTTTTGAAATCCCAGTACTAAAATGTCGTCTGAAACGTACGCAGACGTCGAAAAATGAAACAAAAATCGCCATTTGTAAGACTCTAAAGACATTTATAAGTGTGTAGACGTACAAACACTGTTCTCACATAACAGAGTCATCGTTTTTAACGTGTGTTCTGCATTGCCCGGATGACAAACCGCAGCCTTTGTCATTTACGTTCTCTATACACTAAATTTGGGGGGGGGTATTTCGAGGGGGGGGTTTATAAGTTCATAGTGTCCATTTTGAGGGGGGGTATTTCGAGGGGGGGGGGGGGGTATTTCGAGGGGGGGGGGGTATTTCGAGGAAATACGGTAATTCAAAGGGGGGATATTTCGAGGAAATACGGTATAAGCATATATACATATACAAACTACCTACTTTATAAATATGTATCTGCGATGGAATATGGCAGCAAATAACACATCATGTACAATGCATTCATGATGTACGTTATTAAAAACGGGAGGTATTTCGAGGGGGTTAATTCAAGGAAATACGGTATATACATTTGACCGCAAATATTACCTAATCAATATTTAATAAATATTTATGTCTCCTAACACCCTTACCTATATTTATCAGTATTTATTCAGTTGTACTCAAAATTGATCAACTGGATTGTGCATTTTCACAGTATTATAACCATTTTTTTAATCACGGCTGGTGCTTTTTTGGCGCCATTCAAAATGCCAGCGCCAGGCGCCAATAGCGCCACCAGAAAATGGCGCCAAGCGCCAAAAGCGCCATGGCGCTTTCTCAGATCCCGGCGCCAAGCGCCAATGGCGCCAGAGCGTTTTAGCGCCAAGCGCCAAAAGCGCCATGGCGATTTTTGCATTGGCGCTAGCGCCAGGCGCCAGCGCCATGGCGCTTTTCCATCACTACCCCCAAGTATAAGTGACCTAATGAAAAAATCTAAAAATTTACGCTAACTTCAGACCGTTGCGATGGACCAAACATATAGCGAGGACAGCGCCTACATGGTGGAGTGCGCGCACGAGCCCCTGGGCTGGGGCATGCAGCTCAAGTCCACCGTGGGCTACATCTACACGTGCCAGTACTGGTGCCAATCCCAGCCCCTGTAAACTGTAAAGTAAGGTGTCAAGTGTCATGTGAGATGTCATGCAAAGTGTCAAATGTAATTACATATGTTAAGTAAAATGTCAATTGTTATGCAAAGTTCAGAAATAAAATATGACATTTTACATGGCATTTGACACTTTACTTTACACTTAACAGGGTTTAGGACTGCCCCCAGGGCTACCTCCGGAATAACCTGTTCATGCGACAGAGATGACTGCGCAAAAACAGTCTATCTGCAATCAGCATTTAGTGCCGTGTTTTACCGAGCGCGTAGAGACATTGGGGGTAAATCTGGAAGAGTCTGCTCGAGTTCCATGCCCCATACGAATGAGGCAACCAGTAATTCTGTAAAGTGGCCAACAATATGCGCCATCACTGTGAGCATTGTTCCCACACAAGCTAGTTTTCATAGTTCCAAATTGCAAACTCAATTTGAAACTGAATGGCGGCGCGTCCATATTTACTACATAGCTGAAACCGAGGGTAGCATTTCGTGGGGGGGTCGGCCTGCCGGCACGTGTTTATATCTCGGGAACCGCTCGGTGAAAATTGTTGATTTTTTAATATAATATGGTTTCAGGTCGGGGCTAGTTACAAGTCCGAGGAAATTTCGCTACGATGCCCCAGACCGGAGATAGAGTGGGCCTATAAAAAGATGGTCATTTGCGAAATTTTTGGGTGACGCCCAGAACATGCAACTTTTGAACATCAATATCTCGGCTCTTTGTGAACCGATTTTAGTCATTAAACTTTTAAAACAATCACAAATGTTTGGAGAGTTCATTTCTGTGGTCAAATCGGTAATATACAATTGTGCATATACCGATTTGGCCCAATTTCCGCTTGCAAAATTTCGGGCAAAATTATTTTTTTTACACATGCTATCATATACACTTGATCGCGAGAAACACCATACTGAAAGAATGAGATCGATATCTCTCTCCGATTAAAAGTTATAGCACTTTCAACTTCCGCCTACCATCCCTATAAATGACTGCATGAAGAAAAATGCATGGAACTTTAAAACGCCATTTCTCGGCCATTTTTCAACCGCTTTTGACCAACAAACACTTAAAATGAACAGAAAAACCAGGAGATTACATTTTCATTCTCAGATTTTTCTATATGAATTTCCATCATGACAATTTCATACAAGAGTTTGCATTATTTTGTTGTGTGGGGAATCTGATGCAATATATAGATAATCCGAGAATGAAAATGTAATCTCCAGGTTATTTTGATCATTTTAAGTGTTTGTTAATCAAAATCGGCTGACAAATGGCCGAGAAACGGCGTTTTAAAGTTCCATGCATTTTTCTTCATGATGCAGAGTTGGAAAAACGTATTTACGTTTACCCGAAATACCCGGTTATTTGGGTATTTATACTTACGTTTACATTTACGTTTTCAAAAAATACCATTACGTTTTGTTACGTTTTCCTGGCCAAAATACCCGGGTACCAGAGAAAACGTAAAAAACGTTATTTTGAGAAAACATTCAATAGCTTATTCTCAGAAATGCACTTTCAAACAATGTTTAAAAGGTCCCAAAGGAATAGACATTAGACAGAATGCTTTCTGTTCGCACTCCGCAACACTCACCTATGTAAATATGTACACAAAAAATACCATTTAGGTATTGGAAATATTAGAACTGAATTGAGGTGGGTGTTCATTGCGTGGTCTGTGTGATCATTTTGTGAATGCTAATTTGGTGCACGCTGGTTGTACCCATCAATCAAATGTCTTCCAAATAAATTACATACTGAACTTTCAATGAATGAGTCTGGTGATGACGACAATAAATGCATGATGCAACAAAACGACATGTCATCACAGTGACATCCCAAAACCAGGTGGTGATAATCACAGCATCACTGTCTCATTTTTTGTTCCTCCAAAAGTTCACTATTTTTCATCCCTCTAGATAAAATAAAAGCATATATTGTGGGTGGAGATCATAGGAAACCGTAATGTTGTAAAAACATGACTTTGTATGTCCTCTCACAGTGGAAGCACTTAAAATTTTTTTATGTTTACGTTTTATTTTACGTTTTCCCAGGTATTTAAAAAATACCTTACGTTTTAGTATTTATACTTTTGATTTCGAAAAGGTATTTACGTTTACGTTTACGTTTTCCAAAAATACCAGTATTTGTACAACTCTGTCATGATGTCATTTATAGGAATGGTAGGCGGAAGTTTAAAGAGCTATAACTTTTGATAGGAGAGAGATATCGATCTCATTCTCTCGGTATGGTGTTTCTCTGGATCAAGTGTATATGATAGCATGTCCAAAAACATAATTTTGCCCGACATTTTGCAAGCGGAAATTGGGCGAAATAGGTATATGGACAATTGTATATCACCGATTTGACCACAGAAATGAACGCTCCAAAATGTATTTTTCAGCAGAAATCACCGCTTATAATGCTATACATAACATTATACACTACTACCGCTTGTCTAGTATACCTTTATTTGTTGACTCACCACTATATGTAGGAGTTTTGGAAAAAAAATTGTAAAAGGGATGAAAAAACAACAATTTTTCCACCCCTTACTGTCTAGGTGTAGGTTTAGGACTAGGGTGTCAACAAAAACTTTTTGGCGGAAAACAGAAATGGAAATGGAAAATTTTTTGCACATGCCGGAAAACGGAAATGGAAACGGAAAAAAATTTGCACTTGCCGGAAAATGGAAAACGGAAAAATGGAAGGCCGGAAAACGGAAACGGAAATGGAAAAATTTGCTGAAATTATGCCGGAAACGGAAAAAATTTGCTGAAATTTTGCCGGAAAGGGAAAAAAATTTGCAGAAATTTATCCTGAATTAAAAAAATGGAGAAATTTGCAGAAATCTCACTAGAAATAGGAAAAATGCATGCATCTCATTGAGAACCTGCATGCATTTTTACCAGTTTAGCTGAAACAGAAAACAGAAAATTGAGCTGGAAAGTGGAAAAAAGTTGGAAAAACAGACAATTGAACCGGAAAACGGAAAAAGGCGGAAAAACTGAAAAAAAATTGCCAGAAAATGGAAAATGAGCAGGAAAAACGGAAACGTATACGGAAAACAAAATTTAGCTTCTGTAAAATGGAAATGGAATTGGAAAAAAATTTGCCTGCGGAAAGCGGAAACAGAAAACGGCGGAAACAGAAAACAGAAAAGTTGACACCCTAGTCGGGACCACTTAAAAATTCCGGGACCGGGACCGGGATTGGGTAGTCGTGATCGGGACCGGGACCGGGACCAGGTGTTTTTTAATGTCGGGACCGGGACTGGGACTGGGGTGTCGGGACCGGGACCGGGACTGGGGTGTCGGGACTGGGACCGGGACCGGGACCACCCCAGTCCCAACTTTTTGCCGAATCGGGTACCGGGACAGCGGTCCCATTTGAACCCTAGTTGTTTGGTGCAGTTGTAATGTAGACACTTCTAATTGGTTTGTTTCTATTAGTTCAGATCTGAGTTTATTATGTATTGCATGTTTTCATTCACATTTGAAAAAATTTTTTATTAAGTTGAAGTTGTAGCTGCCTTTTCCTTGGCCAACATGGCTGCCAGATATCTGGGTGCACTTTATTCCTGTTTTCTCCTGAAAGTGTGTTCAGTTGTACTGGTTCTGTGAGGTAGACAGCAGAGTTGTTAAAACACCGGTATTTTTGGAAAGTGTAAGTGTAAGTGTAAATACACTTTCCAAATTTTGAGTATGGATACCAAAAGTGTAAGGTATTTTAAAAATACCTAGGAAAGTGTAAAAAAAAGTGTAAGTGTAAAAATTTTTTTTAGAAAGAGCTCTCACTGTTGAGCATTAGAATACACCACTGTTTTCATCTTTAGATCAATATATTTGTCATTTTTATGCATCATTTCACATTTTACTGCCTTTTATGAAACATTTCAGACTGTAGAAAATACTGTAGTGGTATGAAGTTCACTAATAATGGCACTTTTCCAGTGTTGATATTTACTGATAAATTAATGCGATACACACTGCTTAAATGCAAGATTGGACATGCAGCAAATGTCAATGCAAAAGCCAGTTGACTTTGTGTCCAGCTGGTGAATTTCCATTAATCTTGTCCTTTTTACAAAAGTATGATGAAACTGTAGAATACCATGAGTACTGATCAAAGGTTGGAGATCAAAGGCCAGTTTGTACATTTGCCATATTTTCTACATTCAATGCATAACTGCATGTGTGCACTGTTCAGTATTTTTACTGCAGCATAACCCGCCCGACAAAATAAAATAAAACGCGAATTGGCAGACGGCCAAGAAATGACGAAATAGTGATTTCCGGGCCAAAATCGAAGCGATATACGTCCTATTGCAATATCGGCGACCTTAAGAGATGATTTCATATATTTTACAAACCACCTTGCTCTCGGTGCATGTGCGTCGATGCGGCTGAACTTTGAAAAATCTATCGGGCGTACGCCCTACCCTACAAATCTGTAGGGACAAACTGGTCCCTGGGGCCAGTTCCGCAAGTGGAAAAGTTAAGAGTTAGAAGTTAAGAGTTGAGTAAAATGACAAATGGCAAGTTAAGAGTAAAGTTAAATGATAAATGATGAGTTAAGAGACAAGAGTAAATTTAAGAGTAAAGTTAAATGACAAATGATTAGTTAAAATATTAAAGTAAAGTTAAGAGTCAAGCGAGTGTATCCAAATCTAATTTTTTTCATATCCAGATCTTATGTTTTTGTATCCAAATCTTATTTTTTGACATAAGATTAGGATACAAAAAAAATTGATTTGGATATGAAAAATAAGATTTGGATACACTGGCTTGACTCTTAACTCTACTCTTATTTCTTAACTAATCATTTCTCATTTAACTTTACTCGTGTCTCTTAACTCATCATTTAACTTTACTCTTAACTTGCCATTTGTCATTTTACTCAACTCTTCACTTTTAACTCTTCACTTGTCCACTTGCGGAACCGGCACCTGATACCCAATGATTCTTTTACCCGATACCCACAATTCTATTACCCGATACCCGACATTTTGACCTGAAAACCCAACCCGATACCCGATCGCAATACCCGAACCCGAACCCGCAAAATTTTTGTAATCGATACCCGATACCCGACCCGAAAATTTTTAAATTCCCAACCCTACTGAATGCCAGCATTTTTTTTGTGGGGGGGGGGGGTGTAATCCGCCATAAACCGGGCGATTATATCTCATCAGCTTGCTTACTGTTTGGCAAAAATTGCTAAATGACTTCAAATTTGAATATATGATTTGGTTTTAGGTAAGGGGGCTGTCAAAAATGGAGGGAATACCTATTTCTGCGACCTCTCTCTCTGTAGCAGAGCTGTTAAAAGTCCCAAGGTTACAATTTGTGCTTGTGACATTCACAATTAGCCAAAATTGCACTCTGTGACAGATTTTTATTGGGTCTTATTTCAGTAGTATTAGAATGATGTTATTTTTTATGCAATACCATGGTGAAATAGCCGATGGAGTATTTTTTAAATACCTGATTGCATTCTATTCACCTACCTTGACTAAATTTTGCTGAAAATAAAGCAAATATCCGCTGGAGGAGAGTGCTGCAATCGTAAAGATTAAGTGAAAATATGCTCTGAAAGTTGTACTTAGATACATCAAGTGATACGTAACATCTCAACACTAAACTCAAATCAACTTTGTTATTAGAGAACATCATTGCATAAACCCCCATCAGAATGTTTCAGGGGACATTTTTGAAGGAATGTTTTTTACGCTTTTTTAGAGCATTCACCCTCTCCTAGAGGGCACCGTAGACCAAGTTTTCAAGTCTCTGATGAAAAAGTGATGTAAACTCCTTTGTTATCTGCCATCAATTGGGGGTGGATTCAGGTTGGGTGGGGAGAATTTTCTGTTATTTAGTGCAGAGTTGTTGGAATTTATGAAATATATGTATATGTAAATGTAAAGTATTTTGTACTCACCACAAAGTATAGAAAGTGTAAAATAGTTTTTTATTTGTACTTATGCATAAATGTTAGTAAAATAATGTTTTCCCAGTAAACTCGGCAGACATGAAAGGAATCAGTGATTCGGCCCTTACGTACCAATTTTAAATTTCATTAAAATTGTTAAGTTAATTTTGAATTTGAATGAATGCATTCCAATCGATTCATGGTAAATCTTATTCAATCCGACGTTTTATGCGAGAACAGGATAAACTGAACACGCATATTGTCATATGAAAGCAGATAACAAGGTATTTTATTGTAACAGCCCGGACAAATTCCAACAAAAAAGTACGTATGTGTGCGTGCGATAGAACAAGGGAAGAATGACCCTGTACACTGTACACCACTAGCTAAATCTGGATCGTTTTGAAAATCTAAAAATTGCTCTGAATAACATAAAATGCTCACTATGTTCGTAATAATAAGAAATTATCGTATATTTATCAAGTGTAGATCTTAAATTCAAATTTCGACGGTGACGTTCACTTATCTAATTGAAAAATTTGTTGATGGTCATCCCTACACATGAAATACGAGTGTCAATAACAATGAAATTGGGTTAGAATGGCACTTGTACAAAAATTCGTTAGACCATTGACTCGCATAATGTCTGCCGAGTATAACATGTATAAGGGGTACTGTTTCCCCTGGAAAGTGTAAGCTACTTTTTCACTACTTTTCAAAGGGTAAAACTGGGCTGTGTGAAAAATTGTTTTATGCTTCTAGTACCTGGGTATTTTGGCCAGGAAAGCGTAATAAAGCATAATAAAGCATATTTTACAAAAGCGTAAGTGTAAGCATAAGTATAAATACAAATTTACCCAGGTACTTCAGGTAAGCGTAAATACACTTTTGCAACTCTGGTGTATTGTATTAGGGTGTTGTACCTAAACAACTTCCCTGACAAGTTCACCACACATTTTTTATTTCACTTTGGTTGTAATATCTCTATATAGGGGGTGTTATAAAGCTGAAACTTTGAATATATAAAGCTGTAACATCCCCCTACTTTGCTTCAATTGGGGGAGGTGTGGCGACTCACTACAAAGTGGTGTCAGATATTTTACATTTTACTAATTTTACTAGTTTCCGTTTTTTACCACAAAAATATGCCACTCGTCAAATCGCTGCAGCGGAGAATTGGAGTTTCCGGTCCCTTTGCGTTAAATGCATGCTAATTAAATAATTGGTTGTTTTTATGGTACGGGGATTTTTACATGTAATTCAGGAACAGCACCAGTACCCCTTGAGGTCCTAGCAAGTTCCCGAGGACGGACATGTCAACTTACCAATCCTTTTCGTAATTGCAGCTGATGTTTTAATTTTCATTTAGTTGTTAAATAAGCCGAAATAAAACTGTTAATTAATTCAATCAAAATTCAAAGCAGTTAGTATGCTTCAGGGGGACCAAGTTGATTTCACGGGAACTTTATTTAGCAATAGTCAGAGTCAATTTCACAATAGCACAAGTAAGTCGTAAACCTCTAGTGGGTGCGAAAACTGCAAAATCAGCGCATTTTATAATCACTAAAATTCTACCATAAAGCAAATGAATACTAAGTTCAAGACACAACAAAATAACCATAATTAAATATTATAAGGCAGAAATTAAATCACTGAAAAACAAATAGCATGACATAAAATAAGACACAAGAATTAGACAATAGCCGGATAAATGCAAATGAAGCCTAAACATGAATAAGGAAAATGAAACGTAAATGTAATTAATTTATATGGCTAATTAACTCAGCAGGAAGTGTCGTAACTTGAACTTCTATTCAGCAATTACGGCACATTTAGAACAGGTGGCGTGTCACTATGTTATCACCTCGCGCCGTTTAGGTAAAAACTATTTTATAGCTCGCCCGACCAAGGTCACTGAACGAATATGTGTTGCGGGGGTTTGTTCAAGGTTGTTTCATTGCCAGGTAAGGGGTGGGAACTTCGGCCATGAGCACGCTCTACAACGACACTAGCACTTTTGATTTCACCAGATCACCCTAGGTGATGGGAATAACTAATTGGAACTGCTGTGCTCTTCACTTCATGCTGTGCTCTGCATGTGTCATGTTGGCGTGCTTGACAAGAGTTGGTTTTTGCCACTTTCCCACCCATTACCTAACCCTAAATAGAAATGCACCTGGTTGGGGAAAATTTCTGAATGTTATCTCTTGGGGCACTAAAGTGTGTCTAACAAAGTGCACGCCTTTTTGACTTAGCAAGAACTTTCAAAAACCTTTCTAGCCCGTTTTCAGTCACTACACCTTTTCAAAACAAGAATGCAAAAACTAATCAAAAAATTTGGAACTAAGAATAATTGTCAAAAGTAAAAACAGCAAAAACGAAAATAATCACTTTAATCAAATGCGAGGGGGAACTAATTTAATTATGCAAAAGAAAAGATCAAAATAAAAGTAAAAATGCGTGGGGTAATAACGTAATTAACGGAAAATTACTAATTATGTTTCATGACCGCAGCAGTTTCCATTCGGGCGTACTGTCCTGGGGCTGCAGCCTTGTTGGCGGAAATGCAGTGCACAGCGAACTTCGTAATCACTGTGATTTCCTTGTGCACCGCGGGTCTTCATTCTGTCGCACACAATCGTTTTCAAGTCGTTGGAAAGTCTGCACAAATATGTTGTTACGTTTTTTTGCATGAATGCCTAGCCATATTTCCACCTACAGTGGGTTGCCCTATATGCAACAATTTTTTGGCTTTTTTGGTGTCCCAAACAAGTTCACCACCCACTTGATTAGCTACACTTTGAGGGCCATATCTCCAGCTGTGAGGCAGGCAAAATGCTGAAATTTGGGGGATGTCTTGCCAACAACCCCCCTTACAATACACCAGTGAGACTGCCTGCCAGCGACCCACTACAGTATGCATTGCTGCATGTACAGTTGTTCATTTTTTCAAAACAACCCAAGTGTCCCAAACTAGTTTGCCACCCACCCAACTGCATCATAAAAATTGTTGTGAGAACATACCTGATATAAAATTGAGTCAGATTTGAACCCTTGTTCTGCTCATTAACATTTTTTCAGTAGGGCACCCACCCCGTCCCATAAACAGCAGACTGAATATTGCACCTTAAACCAATTTTTTGTTTCACTTGAAAAGTTGGTTTACAAAGTTCACTAGGGATGGGTCCAAGGTTCAAAGTTATGTAAACAACATGATCTCTAAAATGCCTCCATAAGAAATTTTTTTTGAGGTTAATATCATGATGTCATAATCACATCATCACAGAAACAAAATTTGACAAAATTTTCACTTTTTCATTCACCCCAAATAAATTTCCTTATGCAGGCATTTTAGAGGTTATGTTGTTTACATCACTTTTAACCTAAAACCCTCCCCTAGTGAACTTTGTAAACAAACTTTTTAAGTGTGAAACAAAAAATTGGTTTAAAGTGAAGTATTCAGTCTGCTGTTTATGGGATGGGGTGGGTGCTAGGGTTCAAACGGGACCAGTTTTTCGGACCGGGACTGGGACCGGGACCAGAAATTTTCTAATGTCGGGACTGGGACCGGGACTGGGGGGTCGGGACCGGGACCGGGACTGGCTTTTTTCAATTGTCAGGACCGGGACCGGGACCGGGACTGGGGGGTCGGGACCGGGACTGGGATTTGCCGTACCAGGTACCGGCACCGCGGTATTGTTTGAACCTTTTTGGTATGTAATATCCAGCCAATGTTGTTCCACACACCTCCACTGTGTGAAGGACCACTCTCAATGTATTAGCCTTTTCTTATAACATTATTCAAGCAGTATTACATTGCCATCTTCACTTGAAGTTGTGAATATATGATGAAACGCAATGTACGCAGGATTTTTTTGGGAGGGGGGGGCGGCGCCAGTTGTAGGTGCCAACGCCATGCCAGTATTGGTGCTGGCGTTGGCGCCAACATCACAATATAGGTATCTTTAAATAGCTATATTTTGTACTAGAATCATGTTGGGGACGTTTCTAACGCTGTCACATTATGGAAAAATACATACCTAGTAATCATTGTCTGTGTATTTGCGCGTTTGCGCGCAAACAATTTCTAGATGTTCCTACAAAATCGCTTTAGAAAAGTGCCATTTCTGGCAAATTTTTTTGAAAAATACGTTTTTTCCATCCCTTGTCGGGACCGCTATAAAATTCCGGGACCGGGACCGGGACTGGGTGGTCAGGACCGGGACCGGGACTGGCTTTTTTTAATTGTCGGGACCGGGACCGGGACCGGGACTGGGGTGTCGGGACCGGGACCGGGACCGGGACCGCCCCAGTCCCGACTTTTTGCCGAACCATGTACCGGGACCGCGGTCCCGTTTGAACCCTAGTGGGTGCCCATCTTAAAAAATTGTTATGAGCAAAACTAAAGTTTAAATCTGATACAGTTTTATATCAGGTATGTTCTCACAACACTTTTTTATCATGCAGTTGGGTGGAAAACTTGTTTGGGAGACTCAGGCTGTAGTAAAAAATGAAAAACATTATATGCGGCAACCCATGCTGTAGTGGGTCGTCGGGGGCCACCCACTGGTCTATTGTGAGGGGGCTGTTTGCAAGACATACTGCAAAATTCACCTTTCTATCACCCTCACAGCTGGAGATATGGTTCTCGTAGTGTAGCTAATCAAGTGGGTGGTGAACTTGTTTGGGACACAGAAAAAGCCACAAAAATGTTTGCATATAGAGCGACTTACCCTGTAGTGGATCACAGCACCTTTCCCCATTGATACGGAGTAGCGGGGTGTTATAATATATACACACCAAATATTTGCTTTATACCACTCCCATAGCCAGAGATATTGCATCTGAAGTGAAAAAAATGGGTGGTGAACTTGTCCGGGTAGGTGTTTATATACCGTTTAAGTATAAGCTGCATATCTTGCATACAACTGGAGGTATGGCACTCACAACAAAATAAAGAATCTGTACCTAACTTGATGCGGAAGCAGTTTACATTTGACAATTAGGTAAATTGGCCAACTCTGCTGTCATCTGCCATGTTTAATGAACTTGTGCCTTTGTGTATCAGACAACGTTTTGAAAGTTAAGATTATTCTTTCATTGTGAGTTCCCCTTATTATTGCAGATTGACAAGAATGGCAAGGCTGATTTCTCCATTTTCCAGTATGATCGTGTTCTGGACAAATTCCAGGACTATAAAAATCGAACAAAATGCGACCACAACTTTGAAACTGTGGCCATAGCTGGCGCAGGCACCTACTGTTGTTTTGGCGTAATGTGTAACGCTGCATGTCCTGGAAACTCGGAATTTTACAACTCAAATCAGTGGCAGCAATGTGTGCCCCCAGTTGGTGTCTATGAGATTGACTGCTTTACGGTTGGAATTTTTTTATATTTTGAAGCTTGGTTTAAAAAGTTTTAAAATTACTTTAAAAACCAATAGTAAACGTACCGTATTTCCTCGAAATACCCCCCCCCTCGAAATACCCCCCCCCCCCTCGAAATACCCCCCCTCAAAATGGACACTATGAACTTATAAACCCCCCCCTCGAAATACCCCCCCCCCAATTTAGTGTATAGAGAACGTAAATGACAAAGGCTGCGGTTTGTCATCTGGGTAATGCAAAACACACGTTAAAAACGATGACTCTGTTATGTGAGAACAGTGATTATACGTCTACACACTTATACAAGTCTTTAGAGTCTTATAAATGGCGATTTTTGTTGCATTTTCGACGTCTGCGTACGTTTCAGACGACAATTTAGTACTTGGTTTTCAAAAAATTTCTGGCGAAATAATAAACCCCCCCCCTCGAAATACCCCCCCCCCTCGTTTAACCCCCCCCTCAAAAATCTCACTATGAAACAATAAACCCCCCGGGGGTATTTCGAGGAAATACGGTAAGCGTAAATACATGGTCGGGCTGAAAAGTCCCCGGGCAGTGCTCGCCATGTACGCTAGGGGTAAGCTACGGTTATAAAATTTTAACACGTTAATATATCAGGTGTTTTGAGTTTTCACCCAAAATTTCACCCCTCTAGCTCCACCCACTGCGGAACTGTGGGGGTTACAATTTCGGTCATTTTGCACTGATGTACAAATGGTGCTCTAGCTCAACGCTGATTTAAGTTGTGATCATGAAACTTTGGCTAGTGTAAGCCAGTGCGTTGGCAATGTGCTGATAGTATTCAACACTTTTATCAACATCATTGCTTTTAAGGTAAAATTAATATGCAAATCAGGATGATGTGCAAGAAACGTGGGAACTGTGATGGATGTTTTTGGTGATCATCTGAGATCATGTTGTATTGCAGTGATTTTAATGTTGTTTTGAAATGTGCAGTAAATGATTATGTCAATTAAATTTCATTTGTGTTTCATTACTAATCTGTAGTGGACACATTACCTGTGTTCAACAGCAGTGTGCATGAAAAACGCCTCCTGTATTAACCTGTATTGACCAACCGTAGAGGCAGAATGATGAATTTGGTAGTGAGAGTAGTGACAGTAATGGCAATATGGACTACGCTTATGATATCATAGCTAATGTTGGTTCGTGCTGGCACATTGCCAACACTGGTGGCTTACACTAGCCAAAGTTTCATGATCACAACTTAAAGCAGCGTTGAGCTAGAGCACCATTTGTACATCAGTACAAAATGACCGAAATTGTAACCCCTACAGTTCCGCAGTGGGTGGAGCTAGAGGGGCGAAATTTTGGGTGAAAACTCAAAACAAATGATATATTCACGTGTTAAAATTTTATGACCGTACCTTACATATAGCGCGAATGGCGAGCACTGCCCGGGGACTTTTCAGCCCGACCATGTACATTCAAAATTCCAGCGCACGCCCACGAACCTGTGCAGTAATTTTGTTACATATTTACAGAACCCTGTTTTACGCTTCCTCAAAGTGGTAAAACAGCGCTGTATGCACGAAATTTTACGCTTTCACGGTACCTGAGTATTTTGGTCTGGAAAGCGTAACAAAGAATATTTTTTAAGGTGTAAGTGTAATTATAAGTACCCAAATACCCAGGTATTGTGGTAAGCGTGAGGGCTTTTCTGTCCCACACTGTTTCATCAAGTGTGGAGTTTCAAACAACAGAAGTATAGACAATCACAATAAAACCATTCAAAACCACTCAAAACCACCCAAAACCACCCAGAGAGCCAAATCAGACTACTACGGGAACTCGATCACCCTGGGCGGGGGCTGCGCCACAACCCCAGAACTGAAAGAACAAGTGAAGCGGGATGATGCCCTGGTTTTGATCCAGCCGCTGGGACACGTGCACCATTGTGAAACTGGAGGGGCAGCTTGCAAGCACTACGCTTGTCTCACTGTCATGGTTGGATTGGGGTTTAGAGGATTTCACAGCAGAAACAGTGCTGGTGATCTGCTGTGATCTGCGGTGAAGTGTCTTCACGTAGAAGCACTTTAATGCACTTCACGAATTTCTAATGTTTTTTTTCTGTAAACAATTTCCTAAACAAATGCGTGAAGTATCGGTTAAGTGCATTCCATTGGTGATAAAGCCGGAATTACAGCTCAGCGGCGGCGGTTGACGTGAAATGATGTCATAAAATTGATTACATCAAAATAGACATAGGTACAGCGTTGAAATTTCAGAATTTGATAGTTCTAGTAATTGTGTGTAATGTCCTAAAAAAATTAAAAAAATTATTATTATTTAGTAAGTTATTGATTTTACGTCAAAATTTACACATTCTATGTCAACATTTCACGTCAAACATTTTACATCACCAAAAAATTTTGACGTTAAATAAATAACTACTTAAATAATGATTATTTGATAAAATTTTGTTGTGACATTACACACAATTACTAGAACTATCTAATTCTGAAATTTCAATGCTGTACCTTTGTCTATTTTGATGTAATCAATTTTACGACGTCATCATTACACGTCAAATGCTGCTGAGCTGTAATTCGGGCTTAGGGCTTGATCAGGCTCTGAAGTGTGATCACGGGCAGTGCAGGGCCTGGTGATAAGGCTCTGAAGTGTGATGGCAAGGGCCATTTCAGACCACTTCAGTGCACTTCATGAGCACATTATTTGCTGTGTTTGAAGTTTAGAAGACTCCAAAAATATAAGGTGGGCATGGGATACTTGATGGGTACCATGGGTCCAAAAACGAGACACAGATTACAATTTATCAAACATTTTTGGTACAAAAGTCAAACATTTTTTCAAACAATCAAACATCAAAAAGTCAACAAGTTGTGAAAAGACATTTCTTGCTGAAATGTGAAACGTGAAATTTGGCACAGAAATTTTGCAGTGCACCCAGCCCAGAAAAGTGATGCCCTTTTCATGTACAAACCTTAAAACATCTAAAATATGTTTCAGGTGATTTGATAGGGCTGGTTCCACTCTTTACGCTTAAAATGTTCAACAGTAAAAACTTCCACACTTCAAAACAAAAATCTCCCACACCCCCGCACAGAAATTCCACGTGCACCCCAATGTGATCCTGTATGAGCCATCAGTGAGAAACAGTGCAGACAGCATCATAGGCAGCCACAGCACTCTGACCAATGTGACAACCTGGTGCCCGGACACATTCATCCACCATCACAGAGACAAGAAGACCAGGTGGCATTCCCAGACCCTGTGGGGTGCCCTGTAAATGCCCTGCCCCGTAAAATGCCATGTAAATGCATTTGCCAATTTACCAGGAATTTTACATAAATTTGACACTATGCAAGACATTTGACATTTTACAGGGCATATTACATGCCTCTTGACACTTTTTATGGCCTTTGACATATTACAGGGCGTTTTACATATATGACTTTCAACACTTTGCATGGCACGTTACATTTTACAGAGCATTTTACATGACTTTAGACACCTTGCATGACACTTGACATTATTTCAATGACTATTGACACTTTGCATGACATTTGGCATGCATTTTCCAGAGCTTTTTACAGTGTCTGTGAGTGCCCCAGGGAGCTGGCCTTGGCAGCTGGCAAGTGCACTGACAGGCTCAGGATGTTGCAGCCTGCCTTTGTGGTGGTGACTTATTTGAGCGGTTGGTGGATTAAGAATTTAGATTCTATCTTTCATTTATTTTTTTCTAGTAGGACTTTTTGACTTTTCCAGTTTCCAGAATCTTTTCCCACATTTGAAGTTCAAAAAATCTAATTTTGTTCTGATAAACCTGAATTAATACTATTTTTTTTGTTTCAGCGCCAATATCATGCCACATGATTCAATGGATGTTGTTAAAGTCCGGATCATTTCCACCCTTCATAGAATCACATCACAAAAGTGTAACATTAAAAAATAATTTATACCTATTGGATCGCAGTTGTGGTCCTCACAAAAATACATATATTTATGTTATCATCTACAAAACAATATCCCTCCCAGCACATGAAAAGTATGTCATCTACTGTGCCCTACACACCCAAAACAGTCATGAAAAACACCATGTGCATTACTCCACTGGGCAGTATGAAGCTGTGACAGAGTACCAGCCAGTGCTGAAGCAAACAGAAGTGCATCATGGACAAGCTGCTGCCATTCCACCTGGTGAGACATGGGGGCACTCTCAGACCCTGTAAAAAGCTGTGTAAAAATGTCAAATGACATGCAAAGTGCCAAAAGTCATGAAAAATGCCCTGCAACATGGCAACCGAGTTGACATTTTGCAGGGACTTTTCCATGGCTTTTGACACTTTGCATCACTTTTGACACTTTGCATGACATTTGACATTTTACAGGGCTTATTACAGGGTCTGGGAGTGGCACATGCAGTGATTGTGATTTTGTAGGGGTTCATGCTGCTATTGCAGATCGATTTGCATGTGCAAATGGCGGTTCAAATGTGATGAGTGTGGGGTTTTGAGAGGCATCTTATTTTATTTTCTACAGGGTTTTCTGCAGAGTTGTTAGAATTACTGAACTTTTTAAAAGTATATGTAAATGTAAAGTATTTTTTTACTCACCACAAAGTATAGAAAATGTAAAATATACCTACTTTTTTACTCATACATATATATATATATATATATATACACCGTATTTCCTCGAAATACCCCCCCCCCCCTTGAAATACCCCCCCCTCGTTTGACCCCCCCCCCTCTCGAGACCACTATGAAACAATCACCCCCCCCCCCCTCGAAATACCCCCCCCAAATTGAGTGTAAAGAGAACGTACATGACAAATACGGCAGTTTATGTTCTGCGTAGTGCAGAACACACGTTAAAACAATGTCGGAATCACGTTAGAACAGTGTTTATACCATCTACGTACTAATATTAGTCTACAGAACCTTATAAATGGCAGTTTTTGTTGCATTTTTCGACGTCTGCGTACGTTTCAGACGACAATTTCGTACTTGGTTTTCAAAAATTTTCTTGTGAAATAATAACCCCCCCACTCGAAATACCCCCCCCCCTCGTTTAACCCCCCCCCCCCCTCTCGGGACCACTATGAAACAATCACCCCCCGGGGGGTATTTCGAGGAAATACGGTATATATATATATATACATACATACTCTATATATACATACGTGTGTGTAAATGTGGGTACTTTTCTAGTGATTGTAGAAACGACTACTTTTTATCATATAATATGTAAAAGTGGGCACTTATTTCGAGGGGGGTTATTTCGAGAGGGAGGGGGTATTTCGAGGGGAGGGTGTAATCACCTGATATGTTTTAACCATGGTTTTCACATCCGAAACACATTAAGATCAAATCAAATTTTCCATACTGCAATCGCAGGTGTTACAAAGTTTGCTGAGGCGCCATTGCCATCAGAACCATTCCACCAGCCTGGGGACATGGACGACATTCCTGGTGCTACTCTCAGACCCTTTAGAATGCCCTGTGAAATGTCACATGATATGTCATGCAGTTTTAAAAGTCCTGTAAAATTCCCTGAAAAGTGGCAATTTTTTTCTCTTTTTACTGTTCATTTGACATTTTTCTTGATATTTTGACACATTGCATGACATGAAAAATCTGCCAGGGCATATTCCATTACTTTTGACCCTTTGCATGACATTTGCATTTCACAAAGCATTTTACATGACTTTTGACACTTTGCATGACATTTGACATTTTACAGGGAATTTTATAGTGTCTGGAAGTGCCCCCAGGACAGAAAGGGGACTGTGACATGCCGCAGAAAGTGAACGAACCTGGGAAATGGCCCAAAGAGAATGGACCAAGGATGGATTTTGTTGGGGAAGTTGATTATCCTGGTGTTGAGGGGCATGATATCCCCGATTTTCATGTTAGTTGATTTACTAACAATTGCGATAAAAACTACGTTTAAGTACAATGTTTGTGGATTTAAAAAACCCTCCGAAAATGCAGATGGTTGTCAGGTTAACTTCTGTGCACTGCTGCCAAAGTGGCATATCTTTCACACAAACAGAAATGATTCTGATGTCATAAAAAGGCCATTGCTGCATGACCCTCAATCATTATAATTAGGTAACTACTTTTGAAGAGAACACGGATGCGGCCCTTTGTGATGTAAATTGCACCAAACTGTTGATGTGATGAACCACAGGATGATAGTTTAAAGCACCAATTTTTGTAAATGCACTAGTGCCGAACACTATTGTATTTTCATTACCCCCCAGAATGTTAATTTTTTCAGAGTGGAAATTTTGAGGGGGTAAAACGAGGGGGGGGGGGTTATTTCGCCAGAATTTTTTTGTTATCGCAGTACTAGATCGTTGTTTGTAACGTACACAGCCGTTGAAAAATGCAACAAAAATCGCTATTTATAAGACTCTAGACTTAGATATTTCGAGGAAATACGGTACACCCTAACACGAAACTTTCACACTCCCATGCTCCACTGGCCCACAAGCTCTTCCAAAATGCCCCCCCCCAAACAAAAAACCGCAGCCATCAAACTCGATCCTGCCACACCGGGTGACCTGGCTGGAGTCCAGGATGGCTGACATCCAGCTGGGGGTGGTGGCAGCTGGCAGGGCGGCTGTGCACCACAGGGAGAGGGCCGGGCACAGGTGGGTCAGGGGAGATTGAGTGGGAGATTGGAATGTGGAAGTTTGGGCATGTTTTGAATGTGAGAAATGGTCTATGTAGAAAAAAATCAGAAAAAAATTGTGAAATTCAAGGATTTCAATTTTCATGGATATTTGAGGCCACACAATTTGAGTGAAACATCTGAAATAGAAATGCATTGTAATTAATCTGCAGTGGGACAGTAACTAGCCAAAAAGTATGTGAATATATTTACAGCAACCAAAACATTGTTTAATAAACTACAATAAAACAATTTCTAACAAAGAACAATTAAAAAGTAAGTACACAGCAAAAATTGTGCTTGAGAAGTGGTCTGAAGTGCCCCTTGTGATCACACTTCAGAGCCTGAACAAGCCTGATCACCGATGAAATGCACTTCACAAATTTGTTTACTAAATTGTTTACAGAAGTTAAAAATTAGAAATTTGTTAAGTGCATTGAAGTGCCTGCAAGGGTCTGCATGAAGACACTTCACCGCAGATCACCAGCAATGTTTTTGCTGTCGTATTCAGAATCCAATCATATTATTTTCAAAAATCTAAATTCCTGCCACCATCACAGATGGTGCTGGCGCTACGTCATCCAATGGGACATCGACCTGAAAGCAGACACCGCCAAGGGGCTGGACATGGCTAAGAAAATGCACTTCCACAAACTCTACTGCAACTGGCCTGATGACCACTGTGCCATGGTTGGTGCATGGTGGAACAACTGTTGCACCAGTGAAAATATGGCATGTGAAGCACCATGATTTCTGCTACCATAGGACTACACATTTCAATTAAGTACAAAATTCACTGTAAAATGTCCGCAGATGGTATTTTTTATGGAATCAGGGAAACCGTTTGGAAAGAGTATGTCAAATCATTCACAGTGGCAGTTCACAACTACTTTTACAAACACTGCAAAAATAGGTTACTGAAGTGTGTGGAAGCGGGCTGGATGTGTGTGAAGTGGCTTTTGTGAAGACGCTTCCACACACTTCACCTATCATCACAACACAAAAAAAATCGTGAAGCGCACTTGCAGAAATGGATGCAGCATTGTGTGATTTGTGAAGTGTCTGCAGCCACAGCGTCTTCACGCTGATACTGAGCATCCGCGTGAAGACACTTCAAGATGCTTCACCACACATCACACACCCATTCTTTGCTGTGAAAATGCAGCCACTCACTGACAATTTGTAAAATTTGTAACATCTTTTCACAACAGGCTGAAAATTGCTGACACATGTCCATGTGTTTATCAGCTCACAGTGAGCCAGCTGTCAGCATGTCTTCATAAAAAAACAACAAATTTCACTCCATCACCCAAACCAACCCACCCAGCAATCAACCCAAAATACCACAAACCCACCCAGGGTCTAGCATGGAAACAATTGACCACAACTGGGCACGGGGGAGGGCTGGGGCACTCCCTACACTTTGAGGGCACCTGCAGCACGGACTGGCACAGGATGACCGTGGCTGCCCCTCTGATGGAGGGCATGCAGAGCACCCAGCCGATGCAGGTGGGCATTTCTGCACTTTGGGAAGTGGTGGGTAAGTGGTAAGTAATGCTAAGTGCTGAAAGTTGAAAAGTGGTTCTGCAGGCTGACAGTCCCAAGCACTGTAAAGTATAAAGAAAAGTGTCAAATGTAAAGTCAAATGCAAAGTTAACTGTCAATTGTCATGCAAAGTTCAGTAAAATTTTTGTTTCCTTTTTTGTTTTGATTGACAATTGACTTTGCATTTGCCTTTACATTTGACACTTTACTTTACACTTTACAGGGCTTGGGACTGCCCCCGGGCTGGCTTGTTGGTGTGGAAAGGATTTTGGAGGTGCAAATGAGAAAAAGGTCACTTAATATGCAAATCACACTGGAAGTTGATGATTTTTTCCAAGTAGGTAGATGCAATCAATGAGGACTTATTAAATGAAAAATTTATTTATTTACTTACTGATGTGGAAATTTCACAGACATTGCATTTGAAGGGTGTGCTTCTAAAAGTACCAATCTACAAATTTTTCAAATTTGAGTTAGGACCATTTTTGGAGTCCCCATAAAAATGCGCTTCAAAAATATATATAATATTTGGGGGTGCAAAATTCAATTTTGAGATATGGGGGGTCGTAAAAGCAAAAAAAAATCGCAAAATACAGTTTTTGAAATTTTAAAAGTACCGATCTACAAGCTTTTTCAGCTTTTGTATTTTTAAAAGTACCGATCTACACACAATTTTCAAAATTGTACTTCTAAATGTACCGATCTGCACTTTATTTTTTGTGCCTCTAAAAGTACCGATGTCAGATCGCCGTCAGATAGAGCAAAAACTCAGTTTGTGATTTTTCATTATGGGTAAAAGTACCGATCTACATCTTTCTGATTTTGTGCTTTAAAAAGTACCGATCTACATGATATTACCAATTTGTTCCTTTAAAATGTACTGTACTACAAAAAACACAATTCACTAAATTTTATATAGCTAGTGTTATGTGTATAAACAATTATTATACCCATGCAATTGGATACCCAACAATATGGCCGAAATACCCATACCCAAAATTCCCATACCCAATACCCATGTATGGGTATTGCAGACTCCAAACTTTCAATTGTGATTATCTCAAAATCGATTTTTGGTAGATCGGTACTTTTAGAAGCACGCCCTTCATTTGCACAAGCAATGTGTGTTTCAAACCAGCATGCAGAACCATCGAGTGACAGAA
Organism: Sphaerolaimus hirsutus; assembly: GCA_964036195.1. Lineage (NCBI taxonomy): Eukaryota > Metazoa > Nematoda > Chromadorea > Monhysterida > Sphaerolaimidae > Sphaerolaimus > Sphaerolaimus hirsutus. The sequence goes on along the minus strand of OZ038453.1, from coordinate 26,338,236 downwards.
ATGGTGACAATAATTTTCTTGCCACTCACTGTCAGTTACAACTTCACCACGCACTTAGCACTTTCCCACCACTTGACAAAGTGCAGAAATAACCTGCCAGAATGCCACTTGCCCCAGCAGTGGGTGCAACAGTTTGGCAGCCATGTCCCAGCTGGAGGCATTTGGCATTGGCTATAACACTTACTGTGCCATGGATATGATTTTGATGAGTGACTTCCCAAGACCTAAGTTGATGATTTGTCCTGGGGCGTGCTACCTGGTCAGTTAATGATTATTTAGCAGTTAATACTGGTAACTATGCATACTCAAAATAGTTTTTTAATATTTTTTCAGTCAGAAAAATGCATGACAATTGGGTTCCACGTGTGTCAAACTTATAAGTGCCAAGCAAAAGTCTAATCTGATTACGGTATTTCTTCTAATAGAAGGGCGCCCTGCTATTCTTTTCGTCAACTTTTTTACCCGCCCTTCTATTGGAGACGCCCTTCTATTGGAGACTGCCCTTCTAGTTATTTCATGGCACAAATTAAGTCGAAAACGTGTACCTTCTATTGGCGACACCCTTCTATTGGAGACCCACCCTTCTATTAGAAGAAATACAGTATCACCTTTAAATTATGGTAAACTTGGTCACTTACAACTTATCCACTAAATGGTAACACTCATGACTTTTTGTCAGTTTTCAACTTTTAACAACTGACTACAATAACATTTCAGTGGCGGTTTGACACTGAGCTGGTGAAATTTGGCTGTGCAGAGGACCTGAAGAAATCTGTGGGTGGAGAAATCCCGAAGTTGGAGTGCCCCACTGATTTGAGTAAGAATCCAGTGAGTTTAAACAAATAGCTTACACCCTAAATCCTCGAATAAGTCCCCAGGGGAGTTATTTTTTCCTCAGAAACCTTGGACTTCACTGTATGGACGAATTCATTGTATGGATGTAATCTGTACATGTTACAGAGAATTTTACATTCTGTGGCAGTAGCCTCTGGGGACTGATTCAAAATATAAATAGTCAATATACCCAATTCCCAACCTTCACTCTCATCTACACATTTCACAGGTCTACATAATGTCAGCCAGACAAGACAAAAATTACTGGCACCACTTGCAGCTGTGGTGCTGCACCAAACACATGTGCCTCCTGTACAAAAAGAGGGTGCTACTTGCTGACAGGGTGAATGCTCATGAGTTTGGGGTTTGCCCCAGGAATACATCAGGGAAGATCATTTTTGACCCAGTTTTGGCTACTGTGAGTTGACATTTTGAGTAAAATGGATGGGGGGAAGGTGGTTGTTTATGTCAACTAAATGTGAATGAAATGTCAATGTCAATGTGAGCATATATTGATGTAGTTCAATCAAATATCCATATTTTGGCTATAACAATGACAATGTTGGATTGCATGAACTGTGCTAAATTCAACCGTATATTTCTCTCCCATGGAAAATTATTTTTCAAAATCCCCAAAATTCCAACTTCGTCAAATTTCAAACTTCTTCAATTATTTCAAACTAAATAACAAAATTGCCCAGGTGCGTTCCACTTGGGACTGGCAGCACAGCGCAGAGGTGACTGAACTCAACAAAGTGGTTGACATTGGCTCCAGACACACAAAGAGAAACCAGCCCCTGCCAGCAGAAGTCAAGTGGGATTTGGCACCAGAACATGTGCACAAGCACCAATGTGTGAATGGGAAAGCATGTGAACAGGTTTAAATACTCATTTTATGAATTTGAGTGTGTAAATTTGTGAAGCATTTGCAGTTTTTGAGATGTTTTTGCAGTTTTTTCTTGGGCTGATCAGGCATGCAAATTATGTCATGATATCTGTATTAGCTACACAGCAAATAATGTGCTCGTGAAGTGCACTGAAGTGATCTGAAGTGCCCCTTGTGATCACACTTCAGAACCTGATCACCAATGGAATGCACTTCACTGACACTTCACGCATTTTATTACTAAATTGTTTACAGAAATAAAAAATAAGAAATTTGTGAAGTGCGTTGAAGTGCCTGCAAGCGTCTGCGTGAAGGCACTTCACCGCAGATCATGGCAGATCACCAGCACATTTTTTGCTGTGCTACAATCAAAACACCACCTATGGCATCACTGTTCTTTACAATCTTTCACAATCTTGACAGGATAAAATAGGCTAGAAGCAATATAAAATAAGCTAGACGCAGGATAAAATAGGCTAAATCTGAGGCATACCAGAAAGATTAGACCACAAATCAGCTTTTATTTCACAGTCAATCAAGTGGGCACTGCAGCCAGACCAAAAACACAAATTCACATTCGAGCAGCAATGTGCAAATACAAACACCAGAAAACAGGGGCAGAATTTTATGGAGAGCATGCCTGAAAAATGCTTTGATGCATTTTTTGACAAATATGGCGAGCCTGGTGCAATGGACCAGCAAGAATATCCAGCACTTTGGAATGTGGGTTTAATTGTGTTTTAAAATTTAAATAAGTGAAATCAATGAAGTTAGAAATTTAGTGTTGGGGTGGAAAATTTCCTCAATACATTATGTTCAGGCAGTATAACATAGTAATAAATGTTTTGAATCTTGATATAAATGCTGTTATGAGTGACTTGCTCACTTGATGATGATGCTTTTTCTGACACTTTTCACATTTTGATGTCAACACCAAATAAGTTATAAATACAGGGGTGGGCATTTTCAGTTACCGCTGGAAAAACGCGATAGCTTGAGCTACGGTTGAGCTCTCACAGTGAAATTTTAACACAATAGAGTAGACTTCATAGGACACCTATTCTGAAGTTTGCAACCCAAACGGCCACATTTTGGGTGAGTTGTGGAACACACAGTTTTTAGTGTAATTTTGTTACATGACCCCCCTTATCTCGGGACTGCGGGACTGTTTGAGAAAAAAAAGAATTTTGTCGTAGCCCCAACCCCAAACCACAACATATTTACTCAAAGGGCATCAAAATCAGTCAATGTACGACAGAATGGGACGACACCAAAGACCGGTGACCCCCCCCCCCCCTCAAATGCCACCCTCGATTTATCCTATCGGTGACGCCAAGTCACAAAATTACACTAAAAACTGTGTGTTCCACAACTCACCCAAAATGTGGTCGTTTGGATTGCAAACTTCAGAATAGGTGTCCTATGGAGTCTACTCTATTGTGTTAAAATTTCACTGTGATAGCTCAACCGTAGCTCAAGCTATCGCGTTTTTCCAGCGGTAAGTGAAAATGCCCACCCCTGTACATGTACATGTGACTATGGCAAGAATGAGGAAAATTCTTCACACTGGGAAAAGTACCTTACTGACAACTCGCTGCCAGCTAGGAGACAACAAGCTGACAAGCAGTTGTTTACACTTTACAGCGAGTTGGCAGCGTGCAGCAGTGAGCTGGCAGCTTGCTGTAAAAGGCTGCAGTGTAGTTGGCAGCGAGCTGTCAAATTGCTGAAAGCGCATATTTGATAAACACATCACAGCATAAACAAATATGTCAGCGAGCTGGCAGCTGGGTGCAAAAATATTGTCAGTGAGCTGAACCTGATTTTCGCTGCTTCTCAAGCGAGCTGGCAGCGAGTTGTCAGTACGGTACTTTTCCCTGTGTCATGTTACAATGCAACTGTTTCAAAATAAATAAATTTTCTCCATTTTATAAGAATGGCATGTTTGAGTTATATTTGGCAGTGGGCACACTGCCAACATGATGTCATAAATGAACAGTTTCAAGTCACCAAAGTATTATAAATACAATATAATGATATCACATCAAACATTCAATTGTATCCTAAATAATTCATGTATAGCATTGTAATAAATAATTTGTGGAAAAACAGCTATAACTCCAAACTCATATCCAAACATCCTCCCAACTCTCCCTGAACCTCTATCCTTTCCCCAGCTGCCCAAAGCTGTGCCAGCGGGCATTGCGAGTGCCTACATCAGGCAGCCGGAGGTCACCCTGTGGCAGGAGCTGCTGCCTCAACTGCTCACTTGTAGGTTGAAACACTGGAACTCTGCGGTGAGTTTGGGGGTGGTTAAAATGGGGGAGATAAAATGGGGGAGATAAACAAATTTCTGTCAAAAGTACTGTGGAGTATTGGTGTTTCAATGTGTATTTTGTATCATTCATAAAGAGGTAGAATAAATTGGGGATTATGATGATTGAATATCTGCAAATAAATACATCATGTATTCAATTGTATTCAGTGTAGTGTAACCCAGGGGTAGGAAAGGGGGGGGGGGGTTGGGGGTAGGTTACCCCCCCCCCAAACCGCCCAGCTAGTATCTATCCTGGAGGCCACTCAGCTATCTATCTATCCCGGAGGCAATATTTTTAGCTACTATCCCATTAACCCCCCACCCGCCCCAAATCGCCCAGCTATCTATCTATCTGGAGTGATTTTTTGAGAAACTATACCCCAATTTTCACTCAAAATCGCTATTTTTCATACCTTTGATTTTCACCTCCAAAATCACAAAGGACACATATAACTGCCTATTTACAGCTATTTTTAGTACTAAAAGTGCTTATATACCCATTTTTAGTCATTTTTACCTGCTTTTAGCGATTTTTCTCATTTTCGCCACTTCTATGCCTATATATTTAACCCCCGTGAACCTCGCCCCAAACCCCTACCCAACCCCCCCTCCAGAAAATTTTTGAGCCATCTATCCCTCCGGAAAAGCGGTTTGTTATCTATCCAACCCCCCGGAGGGTCAGAATCTAGAATACCCCTGGTGTAAACAGTGTGTCAGCGATGTAGTGATTGTGTTGTAATCAACTGATTTTCAGGCGTCACCACTCTGATTGTAAACTTTATAAGCTTAATACAATAGCATACCAAAACACACAAACACAGACTCAGGTGAAGTTGGACGTCAAGGTGGACAATAAAACACCAACAGGGAAACAGAGGACAAAAAGAGACACAGCAAATCAACATCACACAAATAAGAAAAAGCCGTCCAAAAAATCTGATGCTAGTTATATTTCATATTCTAGAAATGAACACACAAAAAATTGCAACCAAATTGAAAAAGTGATATGCGGGGTACAAGGGGGCTGATTAAATACAGGTTTATGCCCAACAAATTTTCATGTATGAGTCAAACAATTTTCACACAAATTCTATGGATGCCAACATACCAAAGCACTGGAGAACTTTTCTCACATTCACAAAGTGTCATGTGGAATGTCAATAAAAATGAATTATACTATTACTGAACTTTTGCCATTTTGCATGCCATAAAAAATGTGTATCACATTTGATACATTACTTGACACTTTCCAGGGAGCTGAACTGCCCTCTACAAGCAGCCCAGAGTCTTGGGCCCAGGGAGACACTCCCAGACCCTGTAAAAAGCCCTGTAAACTGTCAAATGTTATGCAATCAAATGTTATGCAAAGTCATGGAAAATGTCCTGCGAAATGGCAAACATACATTTGCTATTTTGCAGGGCATATTCCATGACTTTTGACAATTTGCATGACATTTGACATTTTACAGGGCTTTTCACAGGCTCTGGGAGTGGCACTAGGAAGAGCACAGTGACACCTGGTGGCTTGTGTTTTTCTCTGTTTGGGTCACCATCAACCTGTGTCTGGGTATCATTTTCTACTCGTGCCTCATGCCCCTCACTGGCTACTGGCTGCAGAGAAGGCGGGCTAGGAGGTTGGTTTTTGTGTCATGCAGGGGCACTAAAACAGGTGAATGCAGGTCTCTGACAACTTGTTGCCAACAAGCTGACAATGCTGTTTTTACACTAGAAGAGAGTTGTGAATGAGTGGCGTTGAGTCGCTGTGTTTTTCTGCAGAGGGTACACAATTGGCAGCAAGTTGTCAGCAACTCAGGTGGCTGTCAGGTGGCAGCAACTCTGTGAACGATATTCCCTTTATGACTTGTCAGCAACACAGTGAAAGGTAGCTCTCTGACAACTTGCTTCCAACTAGCTGACAACAACTTGTTCACTGTTGGCAGCGAGTTGGAACATAGTTGTCAGCGAGTGGCAGCTAGTTGGAACACAGTTGTCAGCGAGTGGCAGAAAATTGGGGTGCATTTTTCCAGCAGCTGCACAGCTGGCAGCGAGTTGTCAGTATGTTGAATGTAATTTGCACCACATGCACTTTATGGAAGTGTGTACAAATCGTTTTGACCCCAAAAAAATGTATAATCAAACATGAGTACAGAAAATGAATTAATGTGGGACAAAATCAATGCATCAAAATGTTGCTATTGGGTGGTGCACCTATTCCACTAAAACAAATGAGCTTAATCAAATGAGCTTTTACATAAATAAAAGATCATTTGAAATAAATAAATTGAAAAAATTATTTTTTGTTTTACCATTATGCATTTTATGTTTTCTCATTGCCTCAATTTTTACCAAGCTTTGCATTATATTGCATGTGTTTTACCATAATATTTCATCACCACCCTGTGAAAACTGTTTTGGGTCAAATGAAGGCTGGAAATGTGTCTTTTGGCAGCGAGTTGTCAGCCAGCTACCACATGCACCAAGTAATATGTCAGCGAGTTGTCAACAAGCTGCATTTCATTTGTCAGCGAGCTGGCCCTATTTTTAGCCTTTGGCAAGCAAGTTGTCACCTAGTAGTCAGAGAGCTACATTCACTGTACAAGTTACCGCTGGCAACCAAAATGGCTGCAAGTTGTCAGGGAGCTGTGCTTCCCTGCACAAGCACTGAGACCTTGGTGCCAAGTTGCAAAACCACACTGGTGCTTTTTGGTGTAGTGATGGTGCCAGCTAGGGTTCAAACGGGACCGCGGTCCCGGTACATGGTTCGGCAAAAAGTTGGGACTGGGGCGGTCCCTGTCCCGACCACCCAGTCCCAGTCCCGGAATTTTATAATGGCCCCAACTAGGGTTCAAACAGGATCCCGATCCCGATCCCGGATCCCGTGAAATTCCGGGATTTAGCAGTCCTGATCCCAATCCCGATCCCGAAAATTTTCAAATCCCAATCCCGATCCTGAGAAATTCCAAAGTCCAGGATCCCGATCCCGGAAAAATTAGTGGAAATTATAAAAAGTGAAAAAAGACATTTTTGCATGCAAAAATGTGAACACAAACCCCCAGCCAGTCCATTTTATGCCACTTTTCTGGCATCCAACAGTGTTTTGAGAGCTTTATAAACAACTGTGAATGCCAGAACATTGGCCAAAACCTCTATCCCAAGACTCCAATCCCGATCCCGAAAAAATGCCAATCCCGATCCCGATCCCGTGACCCCAATCCCGGCCAATCCCGATCCCGATCCCGATATCTCAAAAAACCAATCCCGATCCCGAAAAGTCAGTCCCATTTGAAACCTAGTCCTGACAAGGGATGGAAAAAACTTATTTTTCAAAAAATTTTGCCAGAAATGGCACTTTCTAAAGCGATTTTGTAGGAACATCTAAAAAATTTTTTTTCTATACTTTGTGGTGAGTAAAATAAAAAACCTTACATTTACATGATTTAAAAAAAGTTCAGTGATTCTAACAACTCTACAACAGAGGCTTCAGAAAAAAAATTGCACCAATGTTAACAGTACTGAATATTTTTATGGGGGAAATATTTGTTTTTCATTTTGTGCAGTGTGTGTCTGTGTATGCCTATCATCTGCAAATTCAATTTTAATGCACAGCATACTTTCATTACTGGAAATATGTGGGATTTTTAGTGGATACGTTAAGAAAGAAGCGTTAATATGTTAGTTCCCCTTGTGAATGTCGCAATGGCCCTGCGCACACTAGTTTTCACACGAAATTTTGAAAACTCATAAATGAGCTTTGAACATTTGTCTCAGTTTTCCACAATGAGTCATTTTGAATCTCGGTCAACTGTAGTTGACAGCCAGCTCATTGTAGAAAACACAAATGTGTTCCAAGCTGATTTGTGAGTTTTTGAAATTTCGTATGAAAACTAGTGTGCGCAGGCACAATGTGACACCAAAATTCCTGATTGTGACACTGAAATGTCTGCTTGTAACATTCACAAGTGCCCATGCACTATGACCCACTTCACGCAGGCGAGCAATGTTTCTCCGGAGGCGGGGCCTGACAGTGCGTGTGGTCACCCCCAGGAGGTCGCTCATTGGCTGGGTGCTGGGCGGATTTTCCACTCTCAGTATTGCACAGCAGGTGGTGGCATTTAATTAGCCCATAAAGTTTTTTAGAGCACCCAATTTGTTTGTATTTGGAATTGTGTGCTGCAGGATGCATAATGTAAACTGGATGATGGATAACCCCTGGATAGTGATGTAAAAGCGCCATGGCGCTGGCGCCTGGCGCTAGCGCCATGGTGCTTTTGGCGCTTGGCGCTATTTTGCCGTGGCGCCATTCGCACCTGGCGCCATGCTGATGAAAAGCGCCGTGAAAAGTGCCGATGAACAGTTGGCGCTTGGCGCTATTTTTGACCGGCGGGAGGAACAAGATGCCTGGCGGCTGGCACCTGGTGCTAGCACCAAAGCAAATAGCGCCATGGCGCTTGGTCCGATTTTGCTCTGACGCCTTTGATGGTTGTCGCTAGGGGCCGGAAAATCGCCATGGCACTTTTGGCGCTTGGCACCAAAGTTCTGGCACTTTTCACATCACTACCCCTGGACATCCCCGCTCATAGCACAACCGAAGATTTGTTCACTTTGTATTTACAATTCAATGTGGCCCTGGCCACACTAGCTAGTTTTCATGGTCCCAATTTGAAATCTCATTCAAAAACTGAATGGCGACGCAAACACTGTTTGATGCTTCCGCTAGGGTTGGGGAACCGAACCGAACCGAGAACCGAGCACAATTTTGGAACCAAGAACCGAGAACCGGAACCGAAAAAATACGCGAACAGGCACTTAGACCCGGAACCGAACTAAAGAACCGAAATAACCAAAATTTTATACTATAACCGGCGGCCGCCCCCCCCCCCGGGTCAGAGTAGGAAGATGCATGGAAATGTGACTTCCGGCATCAATTTTTAGGGTGATTTGTAAAAATTTTGCGCGCCAGCGCGCATTTCTTGCTTCACGCGACTGGTGATTTCATCTCACCAGTCGCGCAGCCTCATGTGTTCACGATCCTGCCTAAAATGTGTATATGAATGTAAAATACATATACAGCAGTCTGTGGGGGTCTGTGCCAGTGCGCATGTAAACCTGGTGCGCATGTAGGCCCATTTTCCCACATTTTTCCATCACACTGATATTTTAGAAGTACATTGGTAAGCATACTGTTAATTCTCTATAAAATAGAGCAGGTGGGGTGCCAGTCTATCTATATGTACATGTATTCACATACATATCAGAGATTTTTGGCACCAATGCCAATGGCGCCAGCTCCATGATGCCATTTTGTCACCATGTAGGTAAACTTTTAGGGTGGGTGGCTGAATCCCCCTCCTGTACACCAGGCTCAGTATGTACCTAACAGTATGTACCTACCACTGTACCAGTACAAACAGACACCATGCTCAAAAATCTTGGATATGTACCTGGCCCCCGAAGCAAGGGGTCTACATGCACACTGGGTTTACATGCACACTGGGTTTACATGCACACCGAGTTTTGGCCGTCTGGGGCACCTACGCCAATGGCGCCATGGCGTGGCGCCTATGAATGGTGTGAGTGCCATGACACCGTTCCGCCACTACAGGGGCAAAATTTTACAGGGTGGGGTTGTTTTATGTTGTTTTTCCTTTGTTCAGTTTATTATATTCTTATTCCCGATTTTGTCATTACCCGATACCCGACTTTTTCATTACCCGGAACTAGGGTGTCAAAAAAATTTTCTACGGAAAACGGAAAACGGAAAGGTAAAATTTTTTCACTTTACCAAAAATGGAAAACGGAAAGGTAAACAAAATTTTCTGCCAGAAAACGGAAAACGGAAAGGTAAAAAAATTTCACTCAGCGGAAAACGGAAAACGGAAAGGTAAAAAAAAATTGTCAGCCGGAAAACGGAAAAATTAAATGCCGGAAAACGGAAAACGGAAAGCAAAATTTTCACGGAAACGGAAAAAATAAAGTGAAATAAGCACAGTAATAGACAAATTTGCAGAAGGAAAACCTGCATGCAGGTTTGCCTGTTTGGCTTTGATTGTGGTAGCTGTACATTCTGCAACTATGGATCATGCCTGTAACTTCACTTGTAGTTCAAGCTTAACTGAACCAACAAAAAATCATCAAAAAGTAGCCATAGTGGCCATAGGAAAGGAAACACTACAACAATTTCACAGTCTAGAAGCAGTGGGAATCACTGATGACACCTATGCAATTGATGACAACATTGCAGAGGAGATGATAATAAATAGCATAAAATTCAACAACAACAACAAATGATACTATATTGACTGGCCGTATAAAGAGAGTATCAGTGACCTGCCGACGGGAAAAGCAGAAGCCTTGGTGCGGTTTAAATCACTGATAAGAAGATTCAACAAAGATCCAAACTTATTCGAACAATACCGGAAAGTTTTGGACGACCAACTAGAAAAGGGAATAATTGAGATCTGTGACAACAAAACAGACAACAAGGGGATTCATTACCTGCCACACCAGCCAGTAATCACGCCGGGCAAATCGACATCATGCAGAATCGTGTACAATGGGTCAGCAGGTAAGCCCAGTTTCAACGAGTGCCTTTTTAGAGGACCAATTACAACACCATTAGCACTGGGCCTACTCCTGAGGTTCAGGGCAGGCAATCTAGCATTAATTGCCAATATTGAAAAGGCATTTTTGCAAATAGGATTGCATGACCAAGCTAGGGACTACACACGATTTTTCTGGCTGAAAGATGCCTCAAAACCAGTGACTGAAAATAACTTAATAGTACTTTGTTTTAAACGAGTACTGTTTGGACTTGTCTGCAGCCCAGCAATTTTGAGAGCAGTCATAAAATACCATTTAAATGTGACAATAAACAACATGAATGAAAATGAAGAAAATGAAGGGGAACAAAACCAGTTGGCGATGATAATAAACAACATTTACGTCGATAACTTCATCATGAGTGTCACGAATGAAGTTGAAGCTTTAGAACTATATTACAAAGTCAAAGCTTTATTTAACCAATGTTCTATGAACATGAGGGAATGGCTGTCAAACTCCAGATCAGTCATGAATGAAATAGCAGAAAACGACAGGAGTCCAAAGGTGAATAAAATTGTCGCAGTAATGGGCATGAAATAAAATCACCAAATGGACATGCTGGCAATATCAACACCAAAATTGCAAATTGACAGCATCACAACACCAACCAGACAAAACTTGAATAAATTATTGTTGTCAGCATATGACTCAATTGGGTTCACAGCGCCAGAAAATGGAAAAATGGCCTGGTAAAACGGAAATGGATTAGGGAAAGGTAAAAATTTTTCAGCCGGAAAAATGGAAATGGAAAGGTAAAAATTTTTCAGCTGCCGGAAAACGGAAAACGGAAAGGTAAAAATTTTTTCGGCTGCCGGAAAACAGAAAACGGAAAGGTAAAAATTTTTTGGCTGCCGGAAAACGGAAAACGGAAAGGTAAAAAATTTTCCTGCGGAAAACGGAAACGGAAATTTGACACCCTACCCGGAACCAAAATTTTTGACAATTTGGAACCGAGAGAACCGAACCGGAACCAAACTTAAGAACCGAACCGAGAATCGGAACGGAAATTTTGAGGAACCGAGAACCGAACCAAAATTTTTTAGAACCGAGATTCGAGAACCGGAACCGCAAAGTTTGAAATTCCTAACCCTAGCTTCCACCATAGCGTAACTGACCACTAAGTCTCAGTGCACTAGTATTAGGATTATTATTTTAATTATTAGTTTACAGAAATGATCAGTCCATGAACTTTTGTTTCATGAGATTTACAAGATTTCAGTTAAGTTTTCAAATTGGAACCATGGAAACTTGCTTGTGTGGTGCCAATGGTGCGGTAAAATGTCTCAATCGAAAATCTAAAAAAATGCTATTCATCAGGGACGTATCCAGGGTTTTTGAGCGGGGGGCTGCTTGTTTACGGAGCCCGGCAAGGGGGGCCTCAGCCCCCCCCCCTAAAATTTTAGCTACATAGTGGCGGAATGGCGTCATTAGTAGGCGCCACGCCATGACACCATTATGTATGTAAATATACATACAAATCAGCAAAAAGCACAACATTTTTTATGATTTGCGGCCACATGGAGCAAATCTGATGATAATACCTTATATCAGGTGAAGAATGCGCGCTTGCGCGTAAATTTTTTTATGCTGACATTGGAAAAGTCACATTTACTGGTCACTTTCTGGTCTCGCCCCAGGAGGGGGGGGGGGCTGCAGCCCCCCCCCCCCCCGCCCCCCCCCTGGATACGGCCCTGCTATTCATGTTGTTTATTTATTTTTGTCATTTTTTCACGCGGCGGACATCACTTTTAGTATGAAAACCTACCATAACCCATCTGAATAATGAACCAAAACTTTTACATTTTTTCATCATAATAATCTGTTTTTACTACTAAATAATTAGTTGCAAAATTTATCAAAAAATCTTTATTCATAAAAGTATGGTAGGTTTTCATACTAGGTGTGCTGTCGGCCAAGTATACTGGACTTTATTATTGTACTTTGATGTTGATTGATGTTGGACAATGTGCCAAAAACATTGAAATCTTTCCGATTTGCATAACAACAATTCAATCAAACATTCACATATAAACAATGAATTGTGGTGCCTAAAAGTAACATGTTGGGCTAATTAAATTCCACCCCAGGTGATTGTTTTTTCAGTGGCTTGGCTCATGGGCACACTGATTGTGTGGATAATTATGGATCGATTTCTCTTTGTTGATTCATTTGTCAACTTTCTGTTTTCTTTCTTTGTTTGAAAAGTGATCTTTAGGTGTGATGTTGGCCACAGTGGATTTTAAGTTTACTTGATTTACTAGCTGCAGGTGCAGACTACTGGAGTTTTTTGTGTTCTCTGTTCATTTCTGTTTATTTGCAGATTTGAGTGTTTTTTCATGGTTTGGTTACTGTAAATTCACATAAAGTAATCTGAGGAGTAAATAAGTCGTTATTGATGTTTTGTCTGTGGACATATTTAACGGGCCATTGTTCAAGGAGGTTTGTCCAAATTTTTGGGAAAAGATGTGATTAATTGAGTGGTGTTTAGGGTGTGAAAAATTTTTTTTACAGAAAACGGAAATGGAAATGGAAAAAAAAGAAGCCAGAAAACAAGGCCGGAAAACCGGAAATGGAATAATGAAATTTGCACGGAAACAGAAAAAATTGCTAAAATTTTGCTGCAAAATTGATAAAAATTTCTGGAAATGCTAAAAATTGCTGAAATTTTGATGGAAAAATGGAGAAAAAAATTAACATATGTGAAAACCTGCATGCATGTTTACCAGTTTGGCTTAAACAGAAAACAGACAGTTAGTTGAGCCAGAAAAAGGCTCAAATTTTTGTTCCTGAAATGATGTCATTTTGGAGTTATAAAATTCCTCCTAAGTAAATTTTGCACTGGAGGTATTTTAGAGGTATGGTTCGTAACATACCTTTAATCATCAAACCCTTCCCTTTAAAGGATCGTAAACCAGCTCTTCAAGTGTCTAATAAAAAAGTTCAAAAAAGTGAATTATTTGTCATCCATCTATTGGGGGTTGTGTTTTTTAGAGAATAAAAGAATATTTAAGATTTTTTTCACATTAATCTCACATTATTGAACAGTGTATAGTAGGGGAGGGGTGTTGGTAACACATCCCCAAATTTTTAGATTTATACCCCTCCCACAGCTCAGAAACCAGTGGATGCCGGACCTGTGCGGGACACCCGAAAAGCCAATAAAATTTGTGCACTTATGGCGAGACACCCTGTAAGGGGTTGCCGCGACCCCCCCAATTCATGCACAGTAGAGGGAGGTTGCGCCAATATCTCCCCCAAGTTTCAGCTTCTGGTGCGCCCTAGAACTGGAGTTAGGATGTCACAAGTGAAATCAAAAATAGGGTGCCAGACGTGACCGGGAAGGTGTTTACAATCTAAGTAGAGCAAACTTTGAGTGATTTTTCCTCAACCTTCACCCAAAATCACTAAATTGTTGTTCCATCTGGTCAATTTTGGCATACCGTATTTCCTCAAAATACCCCCCTCGAAATGGACACTATGAATTTATAAACCGCTCTCAAAATACGCCCCCCCCCCAAATATAGAACGTAAATACAAAAGCTACAATTTGTGATCTGGGTAACGCAGAACACACATTAAAAACAATGCCTGTGTTATGTAAGAACAGAGTTTATACCATCTACGTAAATATATAGGTCTATAAAGTATTATACATGGCAGTTTTTGTTGCATTTATCAACGTTTGTGTGCATTACAAACTACAATTTAGTACTGGGATTTAAAAAAATTTCTGATGAAATAATAACCCCCCTCAATATACCCCTCCCCCACTCAAAATTCTCACTCTGAAAAAATAAACCCCCCTGGGAGGTATTTTAAGAAAATATGCTATATCATATACATTTTGGCTGCTCTACCAAGCCACCAGAAAAATTTTCAGCTATCTATTGATCTGGAGGCGATATTTGCTATCTATGATGCCGCCAAGAGAGTCAAAATTTTTGAAACCCCTGATCTGATGTCTACATGCTGAGCGGGTTACATACCTGAGCGGCACGGACCCTTTTTCATCATCAAAATTATTTATAGAAAGGCAATAACTCATGCAACATTCTATTTAGGTGATTTCAATAGAGTACAGTCAGATGACATGCATGTTTGGTGTGTTGATCCAAAAACTGGTGCAGATATAGTTTTAACAAAGGTTGACAAAAAATGTAACCTAAAAAGGCCATACATTAGATCAGAGATCTGTGAAGAGCTTGCATCTGGTGAGTGAATATCATCAATAAGTGTTCCAGTGGAGATTCAATGTGCCTACACACACTACTTTTCACCATGACTTCAGTGAAAACTAAAAAAAATCAAAATGCAGATTAATCAACATAGTTAAATGATTTTATTTAATTTAAATGTGAATTTCAATAAATGAATTTGAAATTTGAAGATTTAAAAACTAAAACAAATAGCATATGTACAATAAGAGTAGGCTGAATGTCTCAATGTTGCCATTTTAGTTTTCACCCAAGTCACAGATAAAACTAGTGTGTGTAGGGCCAATAGGGCAATGTATTGTTCAAAAGAAATGTCATTTCATATGCACTGCAAACAAGGAATGAAAAATAGAATGAAAAACTCCAGCAGTTATCAAGAAATTAACTTTACATCGGGATTTCACAATTTGTTGATAACTTTTTCTCATTGGAATTACAAATTTTGATGTAACAGCTCTAGAACTGATGGAGCTTTTTGGAGACGTTCTGGACACTATGTAGATATCGCTTCATGCTTTCAACTTGTCAATGTCAAATGTCAATTTAGCAATTCATATCTCTAGGTGTTCTTGTGTATTGACCCATTTGTCTGGGATCAAATTTGTCATTCCATCAAATTTGTCATCCCAGTTTTTATTTGTTGGAATGTTTTAGCTCCACCTAATTAAGTGTAGTTTTAGTAGGATACATTTACAACTACCAAAACCTTCTCATATCAAATAAAATGGCACATCTCTTGCAGAGTTGTTAGAATTACTGAACTTTTTTAAAAGTATATGTAAACGTAAAGTATTTATTTTTTACTCACCACAAAGTATCAAAAACGTAAAATACTTATTTTTTACTCGTATGCACACGTAAATGTGAGTACAAAATTTTTTCCCATTAAAATGCAAAAGCGAGCACTTTTCTTCATAGTACAGGGGTGGGCATCTTCAGTTACCGCTGGGAAAATGCGATAGATTGAGCTACGGTTGAGCTATCAGAATGAAATTTTAACACAATGGAGTAGACTCCATAGGACACCTATTCTGAAGTTTGCAACCCAAACGGCCACATTTTGGGTGAGTTGTGGAACACACTGTTTTTAGTGTAATTTTGTGACTTGGTGTCACCCATAGGATAAATCGAGGGTGGCATTTGAGGGGGGGGGGCATCGGTCGTTGGTGTCGTCCCATTCTGTCGTACACCGGCCGATTTTGATGCCCTTTGAGTATGTTGTGGTCGCGCCTACTACCAAATTCTTTTTTTACTCGAATAGTCCCCCAGTCCCGAGATAAGGGGGGTGAAGTCACAAAATTACACTAAAAACTGTGTGTTCCACAACTCCTCCAAACTGTGGCCGTTTGGGTTGCAAACGTCAGCATAGGTGTCCTATGGAGTCTACTCTATTGTGTTAAAATTTCATTGTGATAGCTCAACTGTAGCTCAAGCTTTCGCGTTTTTCCAGCGGTAACTGAAGATGCCCACCCCTGTATATGTAGAACTGGGTACGTTTTTTAAATACAACCCTCAAAATGGCCCTACAAATCAAATAATTGACCCCCTGTCGAAAGCCCCCCCCCCGAATCGGACGTAAATGGAACGTTAATATTCAAACCTTCAGTTTGTGTTCTGTGAAATGCAGACAAGTTTAAACAATGACTAAGTCACGTTTGAACAGAGTATATACCATCTATATTTACATACATAAATATATATGTAAGTCAATAAAAAACTCTTATACATGGAGCTTGTTGTTTCTACCTCAGCGTATGTTACAAAGAACGAATTAGTGCTGAGAGTTCTGAAACATTCTGGCGAAAAAAAAACCCTCGAAATACCCGCCCTTGTTTAACTCCCCTCAAAATTTCCACTATAAAACAATCACTCCCAGGGATATTTCGAGGAAATATAGTAGATTGCAGAGTTGCGAAAGTGTATTTACACTTACCCAAAATACCTGAGTAAATGGGTATTTATATTTACACTTACACATACACTTTCATAAAATACCCATACACTTTTTTTACACTTTCCTGGGCAAAATACCCGGGTACAGAAAGTGTATTTTTTTATTTCAGATGGCCCTGTTTTATGCTTTTGAGAAAGCATAAAACAGGTCCATGCACAAAAAATAACTGCACAGTGCACATATGCAGTTATGCATTGAATGTAGAAAATATGGCAAATGTGCAAACTAGCACTATCCTGACCTTTGAACAGTACTCATTGTATTCTACAGTTTCATCATACTTTTGTAAAAAGGACAAGATCAATTGAAATTAACCAGCTGGACACAAAGTTGACTGGCTTTTGCATTGATATTTGCTGTGTGTACATTCTTGCATTGACACAGTGTGTATCACATTGCTTAATCAGTAAAATATCAACACTGAAAAAGTGCCATCATTAGGCTACTTCATACCACTAAATTTGTTACACTCTGAAATGTTTCATAATTGGCAGTAAAATGTGAAATAATGAATAAAAATGATAGATAAATTGACTGAAAGGTGAAAACAGTGGTGTTTTCTAATGCTCAACAGTGTGAGCTCTTTCTAAAAAAAATTTTCACTTACACTTTTTTTACACTTTCCTGGGTATTTTAAAAATACCTTACACTTTTGGTATCCATACTTAAAATTTGGAAAGTGTATTTACACTTACACTTACACTTTCCAAAAATACCAGTATTTTAACAACTCTGGTAGATTGCAGCGTAGTCACCTTATAAATAGGCGCCAAATTGAATTCACAGAAAGACATTTTCTTTACGCGTATGGCTCAAAAATGTACGCGTACATGTGAGTACGTTACTTTTTTAAAAGTATATGTAAACGTATTTACCGCGTACTCGCGTACGCGTATTTTTCGAGTAAACATACGTACCTTTTAACAACTCTGATCTCTTGCATGGTTTTACACTGACTTGAATGTCTTTTTGTACGTGCAGTCTAACTGAAAACAATGTAAATATGTAAATTACCTAGGTAGTATCATTTACAATCTTCAATCTTTTTATTAAAAAAAACAATGACCAGGACACACCTCCCAGTTAATAAATGTAAAAGGGAATGGCTCGTGATTGCCATCAATATCAGCTGTGTCAATGAATATAGAGCACCTATACGTCCCATACGGTGTGACGAATACGGTAAGTGGGTTTATTGAAAATGAGCTTAAAATAAACTTTATTGCTACCCAGGGGTATCTTCAATTTCAACCCTCTGAGTAGTTGGACAAATAGCAATTCGCTCCTCCGGAGGATAGATGGCTGTAATTTTTTCTGAGGGGGGGGGGGGGGGTTGGGGGTAGGGTTCAAACGGGATCGACTTTTTGGGATCGGGATCGGGATGATGGCAAAATATATTTCAGAGTCTTTTCTCATGTCCATTTGTAAAGTAAATATGAATATGTTTGATGAAAACTCCACTTTGCATTCATCATAAATTAGGTAAATCTTCGCAGCGGTATAGTTTTGAGACTCTTAGAGCAGCAAACGTAAAGGAACAATTTGATAATTACATCGATATTTCATACGCCAATGTATTTGAACATGGCATGTATTTTTCGGATGCCCCACAGACCTGTCAAAGTAAACGAGCAAGCCAATGTAAATGAACAGTCAATAAAATCGAAGAAATACGGTAATGATGTAGGCTGGCGCGAGTGCGCGGAGTAACAGTGGCACATGGCTCGGTGCCAATACACACAGAAATTTCTGCGCGCACTGTATGTATTTATACTGAGCTGATAACTGTATTTAGTTACAAACAAATGATTTAAAAATATGGTGGCATTCACTTTTCACGGGCGAATACCCGAAATATCGGGCTAACTAAACGTCATTTGAGGGTGTACAAAATACGCTTCGAAACGACGACTGAACATAATATTTGGCAGCTATTTTTGATGTTGGATCGTTGCCAAAATACTTCTTCCGTATCGTTGCCGGTTTTCTTCTTGCGAAAAAAAAAAAATGAAAATCAGTGATTGGACGGTTGCCAACATTGTCCAAAATTTTGCTTCATAAAACTGCAGAGGTTCGTCGTGGGTACCCAGTATGGCGTAATTTATGGGGTATTTTTCTCTCCATTTTGTTCTCTCGGTTTGCCCTGATCCTGGAAAATCTATTTTTTTTAAATAATTTCCGTTCATTGTTGAGACTTCGTAGCTGCCTAGTTTTCATAAAATTTCACTTTTGATTTTGTTCCGCTCTAAATTCAAATTTGAATGGACAGATTCAATTCGGTTGACGGTTTATTTTACTCATTTCGACAGTCTGATGATAATACATATAACAGTTTATGTTCGAGTTTTTGGCTCGGTGCCAACTTCCTCTTGCAGCTGGCAGTGCGATCGGGGCGACAAAATTTGGAGGCGAATTTTTTACCGACTTTGCGATGGTTTTTTCCAAGGATTTTCCGGTAAGATTTCATAATTTTTTTTCAGTTTTGAATTGAAGGCAGAGTGCAAATGAATTGGTTTTCCATTCTTTGGATCCTTCCTTGAGCTCTCAAAATGTCGACATCAGAATCTTTGATAATTTTTGGCACACGGTGCACTGAAAGTTACGGTTATGCATTAGATTGTTTTTGTTTCCGAAATTGAGAACTGTAGTTTTGAGGATAAAGGTGAACTTGTTACGGAAATATTTTATCAATTTTTAATCCTCCATCCGATTTTCATCGGACCCAATTTCTCGTCTTTCAGACATTTTGTGTTGTGGATTTCTCATTTCTGCATTTGTAGTTTTTGAGTGCATTTGAATGCCAAACGAAAAAATTATGTACCATGCGCCGCGGTTTAAAATTTGGGTTTCTGATATAAGTGGAAAATTTCTTTGATCAACCAGGTGGCAGTTCTGAGCCCTGTAAAGTGTAAAGTCAAGTGTCAAATGTCATGATAAATGTCCTACAATTTTGTCAATTGTTGAATGTCAAAAATTTCACTAGCACAATCTTTTCTTTCTGTTGATACCGTAAATTCATTAATAAAGCGACATGTCTCCAATAATACGACGTCTGCAATAGTGCAACACTGTTGAACACGTTGTGTGAGTATAATGTGCCTGCGCACACTAGTTTTCACACGAAATTTCAAAAACTCACAAATCAACTTAGAACGCATTTGAGTTTTCTACAATGAGGTGGCTGTCAACTTCAATTGACGGAGATTAAAAATGACACATTGTGGAAAATTCAAACATGTTCAAAGCTCATTTATGAGTTTTTGAAATTTTGTGTAAAAACTAGTGTGCGCAGGGCCAATGCGACACTCTCCAATAATGCGACCCCCTGAGAAAAAAAACATACACAAACGACGTAACGATGTCACAATCTGTGGAAGCTGCGGATTTGGCGCTTTTGGACAAGGCTGCAGGCAGTTTGCAAGATCCATCTTTATCGCTTTACTATGCCATGCTCACATTTGAGTTACCTATGTGGACAGTGAAGTTTGTGATTTGAGGAAAATAAAATGAGACACTCCAATAATGCAACATCTACAATAGTGTGACCCCTAAAAATGCGCTGACAACAGTAGTACAACAGTCGGTTTCTTAGAAAATTTATGGTATATATTTTATTTAAATGAAATTTGACGCTTTACTTTTCAGTCTTCAGTACTGCCCCCCAGGGTGCAGATTCAAACAAACCCCTGTATACCTCGGTCCGTACCTTCACAAAATTTTTACCGTATTTCCTCGAAATACCCCCCGGGGGGTGATTGTTTCATAGTGGTCCCGAGAAAGGGGGGTTAAACGAGGGGGGGGGGGGGTATTTCGAGGGGGGGTTATTATTTCACAAGAAAATTTTTGAAAACCAAGTACGAAATTGTTGTCTGAAACGTACGCAGATGTCGAAAAATGCAACAAAAACCGCCATTTATAAGGTTCTGTAGACTAATATTAGCATGTAGATGGTAAATATGTACACTGTTCTAACGTGACACCGACATTGTTTTAACGTGTGTTCTGCAGTACACTGAACACAAACTACAGTTATTGTCATGTACGTTCCCTTTACACTCAATTTGGGGGGGGGTATTTCGAGGGGGGGGTGATTGTTTCAAAGTGGTCTCGAGAGGGGGGGGGGGTCAAACGAGGGGGGGAGGGGGTATTTCAAGGGGGGGGTATTTCGAGGAAATACGGTATAAAATGTTTTGTTACGCCCCCACTTAACTTTACAGCGAATTTCATCGCATACAAAAGTTAGCTAAAAGAGTTGTCTAAAAGGCCATTGGGCCATCCCCCATTGTAACGCCATGTGGGCTGTGTAAATGGCCCAGACATTTTTTTATACAAAAATGCAGTGATCACCTTTCTCCATATGCGTTTGTTTATATATTTAGATTCTGTCTTTCAAGGCCGAAAATCAGCCTGAAACACAGAACAACTTCCTGGGAAAGTGCCAAATGCAATTTTAACGGCTCATTTACAGGTAGAAATGATATATAAAATTTGAAAATTTGTATTGTTGTGTACTGCAGATCATGATCAGCTGTGATTGTGATTTTTTTTATCTGCTCATGCTTCATCTGTTCCCACTGAAAATGCTTCTGACTGAAAGAGAAATCCTGAGGCATTTTTTTAAAAACCTACCTTGCTTAAAGTTCAGCATCTGACACATGAGAATTCTAATGGGAACAGATGAAGCATCAGCAGATAAAAAGATCACAACCACAGCTGATCATGATCAGCAGTACAAAACAATACAAATTTAAAATTGTTATATCTCATTTCTAGGCGTAAATGAGCCATTGAAATTGCATTTGGCACTTTGCCAGGACTTTGTTCTGTCTTTCAGGCCAATTTCCGGCCTTGAAAGGCAGAATATAAGTATATAAACAAACGCGTATGGAGCAAGGTGAACACTGCACTTTTGTATAAAAAAATGTGTGGGCCATTTACACAGCCCAGGTGGTGTTACAATGGGGAATTGCCCAATAGCCTTTTAGACAACTCTTTTGGCTAACTTTTGTATGGGATGAAATTTGCTGTAAAGTTGAGTGGGGGCGAGACAAAACATTTTATAAAAATTTCGTTAAGGTATGAACTGAGGTAAACAGGGGTTTAGGTTGTAGGGTCTCAATTTTCAAACAGTTTAAACAAGTCACTTTGAACCCTAATTGGGAATAAGGGAAAATAAATATTGTTATATTGTTAAGTTTGTGTACTCGTACTGTTCCTAATTGACTTTTCTTCATTCATTTTAAACATGATATGAAATGCAGCTGAACAGCTACTTAGAATGAATTCTCCAAAAAATATATAAAAGAGTCACTATCATCACTTTTTCTGTTTGAATTTTAATTAATATTTTTATTTTGCAAATGATAAAGTTGCACATCTTTATCAAACACAGTCCCAATCAAATGCCTATCAATACAGCATTGATGCACAAAATTTGCTTGAAGGCAATTGTCCTGTGTTTCTTTGCAGCAATCACCATATGGGCTAGGATCACTGTCTGTAAGCGATGCCTGTGCCTTTTCGAATGCTTTCTTTTCTGAAAAATAGGAAACACAGTTTTTATCATGTTAGTTAGCAATAATGTGGTGACATTTGTGCATTGAATTATTTACTGAGATTTTATGCCATGTGGGTCGAGTTTAGTGACACAATTGTTTCAATTGAGGAGTAATACCCATTAAAAATGATGCTCCATGCACTATAAATAATCTATGTTCTATAAATCAGTAGAGCTAAAAAGTGACTGCAATACTCTTCCTTCATATATCATGTAATCATGAACAATAAGTTTAACCTTGTCTAACTAGCAATTTTCTCATTACTAGCCATTCATCCAAAACTGTTTGGCTGCTTTTTGTGTGCTTGCATGCGGAAACATATGTGCAGAACTCTCACGGCCAGTCTGGTTGGAAATAGTGTTTACATGAAGAGAGCAAACTCACGACAGTTGAAATTGTATATTTTTGCATCCATCACTGCACATGTGTCTCCCAAATGTCTGGCTATTTCTGAATCAGTGCACAATTTCCTGTTTACTCTTTCATCTTGCTTTGGAAATACCAGTGAACCTCCAGGGTGTTTTGGGTCACGAAGTGCTGCACATGCAGACATGGAATACTGTTTGAATCAATGGGTAATTCTTACACATTTTTATTTATATGGAGGTGATTTTTGTGTGGCATGGATTAACATATCACTGATTTCTTGTAGCCATGTTTTGGTGAAACCGTGTGGTCCATAAGTGTATGAAAAGCTGGCAATACACTACATTCAGACTGAATTCCATTCCAGTTAACTATTGTTTATACTTGTCAAAACATTGTTTTCCATAAATGCTTTCATTTTCAGAGAACATTTTTATATTACTTATGAAAAGGACCCTGCAATTTATGTACCCCAACATCTGTTCTTTTGATCTTGCCTTAAATTTGCTATCAATGTAGAATGAACCTGATACCTTGTTAAAAAGCTTATATTTATGCCTATACTCACAATCACAGCAAAAAATGCGCTGGTGATCTGCCGTGATCTGCGGTGAAGTGCCTTCACGCAGACGCTTGCAGGCACTTCAACGCACTTCACAAATTACTGATTTTTTATTTCTGTAAACAATTTAGTAAACAAATCCGTGAAGTGTCGGTGAAGTGCATTCCAATGGTGATCAGGCGTGATCAGGCTCTGAAGTGTGATCACGAGCGGTGAAGTGCCTGGTGATCAGGCGTGATCAGGGTCTGAAGTGTGATCACAAGGGGCACTTCAGACCACTTCAGTGCACTTCACGAGCACATTATTTGCTGTGAATGAACTTTTTCAACTGAGTTTGAATAATATTTTCAACACTCACGTGTTCTGTATTCACAGAGAATATAGTCATATATTTCAGAACATTTCTGATCATGTAGCAGAAATTCATCATCATGTTTTATACAAGCACAATTTTCATAGCCTTCAGTCTTTGATTCAAAGTAACCATTATTTGGTTCACCTGTGAGTATCAGTCTATGTTTCTATGTTGTGAAAATGAAGTCATATTCTTGCATAATACAAATAATATGGAGTTAGGAAAGAGTTTCGATTACAAAGAATATGTAGAATTTAGATGACATTGTTAATTAACCCTGGTTAAAAAAGTTTGGGGCCTGAAATTTTTGTCCAGTTTTGCAATGCTAGGTTTGGTACAAATCGATTTTAATGACAGTTTGTTTTTGTTTCCAACAAAAATCAATTTTTTCATAATAAAAATTACTGTGAAAATTCAAAATTAGTCCTATGTTACTTAAAAATCATCTCTTAGGGGAT
This sequence comes from Sphaerolaimus hirsutus, assembly GCA_964036195.1. NCBI lineage: Eukaryota > Metazoa > Nematoda > Chromadorea > Monhysterida > Sphaerolaimidae > Sphaerolaimus > Sphaerolaimus hirsutus. The sequence goes on along the minus strand of OZ038453.1, from coordinate 26,314,135 downwards.
ATAAATGAACTAAAAGCCATATAAATTGATAGCAAGTACACACTTAATCTGGTTATATAATTATGTCAGAGCTTTGGAAAATCTTGCAAGTCAGTTATTTTCAAGTTAAAAAGTGAAAAATTTCTTATTTGCTGTGTGAATAACATTTCAATGACTATTTGCAATTTTCTTTGATGAAATTGCTGTTTGTGCTGAGAACACAATATCAATCATCTTGGAAGTGGACAAGGATGCATTTGTATTAATGTTTGATATGAAAACACATAGCATAACTTTTGGTTTCAGATGCAGTATCTAAGCTGAAATTTATTCACTTGTAAAATTTTACTGTGAAATTGATTACGGATGAGTGGATGGTTTTGATGGTGATGGTTTTTTATACTGACCTGCTTCCCAGTATTTGTGATTTATCATTTCACCACCAGCATACCAAGAATTTTTGTCCTCAGACCCTTTTGCTCTAAGCTTCCTGTCCCCATCACCTTTGTAAGGGCCTCCATCTACCATAACACAATACTGATTATAGCTGTGTAATTTGAACTTTATCATTTTTTGCGCAATGTTGAGTGCTTCATCTGAGTTGATGGTGGCTAGATGCCCGGGTGTTACCCCATGGCACTCCCTGTTGTTTCATGAGTGTCATTTCAGAAAAGTGGTTCTGGTAGGTTTCTTATCTTGTGATTAGGAATTTTGATGTTTAAGAATTTGGGGTATCTTATATTTTCTTATCCAACCTTTTGTTTTAATTTTGACCAGATCAGCATATAATTGATACTTTTTGTACTTCGCATGGTAAAACATTCTGTACAGGAATTGCATAGTAAACACCTTCCCGGTCACGTCTTCATCTTACTTGTGACACCCTATCGCCAGTTCTAGGGCGCGCCAGAAGCTGAAACTTGGGGGAGGTATTGATGCAACCCCCCTATACTTCGCATGAATTTGAGGGGTCACGGCGTCCCCTCTCAGGGTGGGTCGCCCCAAGTGCCAAATTTTTTTCGGCTTTTTTGGTGTCCCACAGCAGGTCCGGCACACGCTGATTTCTGATGCTGTGGGACACCAAAAAAGCCAAAAAAATTTTTGCGCTTGGGGCGACCCACCCTGGGAGGGGTCACCGCGACCCCCCCAATTTATGCAACGTAGAGGGCGGTTGCGCCAATATCTCCCTCAAGTTTCAGCCTCTGGGGCACCCTAGAACTGGGATAGGATGTAAGAAGAAAAATCAAAAAATGGGTGCCAGACGTGACCGGGAAGGTGTTTATATTGAAATAACTGATATTTCAAGCAAACGCAGTGTACCACTGGAAACAAAAGCTGCCTTGCATGGTACTCATTTGCGTCATGTGCCCAATAATCTTTACGGTCAAGGTAATCTTCACGTGAGTCACCATAATTTTCAGATGGTCTCACATAGCTTTTACTTTTTGTAGCCTGGAGTCTGAAACAACGTTCTGGTTCACTGGGCAGGGGGATGCATTCTGATGGCACAGCTGGAAAGTTACAAGGACAGGTGCACATTCCTTTCATTTATTCCAGAGAAAAATTTCAGTGTGATTCTGGAAGCTGTGATTATGTCATTGAGTGTGTGGCTATTGACACATTTTAATTGTAAAAAATCACTGCTTAAGAATGTGCTTCTCTGACAGTCTACCATTTCATCAAATTTTTAGTCAAATATGGCAATTTTTTGGGTCCCAAGTAAAAAAATTGAGAGTGGGGTGTTTGAACCTTTCCATACTTTGCAATTGTATACTTATTGTATACTGTATACTTTCCATACTTATAACTTTGATTGATATCAATACAGTGATCATCTGCACAAGTTTGTCAAATCTGTTTTTAATGTAAATACCTGTGTGTGCACTATTTTTCATGTTTTTGAATTATTTCACTGTCACTGCAAATCAGTGGAAATTTATAAGGAAAATGATGTATATTTGTGCAGATGGTATTATTTTTAAAAGCTCACATTTGAAAGGTTGCTACTTACAACATCTTTAAATTTCGAAAAAGGATACAATTGTACAATATCCTGACACTTTTCAATTCAATTGTAATATAAAAACACTATTATATATATATATATATATATATATATATATATATATATATATATATGTATATACAGGGGTGGGCATCTTCAGTTACCGCTGGAAAAACGAGATAGCTTGAGCTACAGTTGAGCTATCACAATGAAATTTTAACACAATAGAGTAGACTCCATAGGACACCTATGCTGAAGTTTGCAACCCAAACGGCCACAGTTTGGAGGAGTTGTTGAACACACAGTTTTTAGTGTAATTTTGTGACTTCACCCCCCTTATCTCGGGACTGGGGGACTATTCGAGTAAAAAAAGAATTTGGTAGTAGCCCCGACCACAACATACTCAAAGGGCATCAAAATCGGCCGATGTACGACAGAATGGGACGACACCAACGACCGATGACCCCCCCCCCCCTCAAATGCCACCCCCCTCGATTTATCCTACGGGTGACGCCAAGTCACAAAATTACACTAAAAACCGTGTGTTCCACAATTCACCCAAAATGTGGCCGTTTGGGTTGCAAACTTCAGAATAGGTGTCCTATGGAGTCTACTCCATTGTGTTAAAATTTCATTCTGATAGCTCAACCGTAGCTCAATCTATCGCATTTTCCCAGCGGTAACTGAAGATGCCCACCCCTGTATATAATAAATATATATATATATATATATATATGTATATATATGTATATATATAAATATATATATATAAGATATATATATGTATATATATATATAAATATATATATATATATATACATATATATTTATCAAACTCCGGTTGCTTGGAAAAGTGCCATGATTCTGATTGAATCACTGTATGATTAGAATTAAAGAAATGTGTTCTTCTTTGACAGTTACTATAGTTTCTATTTTCATGGCTGCTTGACAGAAATAACAGACACTGCTGTATGAAGTGAAATTTAGATTTGTGTCTAAATTCAAAACAACATTGACACATGTACTATACAAACATTGTATAGGCAGAAGTCCAAACATACCTAAGCTGTATTCACACAGCACCCAGTTCCAATTATAGCAGGGCTGTGATACAAGCAACTTTGTTTTTATGTTAAAGCATGCACACTTGTGTTCCTTGTCCCATTCATCATACTTTGGATGGCCTGAATGGTTAACAAATTGTGTAAACTTCAGTCAGTAAAGTGGTCAAAACAATTACACAAGCTTGTGTGTAATGAGGAATACAGGTGACACTGTATTGTGATCATAATACTGGTTGAAGTTTCTGAATACTAGATAAACAAATTCAAATTTCCCCTTGTTTTTTTTGGACAAAGTTGGACTGTGTGTTGGATTTCCACATTATACCTGGGTGTTTTTATAATACCTGTATGTTTATTTTATGTCACCTTCAAACACCATTTCACTTTGTTTTACATATTTAGGTTTGGCAATTATGTTCAAAATGTTCCATGTAATTCTTGGGCATAAAATACACTGTATAAAATGCTTGTTTATACACATTGTTTGTAGTAGCACAAAACAATGTAATGGATATGCAAGTTAAGTATAATTACAGTTGAATCAATTATCCCATATAGCAAAAACAAACAGTGCATAACCAGAATTCAAGAGAATTAATGTAATTTTGGCACTCTGTATAAATATGGGTGCTTGTTGGACTTTCTGTTGATTTTTATCCATTTTACACATTTTCCTACCTTTGTTTTACACATTGCATTGTGTTTGATTGGAAGTGGCAACAAACCAGTTTTGTTTTGTTTTAAGATTAATGTTTTTGAATTGAAGCTTGGTTTTACAAATTGCTACAATTTGTTTTGCAAAAAAACTTGTGTTCATATGTAGAAAACCTAGAATTTTTATAGACTTATATATCACGCCAATCAAATAAAAAATAATAAAATATACATTTTTAAACAAATGAAAACAGCAATTGTTATCAGAAAAAAACTTGCCCAATCATTTACAGTAACATCAATCTCCATATTACTAGGAATAAATTCATATTGACTTTGTTGGAAACTGGTGTGTGTTAAAAATCAGTGTAACCTATTTACATAGATTCCACACTTGGTGGGGTCTGATTCAATGATGTATTTACAGTAACATACCTGGAGACCACACTTCATGAGGTAGATAATGATTTCCCCTATGTTTGTTCAACTCATACTCAGTCAGGTATGGAGTGTATTGATGGACCCACTTATTCCTATTTCCTGATTCAAAATCTTTTAATGGCCATGCATCTACAAATGCACATTGAGCATACTCTTTTTCTCCATGAAATTTGTTGTATTCTTGCGGTGATATGTTCATCTGTGAATTCTGAACAGGCCCCAAAAATTGTGCCAATCCCTTGCTGCTGATCGTGGCTGCCCTGCCATAGTTTGCATTGATGCATGCAAAGTAGGGCCAGAAACTTTTAGGGTCAGCGTGGCCCCAGTCTCCATCTATGCCTGTTCCATCTGTGGAACGTGCCGCCACATTCCCTTCCTCATCATGCAACCCTTTGTATTCATTATACAGGGTGCTTCAAATTGGGTCCTATTTTGTGTATTTGTGTACTCTTAACTGATTTTTATTTTGTTTTACATCAATTTGTTTGAGAAATAAGATATGGTTTAGTAAATTTTAATATAAAAAAATGATTGCTACTATGTTGGGTTATGAAATTATACATTTTTTGTGGTTTGTCACTTCAATTTTTTCACATTCTTTGTCACCATAAAAAATGACACAAATTATGACATCAATTCAATGGGACTACAGTTGCAATTGAATTTGCTATGAGCAGAGCTGCTACACTCAATTTGAACCACCCATACGATGGATCTGGATAACGCTCTTTGTGACTCACTGTATCTGGATTAACTGTCTTGACAAACTTGAAGCACCTGCAAATGGTCAATTGCATTATTTCTTTTAGTTGTGAATATAATTTTCATTGGACCAGAAGATATGTACCACTGATATGTGTTAAAGCTGTTTTTTTGTACCTTGCATGAAACACTGCTGTTTAACAAACAGTACCAGAATCAGTTTCAACTGGACAGCACAGAACTCCATCAAATAAACTTAAATTCAAATGAATATTGAATTTCAGACCTGTGTGGTGCAAATGTGGGCCATGCACAGTCTTCTTTGCCAGGTATTGCTGTGTAAAATAATGTTTGTTGTGTTAAAGTGTGTTCTTCAGGTCCATATTATGTTATTTGTATGGTAATCATTGTCATTAATTGCTAGTTATTGAAAAAACTGGGTTCACAGTGTAATCTTTATTTGCAAATAGTGTTTTATATTTTGTTTCATTTTATACTCATTTTGCAATCAACTAATGGTTTCCTTTTCCTAATGCAGAACAATCAATGTTGTCAGCATTTCAAGGGAACAAACATATTCAAATAACTGCCACACAATCAAACTCACGCAAGTGCTGTGTGTATCTTGATAGCAGTCTGCTGAAACTATATTCCTGTTTATCATGAAGTGGGCCAAGGTATGTCATATCAGGGGTGAGATTTAATTAGCAACAATACTTTTTGGCAAACCTGATGCAGTTGCTAAGAATGTTTGAAACAAAGCAACATAATTATACTGGTGATCATACAACATTTTACCAGAAATTGTCATACATTTTGCATACATACATTTTGTCATACATTTTGCATGAAATTTTATAGCAATCATTGGATTGGATTACTGCATTGGACCAAGCTATTGTAAACTTCATCTTATTTATCAGGCTCCACAAAAAATTTGTTGTGCTAAATAAATTAAATACCAGGTGGTCCTGCAGCTGCTTTTCTCCTTTGACAAGGTTGCCTAGATCGTCGTAGTCTCCTGGTACACACAGGCAGTCTGAAAGTTGATTCTTTTGCATGGAGATCTCATGAAGATGCACTAATTTGAGAATAAATTGGCATGAAACTTATTTGCTGTGATCTTAGTGTCAGATTTCTACACTGTCAGATTCTGTCAAATTTTTTACAGTCTAGATTTATACATATTTTTAAAAGGATGTGAACAATTGGCTCAGATTCAACTTACTTTCAGGTGAGTAAACTAGTTAGAAATGAATTACTTTACCAAAAAGACTGACCTTCTCCTAGCCAACCTCCTACATGTAGCCAGAGTTCTTCTCCCCAATCGGCGCAACAAACTTATGCTGGTTCTCCTGCAATTGAATCGTTGGGTGGTAAAAAGAATAAAAACAACCAATGTTGAGTGGTTAAGTGGTTTGGCCAGGTGTACTTGGTGCACATTTCAGCATCTGGCTACAAAATAACTGGCACTGGCACTTACAGCCTTGGTGCTTCTCACATCACCTGCACAGGGAAAAGTGATTTTCTGACAGTTCGCTTGACAACCATCAAAATATGTGGTAGCTCGCTGATGAAAATTTTCAACTTACTGACAGCTCACTGATAACTAAATTGCTGCATGCTGCAGCTCGCTGACAATTGGCTGACAAAATGCACAACATTAGGTTATTTATTTGACCCAAAGTAAGTAAGCTCAACATAGCTTGCATATGTGTATATTTTTGCAAGTCAATACGATGATAAAAGCAAAATGAAAAGAAGTTAGTTTAAAAAACCACAAATTTGTTCTTCTGATTGCATTTCAGTGCAGGAAGTGTGGATTGTCTGTAGTGTCTGTGTAGAAGTGTGGCTTCTGATTGTCTGATTTGTTCATACATTGACACTTTTACACTGTTGCTGCACACATTTACCTATCTGTTTACTTTGGGCCAAAAACGAATTGCACCTGCCTAAATGTATCCTGCAATGCAAGCATTTCAGCCAGTATTCTGACAGCTCGCTGACAGCAACGCTGCTGCTTTTAGAATGTGCCTGCAGCTCGCTGACATATGCTGACAGTTTGCTGACATATGCTGACAGTTTGCTGACAACTGTAAACAAATGTTTGTCAGCAAACTGTCAGCTAGCTGTCAGAAAATCACGTTTCCCTGTGTTGTTAATATTCACATCATTTAGAATACCTTGCAAAGTAATAATCTGGTCTTATTTTTGGGCATGTTAGCAACTGCCTTCGGATAGGGTATTTCCTCTGTCTGACTGCTGGGTATCCTGATCTTTGTGCATTTGTATTGGTGTTAGTGAATGCAAAAAGATAAAATGCTATACTGCATGTTATACACACAGGAAAAATACTTCCCATAATCAAAACAATTTTGGGTAGAGTTTTTGATGATGCAGTCAAACAATTGTATTTTGCACGATAGTTGTGCAGCAGTCATTAAAATTACTCTTTTTAAATTGACAGTTTTCACATTGGACTCCACTGCTCTTTGTAATTGCCATGAATAGAAGCTTGAGATAGTTCATTCTACCAAATGGTATCCATCTTAGTTTGAAAGTAGCTCTAGACCATAAATATCATTCAATGAGCTCTGGGAATGATTTTTTAAAAGTTTAATTCCAATTTGTGCAGGCCTGAAATGTACCCATGTGAAACTCACAGCCACATTCATAGTGGGAATGCTCACATGGTCCATTAATTGGTTAAATTACTGTAAAGAAGCTACATGGACCCCACCTAATCAGACCCCAGGCTAGATTTGGTTTTCAATGCAAGTAATGTATTTAGGATAGATAGATAGCTGAGCGGCCTCCAGGATAGATAGATAGCTGGCATATTTGGGGGTGGCAGCCCCCCCCCCCAGCCCCCCTAGCAGACCCCTGGATACTACAATGGCTACATCAAGTGGGAGGTATGCCAGTGACACAATTCAATTTGTCAAATACCAGGAACCAAATTCAGTTGGGCAACTACCAGGTGTTTAATTAAATTTGTTAGATGTCAGGGGCCAAACTCAATGTGTCAAATACCATGGGACAAACTATATTTGTCAAATACTGGGGGTCTAATTCTGTTTGTTAAATACCATGGGCCAAACTCACTCATCCATCATTCATCCAGTGAGAATAATCACAATACCAGTTTTCCCAGCTTAGCAACAAATCACTGGAATAACTGATAATTTTTGATGGAGAGTAAGGTTCAAATAGGATAGACTTTTTGGGATTGGTACCATGATCAATATTGTTTTTGTTTTGTTTTTGGGATCATGACTGCAAAATACAAAATTATTGGAATATTTTATTTTTCCAGCCATTTGTCATATTATTCAATGTAATAAAATTGGTAACCTCCCAAAAATCGCCCCCACTTAAACAGTGAAAAATGGAGACAATGGCAGGTGAGATAGGCATTGGTGTTGGCACAAATGTTCACTATATATGTCTGAATATATGTTACTGTTCACCACATTGACTACATTTGTGGCAGTGTTCATACTGCTGAAATGCTCATGTGAATACCATGAATCTTTGAATAAGTCCAACCTTGAATAATTCCCCTTTCCCTGTCAGCTAACTGAGGAAAAAAGCAGCCCTCCCTTGAATGACACCCCCATAAAAAGGGAAAGATGTGTGTGTAGAAATGCTGTAAATATGTAAATATGTTTTTCTTATGAAAAATAACTCCCCCAGGGACTTATCTGAGGATATACAGTAATTTATGTTGTTAGATGGGGGAATGTGTACTTGTGCACAATGTTGCCCAATATTCCAAACAACAGTGTTTCAGCCATCTTACCTATAATCTCTCCTGGAAGGTGGCATAAGTGTGTGGGCCCTTGTGAATGTCACAAGTAGAATTTTGGTTGTAACAAGCAGAAATTTTGGTGTCACTTTGTGACATTCACAAGCTGAGCAAAATTTTGAGCAATTTTTCCCAAATTTTCACTGAAAAATGTCAATTTGTGATCCATTTTTTCAGTTCTAACCTAAAATCGCTATTTTGGGACATACACACGGTTATGAACTCATTTTAGCTATATTTTACCTGCATGCTGAGCCAGTCAATGTGAATGTCACAAGCAAAAATTTGGACCTTGTGCCACCTATTATTCTCTCTTAGGTCTTTGTCTTGTCATCTAGCGCATTTACAAAATTGTTCATTCAATTGAACTTATTTCAGATGTCTTAATCATTTAAATTTTTCCAAATATATACAATCTTAACTTATCTTCTGATGAATGGTGCCACACCAGATGATATTTTATGAAGTATTCATGGACTTCCCTGGCTGCTTTATTTATGTACATTTTTTTCATTTTTGGGACTTCTTTGAATTGTTAGTTCAAACTCTCCTGTTCAATGTTCTGTGTTGCTGACTTGTTTTGTTTATGTGTAGTGTTTTTTTTGTTCAATGGGTCATTTATTTGTTTTTTTATTATTTACATAATTGATGTATGAATTCAATACACTTTCCACCATAGGTTCATTCAATATGCTTAGTGACAAACATCCAACACACCAAACGACACATTCAAATGCAGTGAAACTATAATAATCTTCCAAGAAATACCTAAGTATGTTCCATGTAACTTCATATGTGCCATCTTTGGTAAAATGTTATTGAGTAGGCAAAGTGCCATATCTGCCTTATATTGCAATACCAGCTTATACAAGCATTATACAAATTTAAAAAAAGAGATCTGAAGAATAGCATTTTTCAATATACATAGTATCATTCAATGACAATTCTGGTAGAAAAGTTATTTTTATCCTATTTTAACCTTCCTGACACATGTTTTCCTATTTTTTTACAATTTTAACATGAGTGATCAATACTAACTTTGCAACAAACAAAATCTACAGGGCTGTATTTCCACCTAAACTGCCTGGCAAACATAAATACATGATTGGCAGACAATGTTGCATGAGTGCTGTGAATTTGACAACAATGTTTTGCAATTCTTTCAAGTGTAATCATTGTTAGAAAAAGTGAATGAAAAAAATAGTGTTGTACAGTGTACACTACATTTCTGTGTTCCAGTACCCCAGGATCTGATTATGTAACACAGCAAAAAATGTGCTGGTGATCTGCCGTGATCTGCGGTGAAGTGCCTTCACGCAGACGCTCGCAGGCACTTCAACGCACTTCACGAATTACTGATTTTTTATTTCTATAAACAATTTAGTAAACAAATCCGTGAAGTGTCAGTGAAGTGCATTCCGACGGTGATCAGGCGTGATCAGGCTCTGAAGTGTGATCACGAGTGGTGAAGTGCCTGGTGATCAGGCGTGATCAGGGTCTGAAGTGTGATCACAAGAGGCACTTCAGACCGCTTCAATGCACTTCACGAGCACATTATTTGCTGTGTAAGTGAATAAGTGACACTTTGATAGTTCTGACTCCTGATTTATCTGTATAATGCTTGGTCATATTTCTGACATGAAACATACTTTTCAGGTATGCATGGTGTTTTGTTTTCCAATTAATTTACCTACCTATTCCCTTTGCCCAAAGCTTGCAAATGATGAAATTGTATGTCTTTATCAAACACTTTCCCAATCAAATTAAGATCAATACAGCATTGATGCACAAAATTCGCCTGGAGACAATTATGGCGTGCATCACTGCAGCAATTTCCATATGGTTTGTTTTTGCATTTTGAAAGCTTCATCTCTGATCCATTGAAAGTACTCTCTCCTGGGAGGTGATTAAACATGTTGTGGCAACCAGGCTGTACATAGATGTGTTAAACCAGTGTCTTAACACTGAACATTGACTATTTTACATTTACATATGCAAATGGCAACCTCAATTTAGATATGCAAATACATATTATTTCAAATAAATTGGAATGTGCAATAATGTGTCATATGCAAATGAAATTTTTTGAAAATTGAAATTTCAAATAAAATTATGTACCATATTTCCTCAAAATACTGCCAGGGGTTTTACTTTTCAGAGTGCTAATTTTGATGGGGTTTAATGACGGGTAGGTATTTTGAGGGTTTTTTATTATTTCACCAGAAATTTTTCAAACCCCCAGTACTATTTGTTGTTTGCAATTTACACATACATGGGAAAATGCAACAATAAGCAAAATGTATAGGAGTCTAGAGGCCATGTTCTAACATAACAAAGGTCACAAAGTCATTCTAACATTCTAACATTACAAATTCACAGATCACAAACCACAGCTTTTTTTAGTTACTTTGTCTTTACACTCAATTTGGGGGGTATTTCAAGGGGGTTTATAAATACATAGTGTTCATTTTGAGGAGGGGGTATTTCGAGGATAAATATACAGTAAATATATTTTTTTTGAAAAACAATTCCATACCATACTATGTGTTTTTTGGCAATTGAAGTTTCATATCAGTTCTATGTGAATTTGCAGAAATATTTATTCACATATACTGTAAACATATCATTGCATATTTATATCAAAATTCCAATTTCCAATTTAATTTAAAATTACAATTTGGAATGAAAATAGATTAACATGGATATGCAAAAAAATGCTTAGAACGATACTGTATGACCTGGTTAACATACTGAAAGTGAATACTGATTCTTCATTTGATTTTACAACTCACTACAATCATAATTATATATTTTTGCATCCATCACTGCACACGTGTCACCCAAATGTCTGTGAATCTCTGATTTTGTGCACAATTGCCTGTTCACTCTATCATTTTGTTTGGGAAAGGTCAGTGGACCTTCAGCATGTTTTATATCACGGAGTGCTGCATTCAAAAATTGAAGTGATTTATTGTCTTACAATTTTCTGGGATGAAACAGTACAATTAAGTATGAGAGTTGTTTAAATAACCAATATTTTTATGACAACAATGTAAAGTATTTTTAATTTACCCACATGCTGAGTGCAGAAAATGTAAAGCAAAAATTTTCTACTTGGACTAGTGTTTTTCATTTCAGAAAATGTTAAATAGAAGTAGTTTTCTCAATTTTTTTGTTGAAGAAAATGTGCAAGTACTTTTTCGAATGAAAAAGTACTTACAAAGTATTTTTTTTCAATTTTTGAGTTACAAATATATAGTAATTTTTATTTAGGTTATTTATTTATGATCATTCCTCTATGCCTTTTCAAGGAACATACTTTTGAGGAGTTGATGATATTTCCAAGATAAGTATTTATATGGTGAATCACCATTCAAAAAGATATTTTCTTTACCCAGATACTTTCAAATGTATATGAAATGGTGGATATTTAGTATTTTTGGAACATGAATGTATTTATACAGCACTCCAGTATATATATATAAGTATTTCTCAAGTAAAAGTAAATATATCATCCAGGTTGCAGAAATACTCATGTTGCTGGTAAATGTTAATGTGAATTATCACCAAAGCATGAAGTCTTGCTGCTTTTTACTTCACTACTCCTTATAGATATCCTTACAAATTCATTTGATAAAAACATGACCCCTCAGAGGGATTATTCAAGTAAATGCAGTAGTGTTTTTTGAAAACAATCACTGGCACTCACGTGTTCTGTATTCACATAGAATATATTGGTAGCTTTCAGAACATTTCTGGTCACGTATCGCAAACTGATCTGAATCTTGTTTAATGCAAGCACAGTTTTCATGCATTTCACTTGCGGATTCAAAGTGGCCATTATTTGGCTCGCCTGTGAATGTGAGTGGTTCATTTTTTGAAGTTGTAAAACTGTATCTTAATTTATTTATCAATGATTGCAAAAAATGTTGGGAAAAGTGTCCAATGCTATCTATTTAACTACATGCATTTCTTTTTCATTTCGGCAGTTATTTCTGCAGACATTTCCAACTGAGAGCTCAAGGTGGTATTTGAGTCACTGAGATTGAGCATGCACAGCTACATAACAAATCTGTACTAATACTGGATGAATACTGTACGGCAGCCTCCAATAGAATGGCACCTCCAGTAGAACAGCAGGTAAAAATTATGTTGGAAAAGTGCCAAAACACAAAAACAATATTAGGAAAAGTGGATGGTGAGAACATCCAAGGTGTTCAGAACTATGATTTAGGGTTGTTTTCACATTTGCTTTCGTTTGAATTGATGCTCTGGTATGAAATTTTAATGTTTCATCAAAACACCATGTTCAAATGAAAAAGTCTGTGAAAAATAATGGTGAAACAATAGAACAGCAGCATCCAATAAAATGGCAGGTATAAAAAAGTTTGAAAATATACAATGGGACTAAGAAATATGTTATTCTGACAATATACTGACCTGTTTCCCAGAAATTGTGAGGCATCACATTACCGCCAGCACGCCAAGCATTCTTGTTTTTATTGCCATTCTCTCTGTGTTTTCTGTCCCCACCCCCTACATAAGGTCCTCCATCTACCATAACACAAATTTTATCATTGCCAGGTAATTTGTACTTGATTATTTCTTGTGCCAACTTTAATGCTGGTTCTGTGTTGATGGTGGCTAGGCGTCCAGGTATCCTCCCGTGACACTCCCAGTTTTGTTTCTCAGAAATTTTAGAGAGATGTTTGTAGCAATAAACAAATAAGGATGACAGCATTTTTTTGATGTTAAAAAAATAGTGTAGTTTTTGAATGTTTTTAGCATTGAAACTATTTTTTAAGAGTGCAGTGAAATTTTTGAGTACATATTCACTGGACTTCACTCAATATTTTGCAATTTGCCACATGCAAGCATGCAATTTCACATACAAATTACATTGGTGGATGTTTTCACTGGTTTCGTTGCATTTTAGTGTAAAAGCTTCAAATTATCCATGCTGCTGATATAATCAATAAATAGTATATCTGATAATGTATAGCCAAAACACTATCTAATACATCTAGTACCCAATATTTCAAACAAAAGTAAAATACCACTGGAAACAAAAGCTGCCTTGCATGATACTCGTTTGCATCATGCACCTGATAATCTCTACGGTCAAGGTATTCTGAACGGGATTCACCCTGATTGGCAGCTGGTCTCACATAGCTGGCATATTTTGTTTTTTGAATTTTGAAACACCTCTCTGGTTCACCTTCCAAGGGGATGCAGCGTGTTGGCACAGCTGAAAGTTATGTGGACAGAAAGGTTTGAAAGGGTCTGATAAACTTTGTTCAGGATGTGATGGGATAAACTATGAGCAGAGTGATAATGGTGGTATACTTCACGGCCTTGATACTCTGCACTCGCACTGATTTAGGTCTCACGTTGGAAGCGTGCCAATGATAATTAAAGAATGTGATTTTTGTAAAAAAATGTAAAAAGTCATTGTTGCTGTGAATACGTTTATGATTAATGTCATAACATCAATGAATTTTTTCAACTTTTTATGAAAGTTGCATGTGTTAAACACCATGTGTTCCAATGAAAACCACTCGTGCAAGGTGTAAAGTAACTGGAGTATATATTGAAAATACTAAATTTGTGTGGTGCCAGCATCAGCATCTTGGCCCCTGGGAAACGCATTGAATTTCCAGAGCATTTTTGCAAGTGTTTTACACAAAATGTGAAATGCATTGCCTCACATGCAACAAGTTCCACATAAATTCAGAAATGTGTCTGCATTGTCCAGGGAGGGTGGGGGGAAATGCAACTTTTCCTATACATTTTTCAAGGTTTGTTCCAAAAATTGCCTCACAAGCACGCATTCACCCCTAAAACATATAATTATCCATGGATTGGTCCCTGTAGGCACAAATCCCTGAAGTTGCTCTTAAAAGCGTGCATGTCAGTGTATATGTCCGTGTATTTACATTCATAGACACCCCCTGCTCGCTGGGCTCCATTAACAAGCAGCCCCCCCACTCAAAAATCCTAAAATCCTGTATATGTCCCTGGTGTGGCTTGTATGAAACATTCATGCTCAACTTACATGAACTTGAAACCACATTGTGAAAAGTCAGGATGTTTTCCATGTACATGGTCCGGCTGAAAAGTTCCCTGGCAGTGCTCGCCATTAGCGCTAGGGGTAAGCTACGGACATCAAATTTTGACAGTTTGAAATATCAGGTGTTTTGAGTTTTCACCTAAAATTTTACCCCTCTAGCTCCGCCCACTGCGGAACTGTAGGGGTTACAATTTCGGTCATTTTGTACTGATGTACACAGGGTGCTCTAGCTCAATGCTGCTTTAAGTTGTGATCATGAAACTTTGGCTAGTGTAAGCCACCAGTGTTGGCAATGTGCCGATAGTATTCAACACTTTCATCAACATAATTGCTATTAAGGTAAAATTAATATGCATATCAGGGTGATGTGCAAGAAACGTGGGAACTGTGATCTTTGATGATGGATGTTTTTGATGATCATCTGAGATCATGTTGTATTCCAGTGATTTTAATGTTGTTTTGAAATGTGCAGTAAATGAACTATGTGAATAAAATCTCCCTGTTTCATTACTAATGTGTAGTGGACACATTACCTGTGTTCAACAGCAGTGAGTAGACTCCAAGTGGGGCTATTTTGAGAAGGAGAGGCAGAATGACAAATTTGGTAGTGAGAGTAGTGACAATATGGACTAGGCTTATGATGTCATAGCTAATGTTAGTTAGTGCTGGCACATTGCCAACACTGGTGGCTTACACTAGCCAAAGTTTCATGATCACAAGGTAAAGCAGCATTGAGCTAGAGCACCATCTGTACATCAGTACAAAATGACTGAAATTCTAACCCCCACAGTTCCGCAGTGGCATGGTTGGAGCTAGATAGGTAAAATTTTAGGTGAAAACTCAAAACACCTGATATCTTAACGTGTCAAAATTTTATGACCGTAGCTTACCCCTAGCGCGAATGGCGAGCACTGCCTGGGGACTTTTCAGCCAGACCAAGTACAACACAAACTGAGTATCAGGGACATTGAATTGTATTTTCTGCATCACGCATGCATGATGGGCTTGGCAGGTGCTGGGCAGTGTCACACAAATGTTGCATACATAGTTTAATTTGAGCACTAATCATAACTTTCTAACCTAGACTGTATTCACACAGCACCCAGTTCCATTTATTACAGGGCTGTGACACCAACAACTTTGTTTTTATATTGAAGCATGTGCACTTGTGTTCTTTATCATAATCAGACTTTGGATGTCCTGAATGGTGTAAAATTGTGTAAAATGCGGTCAGCAAAGTTAATAAAGCAGGTTTCTAAGCCAATGTGCAACACATTAATGGTACATTGCAATATAGGTAGTCAAGAAAGTTACACAGGCCAGTGTGTAAAGAGGAATACACAGTAACATTGTGTTGTGATAATCATACTGGATTAAGTGTCTGAATAGTATAGAAATATCAATCCAAATTTGTCCTTGTTATTTTTGAACAAGGTTTAAGTGTGTTGACTAAAAAACCTGAGTTGCATTACCCCATAATACCTGGGTGTTTTTATAACACCTGTATGTTTTAGTTTACATTGCCTTCAAACACCATTATGCGGCGTTTACACAGATTTCATGGCTATGACAAATCTTTTTTTCAAAGTTCCATAACTCCTGAATAAAATTCCATATTCATGAGTAAAAATGGTTGAGTATAAATCATACTTAGGTGTATATGTGTGTGTAATTTCAGTTCAATTGGCTTAGTCATTAAATAGTTATGGACCGTTGATTTTTTTTGTTTCTGCCGGGCCTTCCGACAGCTTTCCGACAAATCTGAAAAAACTCGATTTTCACGCTGCAACAGTGTGACGATCACAGATTGTCGTCACACGCAGAATCTGACAGGACGACAAAGTGGTTGATATTTGATAACGAGGCTGATTTGTTGTCACACGTAAAATTTGCAATTTTCATTAAAAAATGTCTGTGATGACACACAATTTTTGTCGTCACACGAAATCCGTGTAAAAAGGGCCTAACATTTTATTTTATGTATTTGTGTTTGACAATCATGTTTTCAAGATTCCATGTAATTCATGGGCATAAATACATTGTATAAAAAGTTTGTTTGCAAAAAAAGTGTAGGTACACCAGGGGTTTAGTAGGGGGGGGGGGGTTACCCCCCCCCCCCAAATCCGCCAGCTATCTATCTATTCCATAGGTCCGCTCAGCTATCTATCTATCCTGGTGTCGGTTCCGCAAGTGGAAAAGTTAAGAGTTGAGTAAAATGATTTGTCGTTTTACTCAACTCTAAACTCTTAACTTTACTCATAACTTGTCATTTGTCATTTTACTCAACTCTTAAGTTTTAACTCTTAACTTTTCCACTTGGGGAATTGGCCCCTGGAGGCAAAATTTTCAGCTATCTATCCCTAAATCGTCAAACTTTTGCCCCAATTTTCGCTCAAATCACTAATTTTCATACCATTTTAATAGTTTTTCACCTTCAAAATTCTAATTGATGTTCCATATTGCTTATTTTCGGCTATTTTTGTACTATGTGTGCTTATTTACCTATTTTTAGCTGATTTTCACCTACTTTAAGCGTTTTTTCCCCTTTTCTTCCTTCTATACCTTGGAAAAGCCTATATATTGAATCCCCGCAAACCGCCCCCCCCCAACACCCCCCCCCCCAACCCCCCCTCCTGCCCCAGTTGTATATAGTTGTGGGGGGGGGTTGTCAATCATATTCCCAAAATATTCAAACATAACCCCTGCAAATCCAGAGATTTGACATAAGTAACAATGGCAAACAGTGTAACAATGGAAAATTCTAAAAGTTGAAAAAAAATTCAAAAACATTTTCAAATTACAATTTTTTACCATTGTTAGACATAAGGAACCCACTGAGGAAGTTTACATACTAGTCTCACTTACATACCATTTTCCTATAAGGTTGCATGTTTACTAAGGCTTCATAATTATCATCTTTACCAAAAATAGTTTTACTACATTTTGCCAATTGAAATGATGTGTCACTTGTACCAATTGTCCTGTCCTATCTATGTCTGATACAGAATTCACATCAGTTTGTATTGCACAGTGTTCCACACAATGTTTGCCATGTGTTTTTAAGTTCGCACCATTACAATTGGTGTTGTGTATTTTTGCTTTATGGTTACCTGACACAAATGTTACACAGATCCTAACTATGATATTTTTTAATAAGAAATGAATGAAAAGCAAGGAAATATGTGATACACTGTATTTCTTCTAATAGAAGGGCGGGTCTCCAATAGAGCGGCATCACCAATATAAGGTACACTTTTTGACTAAATTTCGGCCACAAAATAAATACAAGTGCTGTATCCAATAGAAAGTATGAGAACTGCTGGAATTGTGCCAAATGCATAAAAAATATCAGTGGATGCTATATTTAACTTAGTGGCTTTGATCCATTGCTTTTGTGCTATTTAAACATCAAATGTTGTATGCACTCTATGTATCATCATCCCGTAAAAAGTCTGTAATGGAACACTTTGTAAAACCTTGGTAGAACTTGAAAAATATTGGCTGAAAAGTTGATGAAAAAATAGAAGGCTGTTCTCCAATAGAAGGGCATCTCCAATAGAATAGCAGGTAATAATGTTGATGAAAAAATAGAAGAGTTCTCTTCTATTAGAAAAAATGGTATTGTACATATTACATCACCTATGCAAATTATTGTTTATCCAAGGCAATGTGGCTGACCAAGTTTAAAGCAGTTCAATCATCAAATGATGAATTGATTGATTGAGTTTCAATGATAGAAAAGATGGTTGAAAGCATGAAGCTCTTGTCATTACACTGAGGCTGTGTGAATGTTTTTGTCTCATGAATATTGAAGGGTGGTCAGTTTTGCTTGGGCCTGACACACTTTATTGAATGTGTCAGAATGCAGTAGTGAATAATTTTTGTTTCACTAAAATACCGAAATATTACCCAATTACCTGGTTATTTTTACATTTTACAAAAATACATATTATTTGACTCGGCGGCGGACCGTAAAGTATGCACCCAAAATTATTTTCATCTTGGTTGATAACGCGCAAGCTGGATACTTGTGTATGCAAATTCACAAAAAAAGAGAAATATTTAAAAAAGGCAGAGTCATGTACAAACAAGGAATGTTTATTTCTTGTTTTTGCTGTATTTTTTATATTTTATTAAATATGACGTCATGATAGTGTTTCCTTCAGAAAAAAATGCATAGCGTGCGGTCCGCCGAGTATGCATATCTATATGGTGTCCTATTTATCAAAATACCACTGTACTGGATAAAATGTACACTTAAAAAATCGTTCACAAAAATTTACCATAGTTTTGTAGTGTATTAGTATTGGGTGATGGAATGCAAGGATATACAAAAAAAATGTAAAAAGTAACAACATGCCTATAGACCACACTTCATGTGGTATACTATAGTCTCCCCTGTGTTGGCTCAATGCCAACTCAGTCATCTGTGGTGTGTAGTTAGTGACCCACTGGTCCCTGTCTCCTGACTTTTGTGACAATTTGGGCCACCCATCCACAAATGCACATGTTTCATACTCTTTCAATCCTTGCAATTTGTTGTACACTTGTGGTTTCAGGTTCAACTGTACATCCTGGACACGACCCAGAAAT